>LNAC01000014.1:3624463-3634722 GCA_002007465.1 Ailurus styani
CAGCGCCGCGAAGGAGAAGGCCGCGGTCAGGGCCCCCACCGAGCCCACCGGGGGCGGGGGCGGCGGCGGCCCAGGCACCAGCAGCCCCGCCCCAGGCCCGGGAGCAGACGGTGGCCCCGGCTCGAAGCCCCCTTTGGGCCCAGAAAGGGGGGGGAGGCCGGGGGGGCCCAGCTTACCCAGCGGCGTGGCGTTCGCTCCGGTCGCCATGGCGCCCCCGGGGACCGGCACCGGCGGCTCCTTTTAGGCGGCGGTGGCGGCGGCTTCTTCTTCGCGAACCTTCCGGGGGGAGGGGACCCGACTGCGCTGCCGCGGAGCGCGCGGAGCCCGTCCTTTCACGCGGCGGGCGGCGGCGGCGCGAGACGCACAAAGAGGGAGGAGAGAAGGCGCCGCGGGGGCGGGCCGGGGGCGACGGGGCCGGGGCCTGGATTGGGCCAAGCCGAGGCAAGTGGGTCGGGATCAGCGGCCTCCGATTGGTGGAGCCTTAGCCCTCCTCGACGCACGCTGGGATTGGCCGGACCGTTAGGCCAGGCGAAGAAATGGCGGCCGAGCCTGGCGAGCTGAGAGGTGGCGCAGCGCGCACTTCGTTTGTTACTGCGCGAACTGAGCTCGGAGTCCAGAAAGGAGGGGGATAGGGTGGGGCCAACTGTGACGTAGGGGCGAAGGGCTTTCTCATTGGTTGACGCTGGCCGAGTCCCTCCTTCTCAGTTGCGTCGTAGTGCCATGGGATTGGCTGTCGCTTGTTCGATTCTTTTTCTATTCCCCGCCCACCGGGGTCAGCTTCGCTGGGATTAAGCGAGAGGTCGCGGCGCTACCGCGGCGGAACGAGATTACAGTCGAGGAGGAGTGGAACCGGGACGCGCATGCGTAGACGGGGCAAAGCCGCCTCTCCGTCCTTCTATTCATGGTCGACCCCGGGGTACGGCGCGGAAGCCCTAAGTGACGTCAGTTCTCGATTCCCATGGTAACCCGGAACCGAGGGACGAGGGAGGGGCCGGCGGGCGCCCGTGAACGGGATCCGTCTACGCGCCGCAGGTAGAAAGGGACTTCCTGTTTTCTTTAAAAAAAAAAGAAAAAGAAAGAAAATAAGGTGTAAAATAGTCTTTGTGAAGGATCAAGCAATATCTGAGCCTGTAGAAGAACACGTAATCTTAGGTGGAAAACAATGTAAAGTCAATTCCAAAATTAACTTACAAGTACGTTGCATTTCCATTAGAATCAACTGGGTTGGGAGTTGATTACATCATCTTAAAATAATATAATTTTGAAAATAGTGGGGAAGAAACTTGTAAACCAGGTTGAAGAGGTGCTTTTCAGACAATAGGAACAGCATACAAGACATGATGAAACAAAGTGATTTTGTTGTAGGAATAGAGTGGAAATAGATACCCCATATGTAAGTAGATTCAGTAAAGAGAAACATTAGCTAACAAATGGTATAGGGTCCTAAATTAAACAATAAAACAGACCTAGAATACAATATAGGCGACTATCAGGGTCATCTAGAGGTACAGACTTTTAGGGGAACAAGAAACTCAGACTAATAAAAGATATACTTGATCACCAAAGAAATTAAAACTGTAGGATAAAAGTCTACAAACAGTAACACATTCAGAAGATGTACTTGCTACACATGATAAAGAGCTAATATGCAAAGAAGTTTTAAAAACTAATTAGAAAAAAAAGACAAAAACAATAGAAAATGAGCCAAAACTGAATAGGCTAGTCTCAGCAAATCCAAATAGCAAAAAAACATGAAAAGGTACCAGCCCCCACCCTCTGCAGGAAAAGGCTAATTAAGGTGATAATGTGGAATCTCTTTATATAACCATCAAAAAAGCAAACAACAAATGTGCTAACTACTGAGAATTTCTTTTTTGGAAAGCGTTCTGTTATCTATTAAAACTGTACCCCTTTCAAGAAAAATTAAAAATAAGCCCTTTCCATGTGTCAGTCCCACTCCTGGGAATCTGCCCCAAAGGAAGGCATGTGATTATATAATGTAATGTTTTCATGGTCTTCTACTGCATTTACTGCAGCACTGTAGTAGTGAAGATCTGGAAACAAAGTGAGTTTCCTTTAATAAGTGAAGGGTTCAGCAAACTGGAATCCCTAACCTGGTTTATTAGGCAGACTTGAAAATCAGTTAATCCATTCCAACTGATTTAGAGGGACTTCTATGCTGTTATTAAATACGAAAAGCAGAGAAATGTATATTACATGATTTTGTAAAACCCTGTATCTGTGTGCATGTCTGCATTTGATTACCCGAGGACAGAGAAAGCTATAGAAGGGTATACACAGCATGTTATTAATGAAGACATTGGAGAGGGAAACAGGTTACCTGGAGATTGTTTCGTACATTTTAAGAACTCAGCGTATTTTTATTTTATTTATTTTATTTTTTTAAAAGATTTTATTTGACACAGAGAGAGAGATTACAAGTATGCAGAGAGGCAGGCAGAGAGACTGGGAGAAGAGGAAGCAGGCTCCCTGCCGAGCAGAGAGCCGGATTTGGGCCTCGATCCCAGGACCCTGAGATCATGACCTGAGCTGAAAGCAGAGCCTTTAACCCACTGAGCCACCCAGGCGCCCAACTCAGTGTATTTTTAAAATGTGCTTCGTGGGGCGCCTGGCTGTCTCAGAAGAACACGTGATTCTTGATCTTGGGGTTCTAAGTTTGAGCCCCACATTGGGTGGAGAGATTACTTAAAAAAGAAAAATCTTCGTGCACCTGGGAGGCTCAGTCACTTAAGTGTCCAACTCTTGATTTCGGCTCAGGTCATGATCTCAGAGTCATGAGAACAACCCACCATGAGACCAACCCTGAACTGGGCTCAGCAGGGAGTCTGCTTGAGGATTCTCACTCCCTGTGCTCCTCCCTCTGCGCTCACACCGTACATGTTTCTCACTCTCAATAAATAAATAAATAAATATCTTAACTAATATTACACTGTATGTTAACTAACTAGAATTTAAATTAAACATTGGAAAAAATAACAAATAAAAAAGTGTGCTTCATCCTTTTAAAAAACTTATGACAATCCCATTTTTTAAACATATAACTATAAACATAAATGCATTGGTAGGAAAACACCAAATACCTTTTTTTCTTTTTTTAAGATTCATTTATTTGAGAAAGAGAGAGCGATCAGGGGAAGGAGCACAGGGAGAGAGAGAACTGAACCAGATTCTGCCCGGAGTACACAGCCCCACACAGGGCTCAATCCCAGGGTCCTGGGATAGTGACCTGAGCTGAAATCAAGAGTCAGATGCTTCGCTTTTTTCTTTTCTTTTCTTTTCTTTTCTTTTCTTTTCTTTAATTGTCTTTTCTTTCTTTCTTTCTTTCTTTCTTTCTTTCTTTCTTTCTTTCTTTCTTTCTTTCTTTCTTTCTTTCTTTCTTTCTTATTTTATTTATTTATTTTACAGAGAGAAACACAGCCAGAGAGGGACACACAAGCAGGGGGAGTAAGATAGGGAGAAGCAGGTTTCCCACAGAGCAGGGAGCCCAATGTGGGACTTGATCCCAGGACTCTGGGATCATGACCTGAGCTGAAGGCAGATGCTTAATGACTGAGCCACCCAGGCACCCCAAGAGTAAGATGCTTAACCAACTGCACCACCCGGGCGTCCTGGAAAATCACCAAACTTCTAATGGCAGTGGGATCTCAGGTAATTTTTTACTTTTTTTCTCCTATTTCTGTATGTTCTGTATTCTTGAATTATTTATGCTGAACAAGTAGTATTTATATAGTAAAAATGAAGCTAATATTATGGACAAGAAAGGAAAAAATACAAGCTGTTTAAATCATCTGTTTGAAAATGAAGGAAAAGTTAATTTATTCAGTAAATACAATTTCTCTGGAGGAGGAGAGAGAAGAGTCATTTGATGTGTGAGCAGCTATTGAGTGCAAGACAGGTCGGTGGATACCAGAGTAAATGATACGCAGTTCCTGCCTCCCAGAAAATCAGTCTAGTAAAGGAAAAAGACAAACGCGCAAATGAAAATGTACTGTTATTATTTTTTAAATTATTTATTTATTTATTTATTTATTTATTTATTTATTTACTTGACAGAGAGAGAGACACAGTGAGAGAGGGAACACAACCGGGGAGGGGGGGGAGGCGGAGGGAGAAGCAGGCTTCCTGCCAAGCAGGGAGCCCGATGCGGGGCTCAATCCCAGGACCCTGGGATCATGACCTGAGCCAAAGGCAGATGCTTAATGTCTGAGCCACCCAGGTGCCCCAAATTTTCTTTTTTTTTTTTAAGTAATCTCTACAACTGTCATGGGGCTTGGAACCTACAACCCCAAGGCCAAGAGTCGCACGCTGTACTGGCTAAGCCAGCATAATAATGATGCTACCACACTGACCTTGGTAAAGGTTACAGCTCCGCCTGACGTCTGATGGGCCAGTCCTTCTCACTGTCCTCTAGTCATTTCAGTTACATTTCCTCTTTTATTTTTTAAAGATTTTATTTATTCATTTGAGAGAGAGAGAGAGATAGTGAGAGAGAGCACAAGCAGGGGGAGGGGAAGAGGGAGAGGGAGAAGCAGACTCTCCCACTGAGCAGGAAACCTGATATGGGGCTCGATCCCAGGACCCTGGAATCATGACCCAAGCTGAAAGTAGATGCCTAACCGCCTGAGCTACCCAGGCGCCCCTGTGATCAATTTTTATAAGTGTTCCAAGGACAAATTAAGAGCTAAGGGTTTGGATGTTGGCTACTCCAGGCTCTGTTCTGGGTTTTTTTTACATAGAATAGTAGTTCATTTCATCTTCACAACCACCTCCGGAGATGGTTATTGTCTCTAATTTATAGATGAGAAAACAGAGGCACAAAGAGATTAAGGCCACCAGCCCAGACTCACACAGTCTACCAGTATCGTCTACCTGTCCAAGAGTCCTGTTTGGTCAGAAGAGGATTGGAATTCAGTCCATGCCACGTTCTGGCTGAGGGCCCTCAGGCTAACTCCTCCCAGTTTTGAGGCAAGCTGGAGTCTTACAGAATCAGGCCAGCCATCCACCAGCTAGCAAGAACTAGGGAACTAACTGAATCCCTCCATGCCTCAGTTTATTTTTCTGCAGAGTGGGGACATCGATGCTACCCCTACAGGGTACTGTGCTGATTCAGTGAGATCAGAGAGCACTGTTGGTTTATATAGGATACCTCTTGAGCTGCAGGGGCAAGAACTACACACAGATTTCAGACATAGATGCCTCCTGATTTTCTACAAGGCTGCAGTACAATAAAAATATATATATATATATATGTATATCTTGTCTTTGTCTNATATATATATATATATATATGTATGTATGTATATCTTGTCTTTGTCTCAAGATCCTTGCACGGAGCTTCAAAAACCCTTGGGATTTCCCGAGTGATAAGATTGTCCTTCCTTATTCGTAACAAGCCCCTTTGGACCATAACTGAGTTTAAGCTAACAGGTGACTCATTGCCATCTCTCAGAGCACTGGGATAACTTCAGGATGCTGGCTGATCAGAAGAACCATCCAAGTTTCAGCCCCACCTCAGGGGAGGGGAAGGGGGCTGGAGATTGAATTCAATCACATGATTTCATCAATCATTTTCACAATGATTTCATCAATCATGCCCATGTAATAAAACCTCAACTTAAAACTTTGAAGAGGGGCACCTGGGTGGCTCAGTTGGTTAAGCATCTGCCTTCAGCTCAGGTCCTGATCCCAGGGTCCTGGGATCCAGCCCCACATCGGGCTCCCTGCTCAGCGGAGAGTCTGCTTCTCTCCTTCCCTCTGCCTCTTACCCCCACTCATGCTCTCTCTCTCTTTCAAATAAATTATTTTTTAAAATAATAAAACTCTGAACAATGAGGTTTGGAGAGCTTCTGGGCTGGTGAACAGACTGATGTGACAGTACGTGGTACATACCCTCACACCACAGGGATGTAGTAAGATCCTGGGCTCACGACCCTTGCAGACCTCACTGCATTTCTTCATCTAGCTAGTCATTTGTGTTCTCTCTAATAAAACAGTTAATCATAAATGTAGTGCTTTCCCGAGTTCTGTGTGTCATTCTGGCAACTTTTTGAACCTGAAGGGGGTTTGTGGGAACCCTGAATTTGCAGCCAGGTTGGACAGAGGTGTGGGTTTGAGACCCAAGACTTAGGGCTGAATTCCTTAACCTGTGGGGTCTTCACCAACTCGGGGTAGTTCATGTCAGAATTGAATCGAATTGTAGGACATCCAATTGGTGTCAGAGAATTGGCGTTGGAATGTAAAAGGTACAAAGTTCCAGCCCTTCCTACTAACCTGTGGCATTTTTGGTCTTTTAACTCTACGTCTGATGGTTCAGAAACCCCAGGCACTGGCAAGATTGATTGGTAGTATCATGTAGCTAGCTGACACGATAGAAGGAGCTCGTCCATGGCCGTTCGCCTCTGTGTCCACCCTTTGGAGAGCTCCACCTGTGATTCCATCACGTGAATTAGGAATAGTGTCTACCATGGAGTGAGGGATCCACTGTGCATTAGGAACTTTTCATAATTTTGTTTTTCTGGAAAAGTATATTTATTTACCACTTCCTATTAAAGGTAATTTGAACCATGGGGAGAGAAGTAGTAGAATTTATGGCTTAGGTACACAGGTTAGAAATAACAGAATAAGAGGTATGTGCAGGGCACCTGGGTGGCTCAGTGGGTTAAAGCCTCTGCCTTCGGCTCAGGTCATGATCCCAGGGTCCTGGATCGAGGCCTGCATCGGGCTCCCTGCTCAGCAGGGAGCCTGCTTCCTCCTGTCTCTCTGCCTGCCTCTCTGCCTACTTGTGATCTCTCTCTCTCTGTCATGTAAATAAATAAAATCTTAAAAAAAAAAGAGGTACGTGCAAATCACATATCTGATGAAGGACTTGTATCCAGACTCTTGAAACTCAACTAGAAGACAATCTCACTTATTTATACAGATCCTTTTATTTTTTTTTTAAGATTTTTTGTTTATATGCCAGAGAGAGCGAGCGCGCACAAGAGCACACAAGCAGGGAGAGAGGCAGCCAAAGGGAGAAGCAGGCTCCCAGCGGAGGAGGGAGCGTGATGCAGGACTCGATCCCAGGACCCTGGGGTCACGACCTGAGCCAAAGGCAGACCCTAAATGACTGAGCCACCCAGCCACCCCTTCTTTCTTCTTTTTAAAGGACTTTTTTTTAAAAAAGATTTTATTTATTTATTTGACAGAGCAAGAGAGAGCACAAGCAGGGGGAGCGGCGGAGAGGGAGAAGCAGATGCCCCATTGAGCTGGGAGCTCAATGTGGGACTCGATCCCAGGACCCTGGGATCATGGCCTGAGTCAAAGGCAGACGTTTAACCATCTGAGCCACCCAGGTGCCCTAAAAGACTTTATTTTTAAGTAATCTCTACATCCAGTGTGGGGCTCAGGCTCACAGCTCTTGAGATCAAGAGTCACATGCTCCACTAACTAAACCAGTCAGGCGCCCCTGAGCACTCTTTTCCAAAGAAGTTGTATAGATGGTAAATATGCACAGGAAAAGATGCTCAACATCAGTCATGAATGAAATGCAAATGAAAACCACCGTGAGATTCCACTACACATCTGTTTGAGTGGCTAAAATAAACCAAGACCGACCATACTGGGTGTTGCCGAGGAAGTGGCGAGGTCAGAACTCTCCTACCTTGCTGGTGGGAATGCAAAATGAAAATGGTACAACCACTCTGGAACAGTTTCGTAGTTTCTTAAAAAGTTCCACCATGTTTCGCATGATCCAGCCCTTGCACTCCAAAGTATTTATCCAAGAGAAATGAAAGGATATGACCACACACAAGACACAGACACATATGTGAATGTTCACAACAGTTTTATTTGTAATGGTCCCAGACTGGAAATAGCCCGAATGTCCAACAGGTGACTAGCCAAACAAACTGTGGTACATCTGTGAAATAGACTAGTACTTGGAAACGGGAAAGAACAGTTATGAATACATGCAACAACATGGGTGAATCTCAGATGATTTGCTTAGTGAAAGAGGCAGAGAAAAGTGTACGATTCTATTTATGAAAAGTCTGGAGAATGCAAATTCACCCATAGTGATGAAAAGCAGTTCAGTGATGAGCAGGAGGGCATGATTACAAGGGGGTGGGGGACAGGGTGGTGGTGCTTTCCCAGGTGTATACATGTGTCATCATCAGATAGTACTTTTTCAACACATGCAGTGTATTAGATACCAAATTTCCCTCAATAAAGCTGTTTTTTTAAGATTTCATTTTTATTTTTTTAAAGGTTTATTTCTGTGAGAGAGAGCGAGCGCGTGCACACGCAGGGGAGAGGAGTGGAGAGAATCCCAAGCAGATTCCCAGCTGAGCACGGAGCCTGACCAGACCCAGGGCTCAGTCTCACAACCCGGAGATCACAACCTGAGCCAAAACCAAGAGTCAGTCACTTAACCAACTGCATCACTCAGGTGTCCCTTTAAGATTTTTTTTTTAAGTGTCATTTTTTTTTAAAGGTTTTATTTATTTGCCAGAGAGAGAGGGAGCACACAAGCAGGGGGAGCAGCAGGCAGAGGGAGAGGCAGGCTCCCCACTGAGCAAGGAGCTCGATGCGGGGCTCGATCCCACCACCCTGGGACCATGACCTGAGCCGAAGGCAGAGGCTTCACCGACTGAGCCACTCAGGTGTCCCTAAGATTTTATTTTTAAATAATCTCTACACCCAACGCAGGGCTCAAACTCACAACCCTGAGATCAAGAGTCATATGCTCTTCTGAGTCAGCCAGGCGCCCCTCAATAAAGCTGTTTTAAGAAATACAGAAAACGAGAGAGAGAGAGAGAGATCTGCCCATAGTTCTAGTCACAACACTGATTTTATAATCTAGAAAGGATTATCTTGACTATTTGTTTTGTAATGCATTACAAGGTTTTATATTTTGAGAGGTTTTTTTTGAGTGATTATATTTAAACTTACATTTTATTACAGTTATTTGGTACATACAAAAGGACGTGTGGCAGCTTGTCTGAGTTAGCAATGGACATGCCTCGAATGCCCACGAACCCATCACCCAACCTGAGAACCACGATTGGACCAAAACCCTTGCCAACTCCTGGCGTCCTCCCTGCATCGCGCGTCTACTCTTCTCCCTGAGACCGTCCTCCTGAGTTCTGTACTTTCTTCCTCTGAACGAATAGAGTTGTAGCCCATGTGCCTTTCTCACCAGACAAGAAATAGTTTCCTTTTGCTGGTTTTTGGAGCTTTTGAAAAGGTGACCCTACTGTGTGTAGTTTCATGCGACTTGCTATTCGAGTTCGGTATTCGATCTCTGAGGCTCCTCCGTGTTGTCGCATTTTGTGTATTTTACAGTATTTTCAGTCCTCCCCGTGACCCTGGGGGCCCAGCCCAGAACCACCTGCTACCGGTCCCTTCACTCGGAAAGCAAAACAGAGGGCGTGCCGGGCACCATGCCACGGAAGGAGGTCGGCCGGGCCCTCCCCACTCTGAAGTGCACCCTTGGGTTGTCACCGTGACCTCTGACCCTCACTTGGCTACAAGCCGGTTGCCCGACGGTCCCAAGGCGCCTCTTTCACTTGCCCACAGAATGGCTCCAAGAGGCTGGGCTGCCCCATCTCCAAGGCTTCGCCCATCCTCTTGTTCTCACCAGAACAAACACAGCCCCCCTGACCCAGCCATGCCATCCAGAAAGTCACGCTACAGGATGCTCGAAGGTGCAGAGTGGCATGGGCATGCTATTTATTGCACAAGAATATTTATTGCCGTGTCCCTCGTAATCTCAAAAGTCGTAGAAACAAAGTTACAGTGGCAGGGGTCTGATCGCAGTCAGTGAACAGCAGTTGTGGGAAAGCTATACAGTGGAACACCGCTAGCTGTGAAAACGACAAGGGGTGGGGGGACACTGGTGACGGAAAGCTCTCCAGGACCGATTTTGAAAGGGTAAGAGCAGAACAGTGTGTGGAATATGTTACCGCACGTATAAAAAGGGGAGAAGAAGAAATCCGACGGAACTGCTTCAATACTTCCACAAGCGTTCAGGAGTAACTGAGATCTAGTTCACTGTATCTATTTTGTATTTTTTTTAAAAAAAATACTGTGCCACGGACAAGGGCTACCTATTTAAAAATACATAAATAAAATAACATTTCTAGTCTTTTCAGTGCAAATTCCCAGCTTCCTGGTCTTTCTTTGGCTTGTGGCCAGCCTGTGCTGTCAGTGAATACTTTATCAGAAGCCCTTGCTTCCCGCCACCCCCCGGCCCCCCC
>LNAC01000014.1:3653415-3684392 GCA_002007465.1 Ailurus styani
GCTTGAGGAAGGAAAGAGTGTAGTCGCTAGGTGTGGACACCTTCTGCTTCTTCATCTGCACTTGCGACTGCGCCGTGAGCTGCAGCTTGATGGCGCTCGAGTTGATCTTGGTGGCCACCAGCAGCTCCTTCATGCCCTTCATCTTCTCGCTCTGGAAAGTGAGCACCGGACCCTCCGGCGGCGGCGATGCTGCGGGCGCTGGCGCCGGAGCCGTGCTGCCTCCTTCCGGGCCGCGGGCGGTGCCGGGGACCGTTGCCGGGGGCTTCCGAGGGGGTCCCGACATCGCCCCCTGGCCTCCGCCCGGGGCCTTGTCCAGCGCCGGCTTCTTGGGCGGCGGCGGCTCCTCGGGCTTGGACTCACGCCGCGGGCCTCGCCTCCGTCCTTCCCGGGCTTCTTCGCCCCACAGCTCCTCGGCCTCAGCCGCCTCGGCCTCGCGGCTCACAATGCGCACCTTCTGCCGCACCTGGCCGGGGAAGGGAAAGGGGAGGAGAGGCTGCGGGCCCGCGGCTGGAACCCCAGGACCAGCCTCGGCCGGTGCATCCCAGGGCCTCAGTCTTATGTGCACCCAAAGGGGACAATCCAACCCCCTCCAGGACCACAAAGGTTCTGCCTCGGCAGCAGCCGCCACCACCCCTGACCTCCCCGGCCGCCCTGCACAGCTGCCCCTCACCTGTCCCTCGAACCGGCCTAGGGACTGTACCAGGAAGGTGGCCCAGCCCACGTGCAGCACTGGCGTGGGGCTGCCCTCTTCCCACTTGCAGATGCCGTCATAGAACCGCAGCAGGTGGGCGAAGCACTCTGCGTCCTGGAGGGCAGAACCTTGGCTCTGGGCCCCCTGGGCAAGGGGACAGGAGGGCACAGGTTAGACCCCTCCCATTAGGCACCCCCTATCACAGGGCACAGTCCAAGCCCCTCACCTAGGCAAAGAGCCCTGGCTCCAAAAGAGGTGAGCACAGGGGATCTTTTAGAACCTTTTGCCCTTTACAAAGCCAGTCCTTAGCCAGGACTTGGGGGAAGGCAGACGCCTTCTCTTACCTACACCCCACCCCCTCAACTGAATGAGGGGCATTGACCGTGAGAGAGGTGGGCTTCCACACCCTTTACCTAAAGGCACAGGGTAGTAATGCCTAAAATACCCTCAGCTCCCTCAAAGCCAGGCCGGGGCCCCCTTCCTGCAGCAGAGAATGTAGCTCTCCACACAGGACCCCCTTCCCCCAGCAGGCCCAAGCCCCACGCAGCAGCCCTGTAGCCTGGGACTGGGAGCCCTACTAGGGGGTGGGGGAGGAGGCCTGCAAGGTGAACACAGGCCACAACTCCAGCCCTTCACCTGAGTCTGCTCCCCCGGCCGCTCCTCCCCGGCCTCCAGCAGGCTAGCCGCCTCCTTCAGCAAGTTGGGGATGACATCATTGGCTACTTCAAAGAACTCCTTGTAGATCTCCTCGTCCTCACGGCAGTAGTTGTAGCTGTGAGAGCAGTAAGGCACTGTGGGGTCTGGGCCATGGCAGGGACCCCCAGGGACCTGGTGAACGGATGGGGTCTTCGCTTGGAAATGATGGGTCTGAGCAAGTGGGGGGGCGTAGGGCAGGGGGTGCAGGTTCTACTGCTGGATGTCAGTGGTTGGAAACTGGGAGGCCAGGGGAGCCAGGGAAAGGTGCAAGGCCCTCATCAAGCGGTCCCAACCTCCTGGGGGATGGTGGCTTTGGCTGCCTTTGGACTGGAGGGAAAGGGGATAGGGATGGGGACCCAGGCCTCATGCCTGGATGAAGGCGATTGGAAATTTGGTAGAAGGGGAAGAAAGGCCAGCCTGAGGCCCTGGCAGGGGGATCCTCACTCCTGGATGACAGTGGCCGTGTCAGCCCAGGCCTGGAGGGCTTCGCGCACATTGCGGTTGCGACAGTGGTAGCCAGCCAGGTACATGTAGGGGTAGATGTGCTCATCCCGGTAGTAGGTCTTGGCTGAGGCAATGCCCTGGGGACAGAGCGGAGGGGCCTCAGGGCGCAGCCCTAGTGGCCCTGGATGGCACAAATCCCATTAGGTCACACCCATGAGGTGCAGCGGGCAGATCCCTGAGAGTTTTGCCTCCAATCTCACCCCCACCCCCCTCTATCCTCTCTGCCGGGTGCTCCGGCCAAGTGCTCCTCCCCAAGGTCTGCAGGACTACCTGCTGACGCCTGGGCCACACTGCAGGAGGCAGGGACCCCCAGAGAACAAGGGCTAGGAAGGGGAAGGGACCCATTCTCCCAGATCGGGGCGCATCCATTTCTCCGGCTTTCTGACACACTCCTACACAAACACCACAGCCTTCTGAGCCCTGCCCAGTGTCCCTCCTACTCCCCCACCCCCACGGAGTTAATAACCCCTCCTCGGTGCTCCCACCACAGGTGACCTCTGTTATACTCTAGGACAGTAAGAGGAAGCAGAAAAAGGAGGACTGAGGGGACAAATTCAGGCCCTACCCCCTCCCACGCTGGGGAACCCGGAACACCCCTGAGACAGCCCTGACTACACTGAATACGCACACGGTAAATACCAAACGGGAAATGGATGGCCAATACCCCCCAATACACATAAAGTTCCTCTCTCCTCACCTGCCCCCTCCCAGTCCCCAGATAGAAGGGGACCCCAGCCACTGTTGGGCCTCCCTTCTGTACCCTCCTGAGATGTCCCCACCTTGTGATAGAGGGTGAGTGGGTCTGGCCGGCCGGGGGTGGGCTCCAGTTCCTCCAGATCTGCCAGGTTTCCCAGTGCCATGGGGTACCTGGGAAAGGGTCATGAGTCCAGGCTGCCTCCCAGCCCCCTGCGGCCCAACCCGGCCACTTTCCCCTACTGACCTTTCCAGATGTCCCAGGTCGTAGAGCAGCCAGAGCAGCTTCTGGGGGGGGCGGAAGAAGAGAGAGAGGTATGAGCTGGGGGGAGGCGAGGAGGGTCTCAATCTACCAGGCAGATGGGAGTCCCGCCGAGGCAGGGACTCCCGGCCAGGTGGGTGGGGCCAGAATTCAGGAACCAGCCCCTTCTGGGTGGCCGAGCCCTTTCACATCCCAGTTCTACTTTCCCAAGAGCCCTGGGAAAGGCCAGGCCGAGAATGATTAACCCGTGTTACTGAGGGGGCAGCTGCAGCTCGGGAAGGGAAAGTGCCCCCGGCCAGGGTCCCTCAGGCACCCCTCACCTGCTGCAGCTGCAGCAGCTCCAGGGAGTCGGTGTGCAGGTCGATGGAAGGGTTGATGGCACACACCATAAACGCCACCTCCATCTTGCGGTCACAGCGCATGTATGATCCTTTCAGGTACAGCCAGCTCTTGGGAGAGGACAAAACCAGATGTCTCAGGATGGCCCACCCAGGCCTGCTCCAGGGAATGACAGCCAGGAAAGGGGGGAGGTGGCTTGGGCTAGGGGAGAAGAGTACGAAGTGGACAAGGTGGGGGGAGGGGCAGTACCCGCTCGGCCACACCCGCGTTGACGGTCTGGCCCCTGCGATCTTCGTTGCCCTTGCCATGCCAAGTGACCTCAGCTGTCTGTTCTCCGTTGGGCCCAAACACTACCCAGGCGTGGTCCTCGGACAGGGCCAGGTGGACATCGCGGAGACCAAGAGCCTGGCAGGCCCCCACCACCGCAAAGGCCACACCAGAGCTGTCCAGTTTAGTGCCTGTGGGAGGGAAGGGAATGCAAGAGGGTCCTCTGAGCTCTGACCTAGGGGAAGGGGCCAGGTCGTGATGGGCCATACTCCCACCCACCCTCACCTCCAAGCCTGTGCCCAAACCTCAGATGCTCCTGCCCATCAATTCTCAATCCCTTTCTTCCTGTGTGTTCGAAGCCTCTCCCTCCTCCTCGATGTGCCACAGCAGAAGACCTTCTCGGCTCTCCCACAGCTCCACCCGGCCTTTGACCCTGTCCCTTCTCTTTCTCTGCAACCACATTATAATTATTTTATTGTGCCCATTAGGTTATAAGGGGGACGGCAAAAATGGCCAACTCTTTCTTCACACACCCTCTGGTAGATACTCCTAATTTCTCCCTGTACTCTTTTCCTGCTAGATGCAGAAGCAGCCTCAGATTCCTTCTCAACGTGGCACTCCAGGACCTGACTCCCAGTCAACTGGGCTTGGAGCAAAGAAGAAAGTTCTTTGCAAGCCCTGAGTCTTAAGCTCCTTGACATGAAGCCCCTCCCTCATCTGTTCACTTTCATGTAAGTGTCTTAAATGCAGCCAGATTTTGGCTCTTTACTCCCCAAATCTGCTCCTGCCTTCAGTGCCTCATACTGGGCTGAGGGACTCCTGTAGCTGTTCAATGGCAGGGACGGGGGTGCTGAGGAGGCAGAGTCAAGTGACCGGGGTGCAGGCCATTCTGTGCCTTTGGCATATCACTTCCCTTCTCTGGGCTTCAGTTTCCCTTGCTGCAAAGAGGGTGGTAACACTTGCCCCACTTCACAAGGCTTACAGGTCTTAATGGGCTCTGCAAACCATACGGGGTTGTGAAGAGGTGGGCCAAGCTTCCCAGGTGAGACAGGATTCTCGCCCTTTGCCACCTGTCAGGCTCCAACCTGTGATGAAGCTGAAGAGGGATTGGATGTGGGCCCGATCCTTGAAGTAGGAGCGGCTGAGGCTGTTCCAGATGACATCGGAGACCTTCTTCACCAGTTCTCGGCTGGAGACACCCCCCTCTCGCGGGTAGAGAGACAGGTCGACGGCGCCACGGATCTGGGCGGTGAAGCGGGCATACAGCGCAGCAATGATGGACAGGTCGGCCACAGGGAAGTAGGTAAGCCCGCCAGGTGGGTCGGGCGCGGGGCTGGGCTGGAAGGTGAGCTCGGGCACATTGGTGGGGATGACGCGGTTGACAGCTAGGAAGTGCTCCACGAAGCCCAGTACCAAGGACAGGAGCACCAGGTCCGGTTCCTCTCGGCCCAGCTCGGCAGCGAACAGGCGCACCACGTCGTCGATGGAGCGCAGCGGGAACAGCGTCTTCTGGGCGGCCTTCAGCCCCATGGCGGCGGGCCTCGGCCTGCGGGCGAGCCGGAGGAGGGAGGGTCGGGCGGGCACGACCGGGGAGCCCCCTCCCAGGCTCAGCTAAGGTTCTACACCCCCATTCCCTGCATTCTCTTGCTTCCCCGCCCGCCGGCCCTCCGCTCATCTGTTCCCCCTCTTCCGTGGGAGACCCCTCAGCCGAAGCTGTAAGGACCTCCTCATCCCCCACAACCCCAGGAGCCGCGGCCCCGACGGGGGTGCGCCCCTGGGACCCCGCTGGGGAACCTTCCACGGCCGCCCCGCCCCCTCTCTACAACCGTACCCCCGGGCACCTAGAGCCCGTCCGGAAGACGCCCCTGGGCCAAGCCCCCCAAATCCCAAGGAGAGTCCTGGCCTGGGTCCCCCGCGCCCACCTCCGCGCTTACATCCCACACAAGGCACCACGGCGCCCGCCGCCTGGAGCCTGCTGGGAAATGGAGTTCCGCCCCTTGGGCCGCACCGCCTGCCGGGAAGTGCAGTCCCGGACCCCCTCCTGCCCCTTCCGCGTCTTGAAATGGTGGCCGGGCCCGATAGTCCGCGGTGGCCGATGGGAGTGGTAGTCCCGCCGCTCTGGGCTCCCGAGCGGTAGGTGAGGAGTGGAGGCTGCGCCACCTTCCAGAGATCCTCGGGGATTGGTCACTCCGTTTCACGCTCGCCAGGTAGGCCGTGGGAGCGCGGTGCGTTCTGGGAGATGTAGTCCAGGGAATGACGCAGGCATGCCTCAGGCGGTCACGTGTCGTTAAGAGGTGAGAAAGACGGGTACTTTCAAACATTGCCAGGGTACCGTAAGTGCGTCCAAACACTTGAGTTGGATATTTACCAGTATCCTTGAACTGAGGATGAGTAAATGAGATCTACTGTATCTAGCAGTTCTTCCCTAGTTCTGCTCTTCAGAAAATTTAATATATGTGCAAAGACGAACATTTAGAGAATCATTATAGTTACTTGTAATGGGGTAAGAGCATATTGTTGAGAGAAAAAAGCTTCAGAACGATATATATGATAAGATACTATCTATATAAAAAAGTTACTATCTATATTAAAAAAATTTTTAAAGGCTTTTTTTTTTAAGATTTTATTTATTTGCCAGAGAGAGAGAATATGAGAGAGAGAAAGGGAGAATACAAGCAGGGGAGCGGCAGGCAGAGGGAGAAGCTCAGTGGGGAGCCTTATGTGGGGCTCAATCCCAGGACCCCGGGATCATGACCTGAGCCAAAGGCAGACACATAGCCGACCGAGCCACCCAGGCGTCCCTATTAAGAACGTTTCAAAAGTTCAAAACAATACTAAATAATTTCTACAGAATCATCCATTCATCTTCCTTATTCATTCAACAGATTTTTGGTGCGAGTGGCCCAGGCACTCAGTCCTAGGCACTGGATATATAGCAGTAAAACATCATATTTCTGCCCTTCTTCACCTCCAAGGGTATTTGTCCCCCACATCCATAAGGCTACTCTAATCATGAGAAAACATCTGGCAAGCCCAAACTGAGGAACATTCTACAAAACCCTTGACCAGTACTCTTCAAAAGTGTCAAGCCCATAAAAGATGAGGAAAGACAGAAACTGTTGCAGATTAGAACAGAGTAAGACAGGACAACTAAATGTAACATGGTTTTCTGGGTTGAAGCCTGGGACAGAACAAGGACGTTAACGGAAAAAAAAAAAAGGTCAATAGGGTGGCTAACCGTGGTAGTTGGCCTAGGACTAAGGAGACTTTAGGAATATGGGACTTTTGTTTTTTTAATAAAGATTTTTTTTCTTTTAATTTATTTTTTTGACAGAGGCACAGCAAGAGAGGGAACACAAGCAGGGGGCGTGGGAAAGGGAGAAGCAGGCCTCCCACCGAGGAGGGAGCCCAATGAGGGGGCTCGATCCCAGGACATTGAGATCAGGGCCTTAGCCAAAGGCAGATGCTTAACGACTGAGCCACCTAGGCATCCCAGGAGTATGGGATTTTAGTCTTAAAACCAAACCAGTCAGGGCACCTGGGAACCCTCCTTGTGAAATTCAAATAAAGTCTGTAACTTCGTTCATAGTTCTCATTGGTTATGTTTGATAAATGTATCATGATTATGTCAGATGTTAACATTAGGGGAAGCTGGGTGGAGAGTATATGGGGATGAGATCACCAACGACCGAGTTCTGGGGTACTTTTTTGCATAGAGATTGGGAGACCAGGAGGAACAAGCAAGGAGACTGGCCAGAGAGATAGGAAGAAAACCAGATGAGCATTTGTGCAAAAGGAGACAGACGTCCAAGGCAGGCGTGTGACTGGTAGTGTCAGACGCTGTTCGTAGGTCAGCGAACTAAGCACGGAAGGCTGACTGGATTTGGTTCAGAGGGAATGCCTGGTGACCACATTAAAAGCAGTTTGGGAGCAAAAGCCTCAAGTTCCTTGGCTCAAAAAAAATGAGAGGAAAGAAACTGGAGACAGTGCTAACACTCAATTCTTTCAGGGAGCTTTGCAACAAAGACAGAAGGAAAATAAGATGGCAGCTGGTGGGCGGGGCAGGGGTGGGGGGAAGAGGGTCAGAGGAGGTTGGGGTGGTGGTGTTTAATAGGAGAGTCTCCAATGGGTGGAGGGAATGGGCGTTCCTGAGTGGCAGGTTCGGCCTTTGCTAGGAGCAGGAGCAGTTTCCCTGCAGTCATTGGAGTGAAGGCAGACTGCATGGGTACATGTCCTTTAATTTTCTCAGTGAAACAGGAAACCCAGTTGGTGGTCTCTTTCCCTCCACACCTTTGCTCAGATGTCACCTTCTCAATGAGGCTGACCCAAACCTGACCAGCCTACTTGAGATCACACTCTTTGGGGCACCAGGGTGCATCAGACTCTTGATTTTGGCTCAAGTCATGATCTCAGGGTCCTGGGATTGAGCACCTTGCCCCCTTGGGCTCTGCGCTCAGGAGGGAGTCTGCTTGTCCCTCTGCCCCTCTCCCCATGTGCGCACGTGCACCCTCTCTCTCTCTCTCTCAAGTACAACCTTAAAAAAAAAAAGATTATACTTTCCAACACAAATTTCTCTTTCAATCCCTCCACCCTGCTCTACTCCTCCCCCTCCCCAATTAGTAACACCTTCTAGAACAGAGTTTCTCAACCATGGCCCTATCCTATTGACATTTGAGCCTAGATAATTCTCTGTAGTTGGAGATGGACCTCTGTGCTATAGAGTGTTTAGAAGCATGACTTGCTTCTATCAACAAGACGCCAGTAGCACTTCTTCCCGCATTGTGACGACTAGTAATGTCTGCAGACGTTGCCAAATGTCCCCCCCCCCAGGGGGGGCAAAGTTACCCCCAATTGAGAACCACCATTCCAGCATCTTCTATAACTTTTTTGTTTATCGTTTGTCTCCTCCCACCAAAATATGAGCTCCGCAAGGACAGGATATTGTCTGTTTTGTTCATTGATGTGTCCCATGTGCCCAGAAAAGAGTCTGGCATATAACTGGTCTTCAGCAAAAATTGGCTGAATAAATAGATGCATTAGGCCAAAGAGTAACTATAATGATGATTGACCTGGAATTTATGCTGTGTGAGGAGGGACGTAAGGACACATAGGGATGAGAGACAGCCAAAGTGTGGCAAAATCAGTGGATTGTAGGTTACAGTGGGGTCAAAAGTTTACTGGAGTTGGGGTGATAGAGCTGGAAAGATAGGGGTGTTGGTTAGAGATGCTTGAGTAGGGATGTTTGGGATTGAGATTACGGGGAGAGAGCTGGCGTTATCGGCAATGAAAAGACCTAGAGGGCGCCTGGGTGGCTCAGGTCATGATCCCAGGGTCCTGGGATCGAGTCCTGAATAGGGCTCTCTGCCCAGCAGGGAGCCTGCTTTCCCCTCTCTCTCTGCCTGCCTCTCTGCCTGTGATCTCTCTCTCTGTCAAATAAATAAATAATCTTAAAAAAAAAAAAGACCTAGCATGGTGCTTCCAGTAGAAATGTAACATTAGCTATACATATAACTTTAAAATTCCTAGTAGCTATATTTTAAAAAGTAAAAGATTTAAGTGAAATTAATTTTTAATTATGTCCAAAATGTCATTTCAACTTGTAATTGATATAAAATTATTGATGATTTATATATATTTTGACACTAAGTTTTTGAAATGTGCTATGAATTTTATACTCACAGCACATCTCATTTCAGGCTAATCCCTTGTCAAGGGCTCCAGAGCCCGTGTAATTGGTGGCTCTCATGCAGGCTGGAGCAGCTTTCCAAGATGGTTATGGGAGCGTGTGGCTCGGGCAGGGCGGAAGAAGACAAGATCACGGGAGAGGAGGGTCCAAGGAACCGGGAGACCCAGCGCTGGGTCATCCGTATGTTATATCAGAGTCTCTAAGAATTAAAACTGGAGTAGGAAGGAGAGAGTGACAGCAAGCCAGGAGCTAGAATGCGTGCCAACCTGAGTGTTCAAAAGGAGGGAGGAGGATGTCTGTAAGCAGCAATGAGAATCATGGAGAGCGTCTTCCCCACCTCCAGACCCAGTGACAAAGGGTGTGCAGCAGTGACCTCAGGGTTCCTGCTAGAGCAGGGGGTTAAGGGCCATTTACAGAAGGGGATGAGGACATGGGGGACTTTGCTGAAGATGGACCATGCGCCTGGAGGGCACCATGGATAGCTGTTAGGAGTGGAGCATGGAGGTGAGGTCAGAAAAGGGGACAGCCAGAGTATGGAGTACCTAGGAGGCCTGAGTCTCTTGCAGGGACGCTGAGCAACGGGGATAAAGGGCAGGACCAGGGCGCCTGGGTGGCTCAGAAAAATGTAAATTGCAGGCCATTCTACAAAATAACAGGCCTGGACCCTTTAAAAAAAATGTTAATATCATGGAGGCAACAAAAATGGGAGGCCAATAGAATTGTTCCAGGTTGATGGACACCAGAGAGTCTGGACCACCAAATGCAACATTTAAAAAAAAAAGGAAAAAAAATTTTTGTTAAGTAAACTCTAACCCCAACGTGGGGCACAAACTCACGACCCCAAGATCAAGAATCGCACGTTCTACTGACTGAGCCAGTCAGGCCCCCACAAGCTTCCCCTTTTCTAAAGTAACCGGTCATATTGGATCAGGGCCCACCTTAATGAACTCATTTCAACTATGTCTGCAATGGCTCTCCTTCTTAGTAAGGCCATGTACTGAGGTACTTGGGGCTAGGACTTCAACAAATGAATTTGGGGGGATCACAGTATAGATTATCCCATATGATAATCCCATAACAGATTATCATTAGATTATATTGCTGTATCAGTGTTAAATCTCTTGAGATAGTTGTGGTGACTTCTGGTGGCTCCTTATTCCTTTTTTTTTTTTTTAAAGATTTTATTTATGTGCCAGAGAGAGAATGAGAGGGCACAAGGAGGGGGAGCGGCAGGCAGTGGGAGAAGCAGGCTCCCTGCTGAGCAAGGAGCCGGATGCGGGGCTCGATCCCAGGACCCCAGGATCATGACCTGGGCTGAAGGCAGATGCTTCACCGACTGAGCCATTCAGGCACCCATCCTTCTTCTTCTTCTTTTTAAGATTTTTAAATTTATTTTAGAAAGCGAGCTGTGGGGGCAAAGGGAGAGGGAGAATCTCAAGCAGACGCCCTCTGCTGAAGGTGGATCTGGACACTGCGCTCTAGCCCATGACCCCAAGATCGTTACCCACGCCGCAATTAAAGAGTCAGACACTTAACCAGCTGAGCCACCCGGGCACCGCATGGTCGCTCCTTATTCTTAAGGCATGCCCGTGAAGTATTTAGGAGTTCAGTGCAAGACATGTGCAACTTCCTTTCAAATGGTAGCCGGATACATGCTATACACACACGCGGGTATTGACAGATACGGAGGCGAAGCAGAGGCAGCAAAATGTGAACAGTTGGTGAATATAGGTGGAGAGTACGAGGAGTTCTTATTTTCTTGATCTTTCTGTAGGTTTGAAATTTATCCACATAAAACATTGGAAGAAAATTAATTTCATTTATTTATTTATTTTTTAAGGTTTTATTTTTAAGTAACCACTATGCCCAGTATGGGGCTCGAACTCATAACCCCGAGATCAAGAGTCGCACACTCCACTGACTGAGCCAACCGGGTGCCCTGGTTGGAGAAAAGGAATTTTTAAAAAATGTGAAAATCTTTTGGCCAACTCACTGCTGGGTATCTGGGAAGCGGCCGTTTCCCCAATTTGGGGAGGATGGTTGTGGGCCTTAGTTTGCAAGAGGCCTCAGGGTCCCTACCCCCTCTCTGGGGTTCTGCATCTCAGTGAGAGGAAGCAAACATTTCCAGAGAGGGCTGAAGGCATTTTATGCTCATTGCACCAGAGTCTCGCCAGAACGTCCTATGAAGTGAGTTTTAGGATCCCCCATTTACAGATGGGAAAACGGAGGCTTAGAGAGGTCGGGTAACTTGTCCATGACTGCACAGCTAGGCTAGAATTCAGGTTGTCTGACTCTCAAGGGTGGAATTCCCTGGACACCCTCCAACTCCCATCCCCACCAGATAGGACAGTGGGGCCCCTTTTTGGTACTGTCCCCAGTGTAGGGCTGGCCATGAGTCTCAGGGCATAGCCCTCAGCTCCCCAGGCCTGGCCTGATTCCAGGCCCACAGGTTGTACCCTCCTTCTCCATGCACCTCAGGCCTGGGTCCTGCTCAGTCGGGACCCTTGAGCTAAGAACACCCGAGAACCTCCCACGCCTACCAGCCTGGGTGAGGCAACGGGGTGCCGGCGCCCTCGGTGTGCCCTGCAGTTCCCATTCCACCTTGCTCCACCCAGCTCAGCGCCCCCAAGGCTGCGGTCAGTGCTGCAGTGACCGAGGTCTAGCGTCCTCTGGCTGGAGGGGGGCAGGAGGTGGAGGGAGGGAGTCGAGGGAGGTATGAGGAATATATTCCTGGGCTGGCTGCCTTTCTGCTCAACCACAGCCAAGTTCAACTGAGAGCCACAGCTCCCATCAGGTGACACCACCCTCTCTTCCTGCCTGCGGGTGCCAACAGCTTCTCTCGCTGCTGAGTGCTCAGGAGCTCCGCCTCTCCTTGGCGGGTTCCCTGAACGCTGCGCACACTTCTGTAAACCGTCCCTTTGCCGTTGAATTCTCCTCGCCCCTATTTGCCTGTGTCATCTGATTCCTGAAAGTACGGGGGAGACAACTCTGTCCTTAACAGTCCCTGATGTCCCCCTTCCTCCCTCTGTCTTTGACCCCTCCCCCCACCCCATTTTCTGAGCCCCAGGAGGACAGATCCAGGCAGGGAGGCCAGCAGCTTAAAAAGTCATCTTTATTGGTTTCTTACTGCCTCACAGAGCATCAGCGTCAGTCCCTCCCGGGCATATGGCGTTTGAAGAGATAAATACTTATTTTGCCCCCAACTTGTCAGTAGAGGGACGTTTAATAAAAATAGTAATATAATAACAATAATAATGACTATGATCAATAATAAAATGCCCCCTATGATCCCCTAATACACAGGTGGTTGAAGCTTTGAGCAAAAGGACCACCCCCCTTTCTGGGAGGGGCCAGCGTGTGCTTGGAGGCCCTCCAGCGGCCCCCACCAGGTGCCATCTCCCACCAAGGAGCCTTTATAAATACCCTCCCCATCCTGTCCCTGTCTAGAAATGATCTCCCCCCGGGGCGGATTAGATGCAAGGTCAGTTGGTTCACAGGGCCCCTCTCCGTTCCCAACCCTGCCGAGCTCCTTCCCCTATCAGTACCGCCCTCCTCCCGGCCTCCCTCGGCTCTCTGCTCCTCTTCACTGCTCTTCCGTGATCCTTCTCCTCTGGGTGCTTCTCTCCCCTCCTGCCAGTCACTAACACTGCCTCTTCCATCTCCTTTCCTTCCCCTTCCTGCTCCTACTTCCTTCACCTACATTCTCCCTGCTCCTTGTCTATCCTCTTTTCCGTGAAAAGAAAAAATTTTTTTTTTTAATTTTTAAAGTGATCTCTACACCCAATGTGGGGCTTGAACTCACAACCCTGAGATCAAGAGTCAAATGCTCTACTGACTGGGCCAGCCAGGCGCCCCGTTCTCCTTTCCTTTGGATCAGACTCTCTTTCCTACCTTGACCCTGAGCAGAGACCGTGATACACCCCAGCTTGGCCTCACCTAGAGTCTAGACAGTCTGCAGCCAAGACCCCACTTTGCTCCCAGGGACCCAGTCCTTCTCCATCCCTTATCCCGACTCTTGCTTGCAGCCTTTCTAAGGCTTGGCACTGAAAAGGAGAGCTTTGGCACAGTCGTCCCTGGATTCCAGGGCAGATGGACCCCCGGGGTAGAAATGGGGCCATTCTATTCCCAGTAACTAGCACAGACAGGGCCTGGGAACAGAGGGGAAAGGCAGGATAAGGGCTGAGAGTCAGGGCCCCCAGGTCCTGGGTACCCAGACCAGCCTCCGAGTCGCTCTCCAACCCAGGCCCTCCCTGAGTCCGAATTTCCACACATCCCGGGCCAGCCGGAGCATGGCATTCCTCAAGCTCTTTGCTCGTTTCTCTCGGTCCTGGGATCGGGGTGGGTCCTGCCAGAGGGTGTCAAGGGGAGCCCTCTGATTCAGGGGCTGGGGGGAGGCTCCGGGGCCGTTCTGACACCTGGAGGGAAAACAGAAGGAAGGACTTTCTTCACCAGACCAGTGCCCCCCACAAGCCTTCCCAGGACCCATCAGGGCCTGCTGCATCAGGGCCCTTGGAGGAGGCCAGATATGAGGTGGGCGTAGGACTACAGGAGAAAAACCCTGGGTAACTCCTACTTAACCCTGGAGCCCAAATCAAAGTCCCTTTGTTCATTTACTCTACTTTTCAACAGACATGCTTTACTCTAGGCAGAAGACAAACTTGACCCACACTAGCGGGGAGCCCACAGTTGAGGGAGGAGGACTGGCGTCGGAGGAAAACCAAAGCACACGAGGATTGACAAGGAGGGATGGGGAGCAGATCCGGGTCCTAGGGAGGCTGGTGGCTGCCAGGCAGCCAGGTGACATTAGTGAGGAGCCTTGAGAGTAGTCTGGATGTTAATGAAAGGGCGTGCAAAGCAGGGGGGAGGTCAGGGGCAAGAGCCTGAAGGTGTGAAAGAATATGGCAAGTCCCAGGGCTCTGAGTGGCCTGGCGTGGCTCCAGTGGGGGTGGTAGTGAAGAAGTGGCCGGAGGGTGAATGGGAGCCATCCAAACTCTTCTTATGTCTTCCCCTGTCCCCAGCCAGAGTGGACTCTCCTCTGATCCTTCCACCCCAGTTTGGGCCTCTAAAGATTTCCCCTTCTGTGGCATTCTCCCCATGTGTCAGGCACCCCGCTGAAGTCATCATCACCTCATATAGTTATCAATTCTAGAAAAATCTCAAATCATAACTTCATTTCATAGGTGAAAAAAGCTCAGGGAGGATGGACTTCTCGCCCAGGGCCACACTCCTAGGACAGTCAGGGCCAAGGTTCCCACCTAGGCCCACCTGCCTCCAGGTCTCTGTTGGGGCCCACTGTGGGGTGAATCGGCCTCTCTTAGCATCCAGAGCAGGGATGGGCTCAGCTTGTTTTCTGGCTTCAGGTGCCAGTACAGAACAGAACTACCTGTGCTTTTATTTTTTATTTTATTTTATTTTTTCTACCTGTACTTTTATAGGGGAGGAGAAAACCCCACCAGCTCACCTGTATCAGGGAGTCTGCGGGGCTCAGAGATCCCTGGGGGCAGGACACGGACTCGCTGGACAGAGATGTCCAAGGCTTCCTCTTCACTGCTCCAGGCGCGGGATGGTGGGGGTAGGGGAGAGGGACACAAAGATCCAAGGTCAAATAGGAGGGGTACAGAGGGGGTGGAAACTTTGGGGAGGGATGCGAAGGCAGTGGAAGCAGCGGGGTTGTCCTTACTGGCGTCCGCGTCTCCGGCGAGCCCGTCGCTGCCCACAGAGGCTGGGCGCCGCGAAGCCTCCGAGAAGCTGTGGGGACGCTGCGGGCCGGAGCCGCGCGTACCTCGGCCCTTCCCTTCCGGAGCCTGTTGGGGGACAGCGCAGAAGGGCTGGGACCGGGCGGCGAACCAGCGGCAGTGGGACCCCAGCCTGGACGTGCTGAGGTCCCGAGTCCCAGGTCAGCAGACGGCTGCGATTGGCTCAAGCGCGTCGGGAAGGCGGGTGATTGCTGAGCCTCACCAGGGAGGCTTGTGATTGGCCCCGGAAAACTCACCCGGGGCAGGTCCCTGGCGCTGGGCTTCCCGTCCGTGGGGCCCACGTGCACCAGGTGGTTGAAGTTGGTGGGCGGTGAGATGAGCTTGGAGCGCACAAAGGGGTCCTTCAGCATCTCCCTGCGGGTGGAGGGAATAGGGGGGTAAGGGGCGGTGCGGAGGAGCCCCCCCCCGCCCCGAAACGGACCCTCCCCCGGGGCCGGCCTGGGATTCGCTCCGCCCCCAAGCGCGGGAGGCCCCGCCCAGGTGCCGCAACGCGCAGGTGCACCTGCGCCGCTGCTGCCGCTGCTCTTCTGACACGCGGAAGAAGAAGTGGCGCTTGCTCTTGGTGCGGAACAGCTGGCGCCGGCTGTTGTCGGTGAGGTCGGGGATGTCGAACTCGTCCTTCTCTGTGGGAGGAGCAGAGGGCCGGCCGGTGCTCCCCAGTGCCCAGGAACCCCGTCCGCTGCAGCCCAGCCTCACACATCCACACGTGAACGCACACACCCCGGACTCTCGTACACACGCACTTCTCACCTAACAGCCGGTTCCTGAGGTAGGTCAGGCGGACCTTCTCCGTGCCAAAGAGGAACAGGGAGCCCTCCGGGTTTAGGGGTCGCACCTAGGCATCAGGCACAGAGGTCAGCCGCGCTCCCCGACCGCACCCCAGTCCAGGGCCAGGGCTCTGGGCAGACCCTCACCTTCTTGAGGGGCACCGTCTGGACCCATTCTGCTTTCCTTACGTCAAACACATCGATGGCGTTCTCGCTGAACACTGTCAGGTAGGGGGCTGCATAACCTGCGGGGCAGGAGAGCCTGCTGTGCAGCCCCCGGCAAGTCAGGCACCTCAGTGGGCTTGTTTCCTCGCTGTGGCCCGGGGAACAGCCCCCTCCGTGTCCTGGCACCGCACAGTAACTTCCACGCCCAACCGAAGGTCCTTCTGAAGATTCCAGGTTGCCCCACCCAACATCCATAAGAAATCAGAGATCGCAGTCTTGGAGCACTCACTATATGGCGTGCCAGGCATAGTTCCAACCACTTGGCTGACTTTTTCTCCTTCATTTCTTAAACAACTCTGGGCAGGTCGCTGTTATCATCCCTAACTTAGAGATGACGGAATGGAACCCCAAAGCTGAATAGTGGCCAAGGTCACCCAGTGGTGAGTGAGAGCCGGGAATTAGCCCTGGGCAGTCTGATTCCAACTCCTACAGACTGAGTCGGTGCTACACCCAACCCACAGGCCCAACCCCAGAAGAGCCACTGCTTATGAAGGGAGCTGTGTCCCTGTCTTCCAGCCCGGACGCCATCTCACAGTTACCTGTGCGTGTGTCAGACTCCTCCACTGCCCCGTTCATTCATTCATCCATTCACTCATTAATTCCTCCAAACATTCATAGCCCCTAGGATGTGCTGAAGAAACCAGCCCCAGCCCAATTCCACAGGCCCCCCCCCGTACCAAACCAGTTATTACAAGAAGGTAGGAAGAGCAGTAGGGCTGAGGTCTGCACACAGAGGTAGGGGAGCAAAAAGGAACAAAGGACCAGTAATGAGGGGAGGCGGACGGGGAGCGTGAGAGCAGTAACGACAATGACAGAAGTCAAGGTGGCCATTTACCGAGAGCCTACCAGCTCCAGGCCCTGAGCCGGCATCGGGGCTGGACTTGGTTATGAAGAGTTTACCAGGTACAAGAGCAGTTTAGGCAAGGGGAAGAGCATGAGCAGAGAGGCCCGGGAGAGGAAGATCCAGAGCAGTCCACCGAGGGCAGAGCAGGGGGTGCTCAGGCAGGAGGACCCTCCGCAGCCTGGCCCTCGGCAGGCCTTACCCCAGCCTGTGGGCACTGCTGGCCACAGCAACTCGTGGATGCGAGACTTGCGGCCGGCGCTGTCCACGTAGACCCCCGCGGTGGTGAAGAGCAGCAGGAACTCGCTAAGGCTGAGCTCCACGGCGCCCAGCGCCTCGCCCAGGCCCCCGCGGGACGGCGGAAGCTCCTCGGGCACCAGACCGGCCCCGAGCGCTAAGGGCGCAGCCTCGTTGAGCAGCGGGTACAGGACGAAGGCCCCGGCGGCTCCCACGCACAGCCGGTCGCCCAGCAGCCCCAGGCTCTGCACAGGTGCGGGTGCCTGCAGCTCGCGGATGCGGCGCTGCCAGGGCCCTGGGCCTGGGCCCAGCTGGTAGCAGAGGACCTGGCGCTTGACGGCTACGCAGAGCACGGGGGTGCGGGCCTGCAGGATGCGCCCAGCTGCCAGCGCCTGGCAGCCTCGAGATTCGGGGATCTTGGCACCCACCACCTCCGCGCTCTCCAGCTTGGCCAGGGCAAAGAGGCGCACGCTGGGGCCGCGGCCGCACAGCACGACCAGAAGGCCCGCCGCGGGGCTCACAGCCAGCCGCTGCACCCGCCGGAACTCGCCCACCTGGAAGATGTCTTTGGGGTTGGCAAAGGAGAGGGTCAGCAGGAGGAGGGTGAACAGCAGCCCCGTGCCCATCCTCCCCCAGCCCCTGGGGCTGACCCCCACCCAGGTCCACCCCCGCCCGGCCTGGCACCTACCGTTGCTATGCAGGTGGATTACAAAGAGCCCCTCCTCGGTGCCCAGAGCAAGCCGTTCCTGGTCTGGTGGAGGGAGGGAGAAAACCAGGGCTCAGAGCCCATCTGGCAGCTGCAGACAAGGCAGCCCGCCTGTCCTTGCTGAGCCTCAGTTTCTCCTGAGGACCTGGGGATGGCCAGTCCGCTGTCCCTGTGTCCCCGGATCCTCCTCTCTCAAACTCGGGTGGCTCTACTGGGGGGTGGGGAGGGGTGGAAGGAAAGCCCACAAGGGCCAGGAGCAGAGTGAGAGGCCCCCACCCCAAGTTGTGGGATTTGGGGTAAGTCCTGTCACCTCTTGGAGGCTTGGCCTTCCTGATGGAAAGTGGGGACGGGGGGTCCTTTCTCACAGAGCTGCTCGCGAGTACCCCGCTCACTGCAGTCTCTGCTCCGCCAGCGCCCTTGTCCCCCCAGCTCCCGATGGACACAGGGGGCCTGGAGGAGCACACAGTCTCTCCTGGGGCGCCCTCTCTGAGTGCAAGGGGCGGCCCCCGCTCTCCAGGGCCTGCGGCCAGCCGCCCGGAGAAGCCAGGAGGCACGGCTCCCTCACTTCTCCACGGAGGTCCCACTGAGCCCCAGGCTCTTGGGCGAACACAGCGGCCCCACAGAAGGCAGGGTGAGGCTCCCCCATGGTCTCCCTGCTCCCGGTGAGAAAGCCAGAATGGGAGCCCCCATTCGTCTCTTGCTAAAGCTTTTGCTCTTTTCATTCACTTGATTCTTTGAGAAAAAGCAGAAACTGAGACACAGAGAAATGGAGTGGTGGAAGCGAAGCCCCCGGCCCCCTGGCTCAGGCTGCCCACCCAGCCACACCCGGGGAGGGTCACGGACATAACCCAGAGGGCCCACAGCTCGTGGCTATAGGGACTGGGCAGGGCCCCTCCCGACAGGCCCAGGCTCCCGGACCCCGGAGCTGTGCGGCTCACCGATGATGGCGGCGCAGAGCGCGTGGGGCAGTAGCGGCAGCCCGTTGTCGTAGGCTTCCTTCAGTGTGTACACAGGCCTTGGCCTTGGCCGCGTGTCCAGCAGCAGCCGCTGCAGCTCGCCCAGCACCTGCAGCCAGCGCTCCCGCTCGGCCTCGCTCTCGGCCAGCAGCAGCACGGTGCACACGGCGGGGGGCACGGTCAGCTGGGAGGCTGTCACCTGCGGGCAGGGACCCAGGCTGGAGGGCTGTGGGCTGGCAGCCGGCCATCCCCTCTCTCCCCGGGTCGACGCCTCTTCACACCACCGGGAGCGGCCAGGTGCCGGGCTGGAAACCGCCTTCCAGCAGGTGATTCGCCAGACAGGACGGTGGGCGAGGGACGGGGCACCGTGGGAATATCCAGCAGGGCCCCCCGCCTGGGCCAAGAGGGAAAGGTGACCTCTCCGGGGAAGAGACATTTCTGCCGGAGCCCAGGGCGGGAGCGGAGCAACCAGGAGTGGTCCAGGCTGGGGAGAGGCTCGGGGTGGCCTGGGCTGAGCAGAGGAAATGGGATGGGAAGGGTCCGTGGTTACAGGGCACTTTTGGAACTGGAGAAAGCAAGCCGTGTTCAGAGCAGAGAGAGGCTCCGGAGGGAGGCCGGGGAGGCCTGCAGGTTCAGAAATGTGAAGCCTCAAGGCCACACTCAAGAGCAGCCTGAGGTGATAGGAAGCCACAGAAGGGTCCTAAAGGAGCAGGACACGGCCAGCTTCACAAACGGAAAGCGCACTGCACTGTGGGATGGAAGCTACCGTAGCCGTCCCTGTGGAGGCGATGGGGTGGGGGTGGGGGGCAGTGATGGCGAAGGCAGCCACGGAGAAGGACACAGAAGCGTGGCTGGAGCAGGGCCATGCGGGGGTGGACAGCGGCCCGGCCCATCCCGCCCGGCACTCACCCTGAAGATGCGTGGCAGATCCTTGGACTGGGCGTGGATGACATCAGAGGGCAGGACTGGGGTGGCTGAGAACTGGGGGTCCCTGGGGACGTCCAGGGAGCTGGTCAGAGGTCAGATGGCCCCTGGCCGCCTCCCCACACCATTGCAGCCCTTCGCCCCCGCCCCTGCCAGGCACCCACCTCAGATCCAGGGCCTGCACGAGGGCCCCACTGGCCGGGCTGAGCCGTGGGTCGGGGGCGTCAAACAGGAGTAGGCGGGAGTCGCTGAGGGCAGCAAACACGCGCTGCCAGCCGCGCCGGACACCCGAGGGCCGTGGCACCTGGGGGGGGAGGGGGGAGGCAGGCATGGGTGGGCCGCCAGGCTCTCGGCCTGCCCGTGCAGGCCTCCCCCTCCCCGGGCAGCCCCAGCTCACCGACAGGAAGCCCTCGTAGGCCGTGCCCGTGCCTGTGTCGGGGTGCACTCCCAGGGCCGTGCGGAGGAGGTCAGGGGGCACGGGGCAGGGCGGGGCTTGGGGGGCACATGCCGAGTGACAGAAGTAGCCGCAGGCTGTGGGGAAAGCAGGAGAAGCCGGGAGTGTGAGGGTGGGTGGGGACAGCCCGGAACCAGGACTCTGAACTGTCACCAATTCCCTCATCACAGGAGAAAAAAAAGAGAGAGTGTGAAATGGAGCAGCGAGAAAATCGGGGTGCGTCGGGATCAGCAAGAAAATCGGGGTGTGTCTCATTCCCTCCACCAGAGACAGGAAGGGGAGTCTCACCGTCACAGCCCAGGCCCTGGCGGCCCAGGCCCAGCATCAACGAGGTGCAGCGGAGACACTTGGTAGGGGACAGGAAGGTCCGGGGCCGCAGCGCGTGTGAACCGGGCTGGGGAGGCGGGACGTGCCCGTTACCGATGCCTGACCGTGGCCTCCCAGGGCCCTGCGTCCCACCCCCGAGGCCACCCTGAGGCAGGTGGGACCAGGGAATGGGCCACGCGGTGTGAACCCAGCACCAGCGAGCCTGTCACGGCGCTCAAACTCACAGCCCCTGTCCCCTGTGGGGTCCGCCAGCCTTGACGCCCGGGGAGGGACCCAGGCAGGTCCTGGGAGACCTGGCAGAATGGCTTGGTGCCCCCACCCCGCTCCACCCCTCCGGGTGCTGACCTTCGCTGGAGGACCTTCTGCAGGGACGGTGGGAGCAGCGGGCGCTTTGGGGAACACGGCCTGCAGGGGGAGGCAAGCGGACAGGTGAGGAGGGCACAGGCAGCCGGTGGGGCCCAGCCCCCGAAACGCGGGACTCCCGCCTGTCCTCACCCCCAGGCGCAGGCTGCGGCGGCCCTCTGGCCTCAGCTCTGGCTCCACACCCGGCCTCAGGGCCTCCCCTGAGAAACCAGCGTCCTTGGTGGACTCCTTCTGGGGAGTGAGATGAGGGGAGAAGTCAAGGCCCCCGTGCTTCTCCCCAGGACTCCCCCCAACCAGCCCCTGCACACAGTTCTTACCTCTGAGTTCCGGAGGGACAGGAAGGGAATCAGGGAGTTTGAGGGCTTAGGGTCTGCAAACAGAGAACACAGGTCACTGGGGGTGGGTCCCTGGCCCAGCCCTAACCCTCGTTCCTGAGGAACTGGGGGCCAGCCGGAGCCTCAGTTTCCACCTCAGTGAAATGGAACAATGGCAGCAGGCTGTGGTGGGTACACATACAGCAGGTGCTCCATAAGTGCCGGGTAACAGTGGGGTAAGCAGCAGAGTCTGGACCAAGCTCTTGTCACCACAATCCTGCAAGGCCATCGTGGGCCCCCCTTGGTCCCCGTGAGGCTCAAGCAGCTGGGGGGGGTCTCGCTCCAGGAGAGGTAGGCAGACAAGCACTCACTCCCTGGGCCCTGGGAGCACCTACCCCTGGGCTGCAGGAGCACTCACCCCCTGGGCCCTGGGAGCACCTACCCCTGGGCCGCGGGACCACTCACCCCCTGGGCCCTGGGAGCACCTACCCCTGGCTGCGGGACCACTCACCCCCTGGGCCTTGGGAGCACCTATCCCTGGGCTGCGGGACCACTCACCTCCTGGGCCACGGGCCGCCAGCTCCTCTCGCAGTGCAGCCAGCTCCTGCTGCAGGCCCTGGTTCTGCTTCTCGGCCTCCTGCAGGCGGCTGGGGGACAGCCGGCGGAGGGCTCGTCAGAGGCCACCGCAGAGGTCCCGAGGCCCCTTGGCAGGGCCTGCCTGTGCTCTCACCTCTCGGCCTGAAGCTGGGCCTCCTGCATCTGCGTCAGCTGCTCCTGCAAGCTCTGCTTGGCCCGGATCTCGGCCTCCAGTGCCGATTGCAGCTCCAGCCTGGCCGAGGCCTCCATCTTCTGCAGCCGCCGTGCCTTCCACTGGTGGTCCTGGTGGCCGGGGGCGCCCATGTAAGACGCCCCCCTGGGGCCTGGCTGCCTCAGAGGCCCCTCCCACCCGACGCACTGCCATCCACGCTATCTGGCCAGACTCAAAGCCCTAGACTGGGCACTGGCCTGCTGTGAGCTCAGTGTCCCCACCTACCAAGTGAGGCTCTTGGCACGCCCGCCCCCCCAGGGTGTCCACAGGGGCTCACCAGCGGCCGGGCAGGGAGCGTCTGGGTGCCCACGTTCCGCAAGGACTCCAGCTCCTCGGCCATCTTGGTGGCCAGGGCCTGCAGGTAGCCCCTTGAGACCTTCTCATCATTCACCCTGTTTGCAAGGGAGCTCGGGGTCATGGCCTGGACCCCCGGCTGGGCCCGGCCCCTCCCCACTAGCCCCTCAGCCCCCACCAGCTGAGGATGTCGGCAATCTGGGCCTCCCAGTTGCTCTCCGTCTCCCGCCGTTCGCCCTCCAGCTGCTGCTTGCTCTGCTGCTCCCGTTCCAGCTCTTCCACCAGCTAGGGACCAGGCAGGAAGAGGGGGGTCAGTCCCCAGGACCCCCCAGCACCCCGAGCCCCATCCGTGTCCACCCTCGTTTACCCACCATAGCTCGCCTGCCAGCCGTGGGTGCTGCCGGGCTGGGGAGACTTGCCTGCTCTGGGACCCTGGCAGCTCGGACCATCCACCCAGCCAGCTCCCCACCTCTGTCCCGCTGCCCGTCAGTCTGTCCGCCTCCACCCGCCACGCTCACCCGCTCCTGCTCCAGGCTCAGCCTCCGGTTCTCTTCCTGTAGCCGGCACAGAGCCTCCTCCTTCCCGCTCGGCCTGGGGAAGCGAGGATGAGCCGATGACTCCCAGCGCAGGCCCCCTCCGCCCCCAGCCCCAGCGCCCCGGCGCCCCAACTCACCCGAGGCCACGGGCCTGCTCCAGCTGCGTGCGCAGGGCCGCCACCTCCTTCCTCAGCTGCGCTTCCTGAGGCGCGGCCTCCAGCAGCTCCGTGCCATTGGTCTCAGAGGCGGTGTGGATGGTCTTGGGGACACGGAAACGGTCAGGGTGGGGGCCTGAGGAGCTGTGGCCCACTCCGCCCCCAGGGATCCAGGCAGGGCCTTGAAGTCAGGCCCAGGGAAGTGCCCCTTGGAAGAAGGTAAGATCTCCCTACCTTGACCCGGAAAGATTCCTTCTCAAGACTTCGCTCCCTCTGTCTCTGGAGCTGTGTCACCTCCCGGCAGAGGGTGGCCACCTGAGCCTGCAACTGTGACGAGGTGCGGGGACAGCCACTGCTGACCGGGTCCACCCCGAGCCTCTCCCCCGCCTCGCTACAGACCCTCCGCCCTGCCAGCCACAGCGGGAACGCAGGCAGTGAACCTCCAGCCGGGTGTCCCCCCCACGGAGCCCCTCTCCCGGGCCTTGGTCAGCCACAGTGGGGGTGCAAAGGGGTGCGGTGTTGCCAGCCCCGAGCCCCGAGCTCCCAGGGCTCCCTCCAGCCACCCCGGGGGTGCACGGCAGCAGTCCCCACCTGCCCCCATCGCGCACCTTTCTGCTGCTCTCCTGGGCTTCCTCCAGCTGCAAGCTCAGGGCCTGGGTCTGGCCGGCTGTGGCCGCCTCTCTCTCCTGGGCCTCCCGCAGCCTCTGCAGCAGCTCCTCCTGCCGCTCCTGGGCTCTGCGCAGCTCCTGGGCCTGCGCCCGCAGCCCTGCCTGAGCCTCGGCCAGCTCCTGGAGGGCCAGAGAGCGGTCGGGGGAGGGCGAGGCTTGGAGTCAGGGCACGGACCTCCCGAGCACGGCGCGGCGGGCCGCTCCCCCACCGCACCGGGCCCTCACCTGCACGAGCCGGTCTCGCTCCTGCCGTAGCTCTTTGTCCTGGCCCGGGCCACCGCTGTCCGTCTGGGCCTTGCTGTCCCTCGGCGTCTCTGCCGGGAATGGTCACTGAGGCCCACGCAGCGTCTCACAGAACTCTCACCCCAGCCCGAGAAAGTGGGCCTCCGTGGCCCGTTTTCTACGTGTAGGCTCAGAGCTTAAAATACTTCCGTAAGCTCACACCTTGTGTACAGAGTCAGGGCAGGACTGGAATCCAGGCTGGACCCAGGTGCGCTGGGAAAGCCGCTCGGCCTCCGGGGTGGGGATGGGGGAAAGACATGGGGCGGCGTTGGCGGGGAAGGGGGTACCTGACAGCTTGCCTTGTAGGGTCTGTACTTCCTTCCGTAGCCGCTCCAGCTCCCGGTGCTCTGAGGAGACCTGCAGGGCCTCTGCAGGGGTGGGGGCACCCGTCGGTGAGCAGCTAGTCCAACAGTAGCTCCCAGGTCAGACCCGCCCCGGCCCGGCCCGGCCGGCTCCCCAGTACCTTGGAGCTTCCGGCTCAGCTCCGTCTTCTCCTGCTCCAGACAACGAAGCTGCCGCTCGAGGCCAGCCAACTGCTCGGAGCTGCCCTCAGGCCCCGGACTGCGGAGAGCAGGGCGACCCGTGCTGGCAGAAACCCCACCCCCGCAGGGCCCCTCCACCTTCCCGCGTCCACCCATCCGTTCACCCAAGAAACACCCTTGTGCGCCAGCTCCGTACCCAGCCCTGGGCTCGGTGCCGGCAGAAATAGACCAGACCGGACCAGGCCCCGCCCCCGGGATCCCGGTGGGCAGCAGCCCGGGGGTGCGCCCCAAGATCCCCCAGATCCGGGTTCAAGTCCCAGCCCTGGCCCTTAAAAGCCCCTTGAATCTGAATAGTCACCTAACACATCTGAGCCTCAGTTTCCTCACAGGCCCTCTTCCAGGGGCTGGCACAAGGACGCGGTGACTGGGGCCGGCTGGGCCCGTGCCCCGCACACAGTGGCGCTCAGAGTGCAGGTCAGGTGCATTTGCTCGCACCTCCGAGTGCCTCGTCACCGCTGTCTCAGGCCCACCCCTCGAATGATCTAGATCACCCGACCCAGTGTAAAATGGGCACGAAGAGGCATAAAGTGCGGCTCAGGGACTTGGAGGGGCCCTTCTAACTCTAGGCCTCTGGTTGTGAGTCCAGGACCCGCTCGGCCTGCGCGGAGGGCTAAGGGCCAAACACTGCAATGGGGCCCAGACGGGATATTGGCACGATCTGGCTCCACCAGAATTTGAGCACAGGGGAGCTGTCTTCCCAAGGGCTCAGAGCACACCTCCGGAGCCCCTGTCGCAGACAGGCGCCACATAGGCCATTCAGCCTCTTGCCTGGGGTCCTGGTGGGCTACGTGCCCAGAGTCCTCCAGGCCAGGCTTCCCCCTGGGTACGTGAGCACTAGACTCACCTGCCTGAGGTGTAGGTGAAGCCCACGAATGGCAGGTGGTGGCCAGAGAAGGCCCCATGGGAGGGCGGTGGGAGGGTCCCCTGCAGAAGGAAGGGAAGGAGTGTCACGCTCAATAGGCCCGGCTCCGGGCTGGGGGTCAAGACCGAGAGACCTCCCTGGGACCGGGAGTGCTGACCTCCTGCTCGGACGGGACCGAGGAGGGTGACGCGGCCCCCCCACAAGCGGACCACGACTCCCATGAGTCCTCACGGCCACGGCCTCCCAGGTGCCACAACAACTCCGGTTAATAGGGTGACACTTGAGGTCCGAGGACCTTTACTCATTACAACCCACCACAACACAGGCGAACCGTAATGCCCAAGAGCCTCCGGAGAACTTCTGGGGGGTTCCCACAGCCGGCAAAGGTCAGGCAGTTTTCTCACAGCAGCGGGACCCACTACTCACTGGATGGTTGAGGGTGTCATCGTCCACGTCGAAGTTGGAGGTGTCCACGGGCCCACGAAGCTCAGGGATGTAGGGGGCGGTGCTGGTTGCCAGCCGTTCCCAGTCCACGCCTTCAAAGAAGGGGTGGTTCCGGAAGTCGTCCAGCCCCCCGCGGCCCAGGCGCTCCTCTTGGCGGCACAGAAGCTGGCGGATCAGGTCCCGGGCGGTGGCCGGCACATCGGGCGCGTCCGAGGGAAACTGCAGGTGGTCCTGCAGGCCAGGGGGAAGGAGGGGTGCAGGTGGGCGTCCGGGACCCCACCCCCACCCGCGGACATCCCAGCCGTGGGGCTCAGGACTCCTGACCCCCTCCCAGAGCCCCGGAGCCTGGCAGCCAGACCTCATGGTTCATGATCTTGCCGTAGGTTTCCACCAGGGATTCAGCATAGAAGGGCGTCTCCCCAAAGAGCAGCTCGTAGGCACAGACGCCCAGGGACCACCAGTCACACTGTGGGCCATAGTGGCCCTTGCCCTCCTCCATGGCCTGCAGGATCTCGGGGGAGATGTAGTCCGGTGTCCCCACCGCCACTGACGAATCCACCTGCAGGGTGGGGGGTAGTGACGACGCCATGAGGACAGCCTTGGACTTGGCTAGGCCTGATGGCCCCTCACCAGACCCCCCGGGTCTGGCCCTGACACCCCCACCCCCTCAGACTTAGCTGGCCCAGTGACCCCACCTGTGGCCTCGATCCAGTCGGTCCTGTCCCCGGGGCTCTGTGGGCCGGGAGCCCCTGCCCTCACCCCGGGGCCTTACCATGCCGCTGTTGTTGAGACGGAGGCACGAGCCGAAGTCAGCCAAGCGGATGTGACCGTTCATGTCCAGCAGGACGTTGTCCGGCTTGACATCCCTGAGGGAGTGCAGGGGAAGGAAACGGTTTAAGCCGCACGTGTAGCTGTATGTGCAGGCACGTGCCTGGATGGGAGTCCACGGGCACACACACGCCGGTGTGTATCTGCTCACACGTATTCCCGCGAGCACACGGAACAGTGTGCATGCGTGCGGGGGGTCAGGGTGGGGGGTGGAGGCTGGTGGTGAGGCCTCCTGGCTCCCAGGAAGGGAGAAGCTGGTTAGATGGGGAAGAACCACCCCTAAGGGTGATCCTCGGAGGCAGCAGGGGCCGCTGCGGGGGACTCAGGAGTCAGACCGCCCCGGTGCAAACCACTAGCTAAACCCAGGCGAAGCCCTGACTTTCCCACCTGTAAAGTGGGGACGAGGGCAACCCCTATCACATAGCGTTTTGGTGGGAGGACTCAGCGGCATTGTGTGTCCAAAGCAGCCGGAGGGCTCGGCACGGGGTGAGCGCTTAGCCACTGGCGGCTGTCCCCAGGGCGGTCAGCGGGTGCGTTGGGGGCCCTACCTGTGGACGTAGCCCAGCTGGTGCAAAGAGTGGATGGCCAGCACCATCTCAGCCAGGTAGAACTGGGCCAGCTCGGGCGGGAGGCGGTCCTCGAAGCGGCTCAACAGAGTGAGGAGGTCGCCCCCGGCGTAGTAGTCCATCACCAGGTACTGGATGGTGGTGGAGGGGGGGTGGACAAGAATCAGATGGGGGAGGGGATGGGGGGTACCTGTCCCGGGGCCCTACCTCCGGCCCACCTCCCCACGGTCCTGAGGGGTTCTGGGAAGGCAAGAGTGTCTCCCGTTTCCAGCCAGAGCTCGGGCAGGGGCTCCGGGCCCAGCAGGTGGTGGGGCGTGGAAGCCTCGAGGTTCCCATAGGAGGGGTCTCTCCTGGGACCCAGCATCTCCTTCGTCCCCAGGCAACACCCTCCATCCTTGCTAAGTCTCCTCACCAGGTACTCGTCATCTTGGAAGGCGTAATGCAGAGCGGTCACCCAGCGGCCGTCCCCCTTCACCAGAACGTCCCGCTCCTCCCGGAAACAGGCAGTCTGCAGCAGTTTTGGGGAGCAGGGGGGGAAGGGCGGGATCAGGGCCCAGGAAACCCTCCTCGCCAGCTCAGGGGATGGAGGAAGAATCAATACGTCTAGGAGCTCAGATCAAGGTTGCCTGTGTGAGCCAGGGCCTGCGTTCTATGGCTCTGGGCCTCAGTGTTATCATAAGGAAAATAGGAACTATGTGAGCTTCTGAGAAAGGTTTGTCGTGGGGAAGCAAAGGAAGGGGGTTGGCAGTTGTCAGGGTGGGCCCTCTGCAGGCTCAGCAGCCTCGTGTGCCCCTTCCCCTGGATGCCCTGTTCGCCTCCGTGGCAGCACGCCCGTCCCCACCCCTTGCCTATGGGGTGGGTGCCTGAGTCCCATCAGACCCCAGACTGACCTCAGCCCTCTTCAGCATCTCCCACTTGTGCAGCATTTTCATGGCAAAAATCTGCCCACTGTCCCTCTGCCTCACCACAGCGACCTGAGGCCACAGGGAGCACAGGGGTCAGCTCTGCCTGGGTGCACACCCCCGCTTCCCACCCACCCCATGCCTTGTGCTCACCTCCCCGAAGGCCCCTCGGCCGATCACCTTCAAGATCTCGAAGTCATCTCTCTGCAGCCTCAGCTCTTTTACCTTCGCTACGAAGGGGCTGGCTGAAGGGACACAGAGTGGGGCTCAGGGAACCCACAGGGAGGGCCCCGGCTCCCTCTCTTGCCGGCGGGGATGGGGGTGGGCAGGGAAGCAGGAGCTGCAACCCCCAAGAGGCCAGGGCAGGGATGGCCTCCCCAGGGGCGTCTCTGGTCAAGTTGCTAAGAGGGGCTGCAGCCCCCTCGGTGGTGGAGTAAGCAGTGTGGAAGGTGGGGTCTGGGCCTTGCTGACCACCAGGTCCTCAGACCTCCTGAAATCCGGGGTTCCCTGACTCCAGGCGGTCTCGGTCCCAGGGGCTGATGGGACTTGCAGTCCTTCCCAGTCTGGGGCTGACCCTGGCTGACCAGGTCACCCTGGGGAGGAAGGGGATACCGTTCCCACCCTCAGCTCACGGTTCTTGGCGCCTGGCAGGACCAGGCCTGGGCCTGTCCCGGGAAACTGGACGGACGACATTCCTTGTCCCCAGAGAGGCTTCCCTGCCACTGGGAGCTGGTGAGCCCTGGTCTTGGGACCCTACAGGTGCGGAGGTACCTGGCTGGGAGTGAGGCCTGGGGCAGCCCCAGAGGACAGGTCACATGGCAGTTCTGCAGGACTCTGGGAGGACAGTCTTTGTGTGCCCGTGTGGGGCCTTCTGGGTCTGGAGGCATAAATAGGTCTGCCCACGTCCTCACAAGACTTCAAAACGGAGCCAAAAAACCTTTCCCTGGCGCCTGACCCTGGCACCTGAGCGAGTGAACGCTCAAGATCCCCTCCAGGCCGGAGCAGCCCTAAAACTCTAGGCCCTGCCTCCCCTCTCTGGACCCGGCTTTTATCCGGGCAAGAACCCCCTCTTCTCCCAGCCCCCGGTACTCCCTGGAGGGGCATTTCCAGCCACTCCCAGGCCCTTTCCAGGCTGGGAGAAGCCACAGGCCTGGGGAGGGGACTGGAGCCTGGAAACTCAGGGAGGCAAGAATGGCTGGTGGGGGTTGGGGGCGGCTACTGTCTGGCTCCCTGCCTCAGTTTCCCCCTGCCAGCAGGTAAACTCCCTGCCAGCTGGGCGGGTCCGTGGGTGGGACAGAGAGCTGCTCCACAGGTTTATCAGGCAGAACCCCCGCAGCAGGGGTGGTGCGGAAACCTCATTACAGAAATTAATTGTCTCTTTCCCAGGTCTGCGTGCGCAGCTGGGGAGAAGCAGCCACAGGCGTCCAAGGTGGGGGTGGGGTGGGGACTGAGGCCAGGGTGGCTACCTGTCAGCCAGACAGGAACCAAAACCCAGGGCCCGCAGTCGGGAGGATCAAGGTCCCCAGGACAGGCTGCCCAGTCCTCTTGCCTTGCCGCAGGGGATGGAGGCTCTGGGCAGGAGCAGGGACAAGTTGGAGCAGGAGCAGAGTGAGCCACCGCCCTGCCGGGTTACCTCGGGAGATGTCAGCAGACAGGCCCCCATGCTGGGGTCCCAGGCAGAGACGCCAGAGGCTGGGAGGGAGGAGCACACGTGTGTGCAAACACACACACGCACACACACACACGTGCGTGGGCATCACAGCGGGTGATGACAACGCAGTCAGACACACAGGAGTAAGGTGCAGAAGTCCCAGGGAGAGTGGCAGGCACCAGAGGCAGGGGCTTCCTGGCTGCCCTCCCCCTGGAGGAGAGGGCTGGGCTGGGGGCCAGCTCACTGGAATGTCTTGCAGGCCCCCAACCAGGCCAGGCCTTGTGCCTGCCCAGAGCTAAGGAGTGCTGGGAACACTGGTCTCCCACCGGGCAAACACCGGCCTCACCCCGCCCTCCTGGCCAGGCCCCTATGCCCTCCCCCCACGGCCTGGCCAGGCATAACCAGGGAGGCTGGGGGCTGGTGCCGGGCCAGTGCCCACACTGCGGTGACCACTGCTCCAGGTCAGCCACTTCCGGTGACTCAGAGGAATCAACCAGGAAGGGGTGCAGACCCACCACCAGCCGGGCCTCCCCCACCACCACCCAACCCCGGCCCTGGGGACTAGACCTCAGGAAGACTGGCCAGTAACCTGCACAGGGAAAGGGGCTGAGGTTGGTTCCTGTGTCCAGTTTGGGGTGGCCCTGTATGCCGAGAGATGGAAGGGTGTGTGTGTGTGTGTGTGTGTGTGTGTACGTACGTGCGCGGGCACGCGTGAATGTGTGCAATGCCTATGGATCTGTGAGTAGAAGCAGGCAAGTGTGTAATAGCCAGTGCGGCTGGGGTGGTGTTCGGGGTGAAGTGTGGGGCTCCCGGGTCTCTCCTTGAGCTGTGAGGATCTCAGCGAGTCCGTGTGGTATGTGGGAGACTGAGAAATCGTGTGTGTCAGTGCGTGAGACACACAGGGGTCTGCGTGTGTTTCTGTCTGTTCTCCAGGGTCATGAAGTATGACCTGTGAGTGAGGAGTCCCTGACGTGACTCATGCAGCACATGTACTGGGGACCCGAGCCTGAGGTCTGCACTTGGGACCAAGCTTATGTGTGTCCGCGTAAGTTGTGTGTTGTGAACACGCGCCAGCTTCTGTGCGTGGGAAGGAGTGTGTGTGTGAGTCTGGGGAGGGTAAGGTGTGAAGCCAACTGAGAGGGCCCGAGGGGTCCGGTGACACGTGTCAGCGTTAGCGCGTGGGGGTGCCGCTCCCCGGGGGAGGGTCTGCGGGCGCCGGGCGCGGGAGGGAGAGGGTCCCGGCGCGGTGTCCCTCGGGCCCCCCACCTCGGTCCCGCCCGGGTCACTCACCCCAGCTCAGGAACTGCGCCACGCTGCGCTCCCGTCGGAGGGGGGCGCTGCTGAGCTCGTGGTGCAGCCCCAGCAGCAGATCCAGGAGGCCGTCGAGCCCGGGGCCGCCGCCGGCCTCGCCCCGCGCCAGCCGTTCCAGCG
>LNAC01000014.1:3693407-3711321 GCA_002007465.1 Ailurus styani
GGGCCGGGTCAGGTCCCCATGGACGCCAGGCCGGAGCACGCGTTCCCAAGCCACAGAGCTGGCCCCAGGTCACAACCAACCCCACCTGGCTCGCCCCTCGGCCTTGGCTCCTCAGTCTGTGAGGCCAAAGTGGCAACGGCACCTTCCCTTGAGGGCTGGGGGGGCAGGGCGGGGGATGAACCCGGATGAGGCTGGCCTGGCGGCCGCGCCCCCCCCTCCCCACCGCTCAGGGTGAGTCACCACATTCCCCTTTGCGGTGTCACAGCCCCCCGGGGGGTGCTGCCACTGAAGGGGGTGGGGGGTGGGGCGGGCATGTGGGAGGCCGAGCACGGCAGCCCTACCTGCATCTTGCGGAGGCTCGGGAAGTCCCCGGGGGAGATCTGGTGCTCCCGCTCGATCTTCTGATAGATCTCTCCCAAGTTGGTCACCAGCTCCTTCTTTTTGCTCTCTTTCCCAAACACGTTGGGCATCTCCTTCTTGAGGGAGCTGATGATGTAGGCGTGGACCTGGAAAACAGGAAGGGGCACCGTGTGGGGAGGGGGCCAGCGCCGGGCTGCCCCATGAGGCTGGGGCCGTCCCCAGGGACCGCCCGAAGCAGTCCAGGGCCCGTGTTCTCTGCGGCGCCGGGTGCACCCCCAGCTCCCCAACCCGCAGCAGAGATGCGGGGCCCGCCGACCGGTCATCCAGCACGCGCACGCCGGGGGCCACTCTCATCAAGGCCACAAAACCACAATGCGGCCCAAGCTCTGCTCAGTTTATCACCCGGACAGCTCAGAATGAGTAAGGATTAGGAAAAGCACATGAAGCTTCGCCCAGATGTTTTGAAGTTCATCTAAGCTCAGTACCTTACTTCGATGTCTGCCAACAAAGGGCGGCACACCCTTCACTTCCCCACAGCGGGCTGGTAACGCTGGACACGCTCCAAGGCCATGGGCCCTCGGATCCGTCTGCCTTGCCAAGTAACGTCCGGGCATGAAGGCCTGCAGCCGGCCAGCCTCACCCTCCTCCTAACTCTGCCGGATCTACCCCAGCAAAGCCCCTCCACGGGCCTGACCCTCTGTGGCCCAGGCTGGGAGCCCAGCTGAGAACGGCCCTCGGGAAGCAGGCCCATCACATAGCATGGCAGCCACCGCTCTGCCCATCACGGGCCCGTGCAACCTGGCACAGAGAGCCACTGGCTCTGGGAAAAGGAAACCGTCTGGAACCCACAGGTGTGGGACAAGATCGGAGGCCCCGGGGTTTTCCAGGCGTGGTGACTCAGGGAGCCCGTCAGCTAGGCGATTACACACCATTTCTGTCAATGAACGGAGAGCCCGCCCTTTGTTCTGTCCCGGAAGGAGGCTGGGCGAGGGCACAGGCGGCCCCAAAGACCTTTGCTGACAAAGAGGGAGCAGCACTGCCCTTCCCTGCAACCTGGAAACGGGAGCCCAGGAGCCAGTGATGCGGGTTTTCTCACGGGTCCCCTTCCCAGAACCAGCTCCCCTCACAGGGAAGCTTCCAGAAGTGAGAGATGTGGAAAACCGCACGGCCCTGGATCCCCCGAGCAGATCCTGTGACCTCACTGTGCAGACAGATCCCCAGACGGTTCTGCGATGCGGGGTGTGCCTGAGAGCTTATCCTTCTAGCACGTTCCAGTAGGGCCCACGAGCACTCTGGGTAACCAGCGTGGAAACACGGACTGGTGGTAGATGAACAGTGAGTTCTTTTACCCAAGACAGCGAGCACCAAAATGCTACCTGACTTCAGACCGCCGGATGATGCCGGACGGCCCACAGCGGACGCTCAAGAGCCGGAGCTGCGCACACGGGGTGGGTTCCCGGGGGCAGGAGCGCGGGCCGCGGGGCTCCTCTTGGCTCTCGCCGGAGGGGGCCTGCCACCCAGAGGGGAGGCGCCCCTCCTCGGTCCTTTCCTGGGGAGCCGGGTGACTGTCTCGCTGGCCACAGGGCTGCCTTTGCCGAAGCCCTAACCCCACAGAACCCCTTCCTGAGCCTCCAGAGCCCCGAAGCAGGTGCAAACAGCCCTGCCCTGCGCGGCCACTCCGTCAGAGAAGCGGGGACGCGCGGAGCCCCACGGATCCGGGGTCCGCACACGTGCACGGAGGCGGCCCGCGGGCTGCTCCCGGCGGGCTCGCGACGCGCAGCGGGGCCACACGGGGGACGCGTTCTGCCCCTCCGTGCCTGAAGGGCCTGCTGGTGGCACCCGCCTTCTTCCCCAGCCACGCCAGGGGCTCCCCGAAGCCCGTGGCCGGGCGCTGAGATTGCAGGCCTTTGGGCGATCCGGAGGCCACCGGCCGGGGCCAGCGGGGCCTGGGCCTCCCCAGAGGCCGGGATGGGTCACGAGAGCTCTGGGGGCCGAGGCCAGCCTCGGTTCTCCCTCGGCCCCAGGCTTGCCCCCCGCCTCTCTGCTCGCTTCCTCCTCCGCTCCCCCGCGGCCTCCCAGTCACCGGCTTCTGCGGGACTCGACCCCACAACAGCACAAATAACCGGGCCTGACTTTCCTTCACACGTTTCGCTTTCCCAGTGTGACTGGCACGCGCTGGAAGGGCAGGGACGGTGCGTGTCCGTCCCCACTGTGTCCCCAGCACCCCGCACATGCAGACTGCTCAACAGGCCCGGGAGGGGAAGCCGATGAGGCCTGGAGCTGCACCCCCACCTGCTCCCCACTTCCCAGGCCGCCCCCTGGCCCGGCGCTCCCCTCCCGCTTAACGCCTGTGTGCCCCAGGAAGACTCGCTGAGAGGGCCGCGCCCACGGGTGCAGAGAGGACCCCTTTAGACACAGGGCAACGGTGCGGATGTGGTTCTACGGAGACGGGTCTCGGGTACCCCAAAAGCCATGGCAGGTTGATCCTGGGCCCCCCCCAGGCTGGGCCACCCCCCCCAGTCTACCTTGGCCAGCCGCGCCCGCTTGATGAGGTCATTGAGCTTCCTGAGGGCAGCGTTGCGGGGCAGAGACTGGATGTCTTTGAAGAGGTCCTGCTCCTCTGCCTCAAAGAGCTTGCGATTGTCGGGGATGAGGAGCGGGTGGGACCAGAAGGAGCCGATGTAGACGCGGACCACCTCAGGGGTGTTGATGATCTTGCCCAGGGACCACATGAGGGCCCCGTAGACCCGCATTAGCTGCTGCGTCTCGATCTGGTCGGCCTTGTTCAGCACCACGCGGATCTTGTCCTCGTGGTTCTTGAGGGCCTTGATGACCTCGGAGAACTCGTCGGAGATGTCCAGCTTGTGGGCGTCAAAGAGCAGGATGATGCGGTCCACCCGCTCGGCGAACCACTCCAGCACGGCGGCGAAGTCGTACCCTGCGGGAAGAGCGGGCTGAGCTCGGGGCGCCAGGGCTGCCCTGACGCCTCTCCTCCCCGACTCGACCTGGGACCTCCCAGCACCCTGAGCGCGGGGACGTCGGGCCCCCCCCACTTCTGTGCCCACCTGGTGTACCCTCGCCCATAGAGCACCTGGCACGGAGAGGCGCGCCACGGATAAATCATGCAAAAGAAGTCAAAAAATCCAGGGGCGCCTGGGTGGCTCAGTGCGTTAAGCATCTGCCTTCGGCTCAGGTCATGATCTCGGGGTCCGGGGATCGAGCCCTGCATCGGGCTCCCTACTCGGCAGGGAGTCTGCTTCTCTCTCTGCCTCTGCCGCCCCCTCCCCACTCCGCCCCACACATCCTTGCTCTCACTCTTTGTTAAACAAATAAAATCTTAAAAGGAAAAAAAGAAGTCACAAAGTCTGAGCTCTAAAGTGGCAAGAGTGAGGAGGGAAGCTCGGCACAGTACGGCGAGAAGAACAGAGACCGGGGGGCTGTCGCCTGCGGGCTAGATGCCCTTGCGCGACAAGGACAGTAAGGAACAGCCGTGACACCTGCTGCTATTTGTGGGGTGCTCGTGCTGGGCCCTCCCCTCAGGAACCTCATTCATTCTCCACAACAGGGGTTGGTCAACAGCAGCTGGCCCATCACCTGTTCCATAAGTAAGAGTTTTACTGGGATATGGCCGCATTCCTCCGGACTGTTTGTGGCTGCGTGTCTACAGCGGCAGAGTTCAGTTGTTACGACGGAGACTGTAGGCCTGCGGGCCAAAAACATGAACTCTGACCCTTCACCACTGCTCGACAAGCCTACGCGATGCTACACACCACGTCCCCTCTCTAGGTTTTAAATGCTTCTCTAAAACGAGGTAGCTGGACTAGATCAAGTCAAGCTCTCAACTCCATGCTACGCTGTCTCCCGCCGTCCAGTGGAAGCCCCTTGGCAGACGTGGCCGTCTGTGGCAGACACTGCTCATCGGAGCTTTAATAACAGAATGGTCCAGTTCTAGCTGAATTCGGGGCTCCCCAGCTTAAGACCACAAAATGAACAAGGTCTGTGAGACCTTTGTCCTCTTCTCCCTTCCTGAGGAATGGAATGCAGATGTGATAGCAGGAGCTGGAGCAACCACCTTGAGTTCAGAGATGAAAGCGGAATGTTCAGGATGGCCTTGGACGGTTATTTTCCACATAAACTAGCTGATATCTGATTTAAGCCAAAGGGTTTTTGGGTCTCTGCAACGGTAGTTTAACCTGTATCCCATTTCACAGTCATGCTTCTTCAAAATGCTTCCACTTCTTCCACTGCCCCCAGAAGAAGTGAAGGTTCTATTTCTCATCCTTTATTTATTTTCAATATTTTATTTATTTATTTGTGAGAGAGAGAGAGAGAGAGCACAAGCCAGAGGGAGGCGCAGACTCCCCGTTGAGCAGGGAACCCAGCATGGGGCTCAATCCCAGGACCCCAGGATCATGACCGGAGCCAAAGGCAGATGCTTAATGACTGACCCACCCAGGCGCCCCTATTTCTCATCTTTTAGGAATGATGAGGAGATGTATGAAGGCCACGTGACAACAATGGCCTAAGAGTCTTTGGGAAGCTTGGGTCAAAGCCCCCGAGCTACCATTTCCTCTCTGGGTGATTCTGGGCAAGACTCCTTGTCCCTGGGCTCCTTCTGGTTCTCGCCCGCTCCCCACAGGCCACCTTCAACACAGGCCGGGCCTCTTAAGAGGCAGCAAATACACCCCAGAGCGCAGTCCAGCTCCTGAAAGTAAGCTGGAGAAGCTGCTCCCCTGGAGAAGAGCCTGAGACCCCAACGGGCCCACCAACCTCCTGGTCCTGACAGCCTGCTCCAGGCGAGCATCCCTTGCAGAGCACACTCGCCACCCTCTGACCACACTGGGATTTGGCCGTGCAACTGTCTAGACCACAGGTTACAAGAAAGTGGCAGGCAGAGGGAGAGAAAACAGAAAAAGGACAGAGCGACCAATGAGGAGGGAGGGCAGCCCTCCCCAGCCCTGGGGGAACCTGCTGAGAGGTATTCAGCTGCTCGGCGAACTGCCAAGGCTCCCGGACTGAATCCAGGTCCCCAGCCGGGCGCCCCAAGAGACCACCTCCATTCAGGCCAGAACCGGGGCCCCCGCTGCCCGGGCTTTAAGATACACAGTTAACAGTGGGGGCGTGCCGAGGGGTGAAGGATAAACATTCTGGCCGCTATGCCCCCCAGGTTCAAGGGCACTTCAGAGCTGTGTGCCGAAGCCACAGCGTTCCAAGCCTCACCCCACACTTAAACACTCAGAAAGAACACGGGCTCTTAACTAGGACAGCCCGGGATTCGACTCTGGACGCTGGCTGCTGACTGCGACCTGAAGTTCACTCCTGAGTTACGATTTCTTTATCTGTAGAATTCCAAAAACAATTCCTCCTCCTCCAACCGTGGGGGGCGGATTAGATCAGGTAACACACAGGGCTCCCAGCACTGGCCCCCCAGGCGGGAACGGCTGAGGGGCCTGGGACAGCATTACCGGTCAAGAACTGAGAGTGAGGCCAGACGCCAGCTTTCATCCTCGGGGTGAGACTGAAACCTCAGGAAAACCCCAAATTCACCGTTTCTGCTGACTTAGCACACAGCCTCCTGACGGCTGCAATTAAGGCCTCCGCAAATCAGAACTTGAGCCTGGGCAGGGTAGCCATCGGCCTTCCTGAGGCCCATGCCAAGGGTTAGAAACAGCCCGACCACCCGACTGTCAGCTCAAAGAGTGTGAGGAGGGGGCGCCTGGGTGGCTCAGTCGTTAGGGGTCTGCCTTCAGCTCAGGCCACGATCCCAGAGTCCTGGGATCGAGCCCTGCGTCAGGCTCCCTGCTCTGCGGGAAGCCTGCTTCTCCCTCCTTCACTCGCCCTGGAGCCAGCACCACCGGCCGCCGGGGGCAGAGGATGCAGCCCCCACGGCACCCCGGACACCACGTGGCTGGCTCCAAGAGCCACGGGACGGCGAGAAGCCCCCAGCAGGAACTGGGAACGGAGGGTGGTGGAGCAGGCAAGGGAGGCGGGCAGGAAGCCTTGTATGGCTGCTTCTGGGAGCAGCCGGTCGGTGCTGGAAAAGCACTGACTCAGGGCTGAATGACGGCTCCCTCTCGGCAAAACCGAGGCCCAACCCCTCCCCTCATTACCCTGCTGGTCCTCAGAATGCCCCACGCTGATGGGAGCCCAGATCCACACAGCTGGGGAGGCAGCGACGCCAGAGGCGAGGAATTGGGAATGGGGGTGCCCTGATGGGCCGGGCTGCAGGCCAAGTTCGCTTTGGCCCAGGAGTCAGGACAGCACAGAGGGAGCTGAGTTCAGCCCCCAGACTCCACCCAAAGTTCCCCGCTGGTGGGAGCCCAGGAAGGCTGGCAGGAAGAACAGAGAGAGGACGAAGGGGAGCAGTCATCTCTGAATCGTGGCACCCGAGTCACCACGGGCAGAGCCAAGAACCCCAAGTGCCCCCCTCCTGCCCCCCTCTGCTCCCCCGCAAACCGTTACCCACCAACACCTCAAGCCGGAGCCAACAGAGCTAAGTACTTTTTTTGTGCAGGTGAATGAAATTTCCTGTTTATTATGAAAAATGCTCCCACTTTCGGGGAGGGAGACATGGTGGCTGGCCAAGTACGTCTAAGGGTCACCAAAAGGGTCACGGCGGCATGTATGACATCATCACAGCTGTATGATCGTGCACAACCATGTGGCTGCAGCCCCCGCCGGGCCCAGCCGACGCCCATCTGTCCAAACCCTCACTGTGGCCTTGTGGATGGTGTCTCGAGGGCTGGACCCACAGCAGCAGCAGCAGCACCAAAGCTTCAATTGAGGCCGTGCATCCAGCAGCGCGGCCACGGCCACCACGCAGCCTGGAGCGGGGTGGCAGGGGACAAGCCGGCACCCCCACCCTCAGCACTGCCCGTGGCAATGAGCCTCTAGGCGTCGGACACGCGAACGCTTGGCCTCGGCCCCAGGATGCATTTGGCCCCTGAATCCACAGTGTGAGGAAAAGCCGGGGCCGTCTCTGAGAAGGGACAAGCCCTGTGCGGAAAGTTCTGGGACTTTGGGGAAATCATAAAATCAGTCGGACACGAAGGGACCAACGCTGCGCGACTCCACGCATCCGAAGTCCACAGAGACGGAAAGGAGAGCAGAGGGGGCCGGGGGCCGCGGGGAGGGGGAGACGGGAGAACGGGTGGTTCGTGGGGACACAGTTTCCGTCTGGAAGATGGGAAAGTCTGAAAGGTGGACGGTGGGGACGTCACACAACACGAATGTACTCGATGCCACCGAACCGTGCACTGAGAAGGGTCACGGCGGTCAGGCACAGTCGTGGGCACGGGGGAAGAGGGGACAGACAAGAGTCGCTCAGGGCAAGCCGGCTGGGGGCTGGGCTCGGCCTCGGGAAGCAAGCACACGCGGCCACGTGGACAGGACGTCCAAACGTGCCGCCGTGTCCCCTCTGTCCCCTCTGTCCCACCCAAACTCGTCTGGGCCCCGCGGGCTCCTCACCAGGTCTGCCCTCTGCCCGGCATCCCGCTCCCCGCCACGGGCCCAAGAAAGGAAGCTGTGACGGGTCCTCGCCCTGTCCCGGCACCCTCCAGACACAGGTAGTTCCAGCAGCTGGGGGAAAAGCGGCTTCATACATCCCAAGTTTCTAGAACATCAACAATAGAGGGCTTGTCTCCCATCGACTCTTGTTTCCTGCCATTCAAGCTGCGTGGGCCTTGGTATGTCTGGCCGGGGCTCCCACCGCACACGTTTCCAACTGGTGCCGGCCCGGGAGAGGGGGCGCAGGGCAGGAGACGACGACGGGGAGCTGAGAGGACCGACGCGGCTGCCGGCCTTCCTCCGGTGGGCGCGCTCTTCGGGCGACGGCTTTCCTGGTGTGGCTCAGAGGCGAGGAGAAAGGGGCCTCCCCACTCCCGGGGATTTACCCAAGAGAAGTTAAGAAACTGAACTCCACGTGCCAACGTTTGTAGGAGCTTTATTCAAAACCGCCCCAAACTGGAAACCCAAAGGCTCTTCGGCAGGTGAACGCGCGTGCGGGACGGGAGGGATGACGGGTCGATGTTCTCAAATGCACGATGAGCGCCCCCAAGCACATGCTCAGGGGAGGAGGACAGGCACGGAAGAGGTGCTCAGAGCATTCTGGAGGAGGCAAAACCTCAGGCGTTTAAGTGTCAGGTCCGTGGGCTGCCGGGGACCAGAGGGGACTACAAAGGGGAGCAGAGAACTTTCCAGGCTGATGGAAAGACTAGATGCTGGTCATGGCGACGGTGGTTACGCAACTGCTTCCTTGAGCTGCACCCCTAACAAGGATGAAGACCTCTGTAAATGAGACCAGGAAACGGGCGAAGGGCGGGGAAGGACGGACGGACTCTGGAATCAGGCAGACACTTGAACCCGGAGCCCGCTACTCAGCAACCAGCTGCGTGACCCCAGCAGGCCGTGGCCCCTCTCGGAGCCTGTTTCTCCGTCTGTGATGCCAGGATGTTACGTCTCCAACGCGCGGGGCTGCTGTGGGCAGCGAGGCAGTGCCTGGCGCCCTGCGAGCACTTGGTGAATGTTTGTTCTTACTTATACACAGGAATTGTATTTCGGGCTCAAGGAGCGCAGACTCGAGGGGTGTGTGTGGGCGACGACCGCGTCTCACACTCGAAGAATGCCTCGTACAACCGAGAATAAATGGAATGTTCCAGGCGCTCGGGCCAGCTGCCGGCTCACAGCGCAGAGCGAACAGGTGCCGAGCGCCGGCTGGTCCCACGCCTCCGCGGGCGGCAGCCCACGCCCCTCGGCAGAGCGGCCGCATTCCCGCCCAAGGCTGGGCCACAAGCTGTCCGGGGACCAGACTGGGGATGGGGCGAGGGCGAGAGGGAGGCTCGGAGGAGGCCAGGGGGCCCCAGGAAGGGAAACTCCAGCTGAGTCAGTGTTTCCCTAGCCTCTGGCCTCCTTGGGGTGTTAGTCAGAAAAAAAGTCTTTCCAACCAAAGTCCGGGAATCCCTGGATTTGTGGGTGTCTATCTGTAATTAGCTGACATTGGCTGAACGTGTCACTGAGCATGAGGTACTCGGGCAAGGGATCAGCACACGGGCTGCGGTGACTCCCCGGGGTCCCCGGCTCCTAAAGTACTGAGCTGGGGCCTGAACCTTCCGTCCTCATCCGTACCGTGCGGCCTGGGAATCCAAGAGGGGTGCAGCACGTGGGCGAGCCCCGGGCTTGCAGGACACCTCGGAGCGCATTCTATGGGCCGCAGAGAACCCTGACCTGGATGAAGGGCCTTTAGGGATGGGGCAGCTCGGGTCACAGGGGTTGGCAGGAAGGGAGGGCTGCCCACAGTGCGGGCCCCCCTCAGAGTCAGACGCCTTTGGGTCTGCACCTGGAAGGCCCTCATCTGCCTACTGGGGTGGCTTCCAGGCTTGGAGGGAGCCTGGGAACCAGGGACAGTCAGCAGGAGGGCCAGTGAGACGCCAGAGGAGCAGCCAGCCTCGGCCAGGGGTCCTACACCGATCCACAGAGGGTCTGAGGCAGGGAGGTGATCCTGGCTAGAGCCAGAGAACAGGGAAAAGGAAGAAGATACCAGCATGGCTGTTCCAAGCCCTGGACCTTGGGTCCATCTGTGAACTGAGAGTCTGATTTCAGGCCAGGAGAGAACTGTCAGGAGCGCTCAGAAGCCCTGGGCGGTCACCACCCAACAGGGTCAAAGATGAGCCGGATCTGCGCTCTTGGCGCTCCTGCGGGCCGAGCCGAGCGTCCCCTCTCAGCAACGGGGTGGCGGTGCGGTGGGAGTACCGGTCCCGCTGGGCCTGCAGACACACACCAGCCCGTGCGGCCTTGCACGAACGACGTAACCTTCCCAAGCCTCGGCCTCCTCATCTGGAAAGCAGCAGGGTCCTCCCGCACGTAGCCGCGTGACAGCTAAGGGGCGCCAGCTCACGAAGCGATGGCCAGATGGTGTGCAGAACGCGGGGCCCAAGGCTGGCCTGGCGTCGGCCTCCAAACCCAAGTTGAAGGACTGGTTCTCTGCAGACGCAACTCGCATGGGGGAAACCAAGGCACAAAAGTGACGGTCGGCTCAGAGCCACGCGGAGACGATGGCAGGGAGTGCCCTGGCCAGGCCCCTGACCCCCAGGCGGGGGCCTCCACCTGAGTGTGCCTGGCCCCCAGGGGACCCGCTGTGGGAAATCCCTGCTCCAGCTCGTGACTACGCAGGCGCCGGCGGCAGCTCGGGAGCCAAGGGCGCCCGCCCCACTGGCCCGCAGATGCCCTTTGGAATGCCCTTTATCAGTCACATAGCACTCGAGGATGAATGTTGGCCCCACAAATCACCTTTCTCTGCTGACACAGGAGAACGTTTATCTTTAGTCACTCCGATTAGCACACCGGGGAAGTGCAGCCTGAGACCCCCACGGACGCCCCTTCTCTTTCCCGGAGTAATTCTCAGGGGTCTCTTGCAGACCCTGGCCTATATCCTGACTGCTCTGGGCCTACACAGCCCCGGCGTTATCTTTCCTGCACACATTAGGGACCATGGGGAAAAGGGGAAGAAGCCAGGAGGGGCCTGGCAGATAGGGTGGGAAATGGACGTAAATGTAATTAACAACTCTAATGCAGAACCACCTTCTGTTTCCAGGGAACAAGATCCTCAGACCACAGAAACGCACACTGCCGGCCCAGGACCCGTGTTTTCTGTTGGCCCTATCTTGCTGCGAGGGAAACACCTGCTTTCCATGCTGTCAGCAAAGGGAGCAGACAGGCGAGCTGGCAGCGGAGCCTGGAACGCACTGCCCTCCTCTGACTTCCTCTGCTGGACAGGGCAACACGGGACCTTTGCGAGGACTGGTGGGCGGGGCCTCGGAGCGGACGGCCACTCCTTCCCCGTCCAGCTAGCGGCCACCTCCCTCGAAGACCACAGCCAGCACCGCGGAGACGGACTGCGCGATCGTCTCTCTCTGGCTGATAAAACACCTACACTGGGGCGCCTGGGTGGCTCAGTGGGTTAAAGCCTCTGCCTTCGGCTCAGGTCATGATCTGAGGGTCCTGGGATTGAGCCCCGCATCGGGCTCCCTGCTCGGCGGGGAGCCTGCTTCCTCCTCTCTCTCTGCCTGCCTCTCTGCCTATTTGTAATCTCTCTGTCAAATAAATAAATGAAATCTTTAAAAACAAAACAAACAAACAAAAAAACACCTACACCAAACATATTGCAAAGCAAACCCCAACTTGGTAAATTTTAATAAAATAAACCGACACCTCGGGTCCTGGAGGGGAAGAAACCGTCTAGTAACATCAGTTTGAACTCACTATGTCACAGAAGGAAGCCTTCCCCCAATGAGAGCAATGCGCTTATCTTTAAGCCCCATTCCTCCTTCCTGCCCGCCGTGGGGTGGGGGAGCGGCTGCCCCAGGACCGAGAGGGGCCACATGTCACCCCTGGAGGGGGGCACAGGCAAGCCTGGGAGAGCCCCGGAGTCACCTGCTGGCCTCCTCCTCCGAGTATCTGAGGGCAGAGACTGCCCCTCACCCCCGGTCACAGACACCCTATGTCCTCCGCCGACCCCCCCCCACGAGACAGCCCAGGGAGGCGCCGCGGTGGTGCCCGCCCCAGAGAAAGCAGGTCTGGACATCACTGTCCACTGTATGCCAACCAAGAAAGGAGGTGGGGGGGGAGGGGGGAGTAACCTGGCAGACAGGGCCACAGTGCCCAAAGCAGCAAGACCTACACTCCCAACCCATCGGGCCACTAGGATCTCCGGATCCGGGCTGACATGTCAAAGACACGCCTCCCAGCAGGGGCGCACCGCAGCACTGCAGGAAAACAGTGGTCACGGGGGTCATAAGGGTCACAAGAACCCTGAGCCCTTTCCCGCAAATGTGACCCAGCTCTGAAGGTCACAGTGCGCACAGCCTGCTGGGATGATAAGCCTCCTTCTGTGGGCTATCGTCCCCATCTGAAGACGTGCACACATTGGCTGACCCCGGGCGGGGAGCGTCATGTGCACCCCAGAGGCGGCTTAAGTTCTCTAGCCAAGGGCCCCAGTCAGAAGCAGCCCCTCTGCCTACTCTTCCAGATCATTCCGAAGATGCCACTACAGAGCCTCGAAGGAAGTCCCTCTTGGATAACTCAGGCTGGAAATAAACAGAGGATACATCCCCCCTTGTGGGTCTTTCTCTAATGCTTACCAGGCATTTTCTTAAAATCAGCCTGGAACAACAAGTACAGTAAGGAAGGGAACCGGGGGCCTGGGTGGCTCCGTGGGTCGGAGCCGCTGCCTTCGGCCCAGGTCACGGTCTCGGGGTCCCGGGATCGAGGCCCGCGTCGGGCTCCCTGCTCGGCGGGGAGCCTGCTCCTCCTCTCTCTCTGCCTGCCTCTCTGCCTCCTTGTGCTCTCTCTCTCTCTGTCAAATAAAGTCTTAAAAAAAAAAGAAAGGAAAAACAACCTTGCCCTTTTAAAGTTTTTTTTAAAAGATTTTATTTTTTTATTTGAGAGAGTGAGCGAGAAGAGAGAGCACAAGTTGGGGGTGGGGGGCAGAGGGAGAAGCAGACTCCCCGCTGACCAGGGAGCCCAAGGCAGGACTCAATCCTGGGATGCCGGGGATCATGACCTGAGCTGAAGGTAGACACTTAACTGACTAAGCCACGCAGGCCCCCCCTTACTTCTTAAGTAATCTCTACACCCAACGTGGGACTCGAACCCACAACCCCCAGATCAAGAGTTGCAGGCCCCTCCGCCTGAGCCAGCCAGGTGCCCCTAGCCCTCGCCTTTTCAGAAGGGGTCCCAAAGCTGCTCCCCTGAAGTCCCAGGAGTGTCTTTATCACTGGGGTGTAGAACCTAAGAGCTTAAACCAGATGGTGAGATAAAGCACTTTCAGGGCACTCTGATGTAAGCCCTTACTGGCAGGGCACACAGCCTGGAAAAAAAAGAGAAGCAAGGCTTCTCAGCACCAAGACCAGGGCCCCCACCCCCTCGGAGCCGCAGCAGACAGAAACACCCCCCAATTACCAGGTTGCGGGCTTCAAATGCAAAGCCCGCCAATGCTGGGCAGCCCAGAGGGAAAGGGGCACGGGAAAGATTTGCAAGTAGATGATACACAAATCCAGCTGCTGCTCCTCAGGCCCTGTCTGAGTGTGATCTTACTTCCTCTTTCACGATTGCAGCTGTAGGCTCCCCTCCTGGCCCGCCCGCATGCTCCTGCCAGAAAGCATTCAGGCCCCAAGGCTCCCCGGCCCTCCCCAAAAAGGAGCGGCAGCAGCAGAAACATAACTCAGCTCAGGTTCATCCTGAACCAGATCTTCAGGAACGAGTGGCAAAGTCGAGACGGGAGCTGACACATCGGGGGATCTGGTGCACCAACACTCTGCCCGAAAACCTTCCACTGTGCACAGCCCTGGGAAGGCTGCGGACTACCAGCCCCGAAGCAAGCTAAACCCCTTTCCAGGAGTGCCTGGGTGGCTCAGTGGGTTAAAGCCTCTGCCTTCGGCTCAGGTCATGATCTCGGGGTCCTGGGATCGAGTCCCGCATCGGGCTCTCTGCTCAGCAGGGAGCCTGCTTCCCCCTCTCTCTCTGCCTGCCTCTCTGCCTGCTTGTGATCTCTCACCCTCTCTGTATCAAATAAAATAAATTTTAAAAATCTTTAAAAAAATAAAAAATAAATAAACCCCTTTCCACTAGCTCCCAAACGTTTAACAAATTTCTGCAGCTTCTCCTTTTGGCCGGCTTGTTGGAGTCAAGTGTTCACTCGCCGACCTGCTGGGCTTGCCAGGAATGTAGCCAGCGCTGGGAGGCAAAGCCTTTACACCCCCAACGAAGGTGGGGGAGCCCCAGGGGAGCAGCGATGCTGGTTGGGGGACCTGGAGCCCAGACACAGAGCGACTTCCCGTGACCTCACAGCCAGCCCGCCCCCTCTCCCAGCATGCCCCGGCGGCTGGAAAGCACGAGAGCCCCTGGAGACAGGCTGTGCTCTTCCCCGGTCAGCTCTTCGCAACCTCGGTACCGGGAGCCAGGGGACAGAGCAACTCCTGCCCCCTCGGGGCTCAGCATGCCGGGCAGGCACGGGGCCGACGTCAGACGGTTCTCGCTTGGGCTGGGAGGGACCTCGGGGGCGGCATCTGGTCCGCGTCATGGACCGCAGATGGAAGGCGCCCTGGGCTGTGTCAGAGCCTGTTTACCTCGGCTGATGCGCTGCTTCTCTCCAGACAGGATCCCGGGAGTGTCGATGATGCTGATGCTGTCCAGGACCGGGTTGGGCAGCTGGGCACACATGAACCTGCACGGGAGCAAGGGCCGGAGGGGACACGTCAATACGCAGCTCTCGCTGCTCTAAAAGCGACAGGGGGCTTTCTGTGCACCGTCCTCTCCACCTCTGCCTTCCTTTCCTGAAGCAGGGCATTTAAAGGAGTTTCTAGTGTTTCCAGGGGTGGCTGCTAAACTCTGGATTGCCTTTATTGTATTTTATTTCATTTTATTTTAGAGCGTGAGCGAGAATGCATGAGCAGGGGGGAGGAGCAGAGGGCGAGGAAGAAGCAGGCTCCCCGCTGAGCAGGGAGCTCAGTGCCAAACTCGATCCCAGGACCCTGAGATCATGACCTGAGCCGAAGGCAGCTGCTTGACTGACTGAGCCACCCCGGTGCCCCTGAACTCCGCATTGTCTCAACTGGGAACCCAACCAGCGGCTCAAACTGGCCTGCATCAGCATTTCCCTCACATTAGCTTTTCCCCCAGGGTTCAAGAGTTCAGCTTTCAAGTTGCTGATGTGTTAGTGAAAACTGCAGGAGCCCAGGTCACCACTCCACTCCAGAAGGGAAACAGAAAGGTGACCGTGGGACTTGGCTAAATTGCCTCACACGCCGAAGGCGGGGAGAGACTTCGCTTCGGCTGCCGGGACCAGCCCACCCCTCCGCCCGGCTGCTTGGATGACGGGACGGCAGGGGGCGGCCAGTAAAAGCTGGGGGCCGCGTGGGCTGGTTGGCAGGGCCGGGAGCACGGACACCATTCTCCGAAAGCCGGAGCAGGCCCGAGGAGGAAGGAATGAAGCCACAGAGAGGCTGGCGACTCCTGGGCGAGGGCTAAGCCATGTGTGCCCGAGTTCCCACTGAGTGTAGAACGGCCCAGAACCGCAAGGGGCTGTCCCAGCTGACTGCAGAGATTCTTTACTGGCCACAGAAAAGGCTCCTTTAAAAACTTCTCTGAAAAAGACATTGTGAGCAAAGAAAATACTGACCCTTTGTCTGTAGGCCGCAGGCTTAAAGCTGCTTTTCCAATTGTGGGGAGGAATCTGAGCTGATAAGGTTCTCCTTTCGGCCCTTCCCTCCCCCCCAGCAAGTGACCAGTGGCCAGGCCCGGGGCAGCCGGCCAGGGTGAGGGGTGTTGCCTGCAAGCACAGTGGAGCAGAACCAGTGGACCCGTAGACCTTGAACCCAGTGCTCCCCGCGGCCAGCAGCAGAGCACGCACGCCCTGATTAGCGGCGCGCCAGACCTGGGGCTCCTGTGGGGGAAGGGTCACGGAGAGCCCAATTAAAAGAACCTCAAGTAGAACTGGCTCTGAGTAATGACAATACACAGAACCGCCCTGTAAAGGAGATCTGTGAATGAGGTAACGTGGGTAAGACCCAGAAGTGAGATGCCCCGTGGAGCCCTGGGAGCTTGGCAGGAAGCAAGAAAGGGAGCAAGCAGTACAGACGCAGCTGCTTCATTTCTCACCAACAAGGACGCACCGACCGCATCTTGCCCCACAAGTGGCTGGTGGCAGCCACACAGTGACTTTTCAGAGGATGCTCTTAGGGACCTCCTGACTGCAGCCTGCCTTGGCCTGCTCCGTTGGATTTTAGTCTTAGAGCAGCCACTTAGGGTTAAAAGGGACAGAAAGTCAAGTTCATGACTCAATAGGTCTCTCTAAGCTGCTGGGAGAGGCTGTGTCAGCCAGAGAAGAGTCCCCTTTGTATGCTCTGGCTAGCCGGCCGGCACTCCGTGCACTCCACAGGCTGACACAGCTCGGGGCCCCTGCTCCAGGGCAAACCCATGCCCCCCCCCCGCCCTCCGGGCTGATAAGGCCCCTTTTGGCAGGGCTGCTGGTGATGGAGAACCCTTTGGAGATGAAGTGGCAAGAGGGAAACTAGGGGCGCCTGGCTGGCTCTGTCAGTAGAGCATGCGACTCTTGATCACAGGGTCAGGGGTTCAAGCCCCACGTTAGGTGTGGAGCCTACTTAAAAAAAAAAAGAAATAAAAGTGTGGATCTTAAATCCCATGGCACCAACATCATCAGAGTGTTTGTCTTGGACCCAGCATCCCCGATTTGTGCTTTTTTTTTTTTTTCGGGCAGAAGCAGCAGTAGGTGGTAACCAGACACATAAAGGCCAGCCAGCCAGTTGGCCCTACATTAAGCTGCCCTGTTGAGTTCGGCAAATCGGCAGAGCCCTCTGAGCCGGGGCTTCCTGAACCACCGAGATGGGGGTTGCCCAGATGAGTCTACGATCCCGTCTGACTCTGAAACTTTAGGTCTCCAACTCCAGGAACAGGTCGCATACCCCGTTTCTCCTTTCAAAAGCAGTCTGCTCTCACAATCAGAAGTGGAGGCCCAAGCACAGAAGGTATACCCACCCCTCCCTCTTAGCTTCCCAAAGTTCTGTGTGAAAGTCAAGACCTAATAATGCTTGGAATTCCCAGCACAGCAGCCAAACTGCGCACAACACCCTCTGGCACCCACCAGCTAAGAGTCTGAGCCAATTGCCTGTCCACCGGCACACAGGGATTCTCTGGAGTGGGGCTCAAGGCGAAGAGGGCCGTGCCTCTCACTCGACGGGCTCTACTCAGCTCCGGCCGTGACACACAAATGCCATCAACCATAAGACAGGAGACCGGGTTTAAATGCCCCAAAGGGGCAAAACAACGTAAGAGGAGTCTGCCTGTCTTCTCTAAGTCAGCTCTGTGCACAGAGGTAGGCTGGCCACTGGCCTGGACCAGGAGCAAGCTGGTTCACCCTGTGAAGCTGGACAGTGTCTGGAAAGGAATGTGATCATGCAGGGCGGAGACCTGGCCTGGAAGGCAAGAGTCAAGGATTCTTTCCTAGGCTTTTCCCCGACACAGACTTTCAAAGGCATGTGGAGTCACTCCTTGAATGGGGGTGGCAGGAAAGGCAGATCTGTGAAGTCCTCTGGTATGTCCCTAGGGGTAGGGGTGGGGACAGGGATTTTAGAACCACTGAGGAGCGCCTTTGAGCTCCTTTAGAGAAGAGTAAACTTGGCTGTTGGACTCCATAGAAAGACCAATGCGTTTCATTCCCAGCATCATGAGGTTTAGACTCTTGGAGGATGAGCCGGATCAGAAGAGGCAGACTTCCCCCACCTAACTGGGGAAACTGAGGCCCAAGCCGGTTAAGGAAGCTCCTAGTTAGGGAGTCAGGGCCCAGATCTCATTTCCTGCCTCCCGGTGCCACAGACTGAGGCTGCTTCCCGAAACCCCTAAACGAGCACGGGCCCCTCCGAGCGGCCGCTGATGAGAAGTGTTCACACTCCATCTGTCTGCTACCTTGTGGGCTGCCCCCAAACTCAGCAGGCCACAGCAGACCCTCCTTGTCCCTCCCACACAAAACCAGCGGTCCCGGGGG
>LNAC01000014.1:3712931-3730922 GCA_002007465.1 Ailurus styani
GGGCCCCGCGTTCGGGCGCGCGCCCGCCGCCGCCGCGCGGGGCCGCGGGGGAAAAGGGCCGGGGAGGAAGGAGCCCCGCCCGCGAGCTCCGCGCCACGTCCTCCCCTCCCCCGCCTCCCATTGGCCGATTCCAAATCTCGCGAGCGCTGCTCGCTCGGCTCCCCGCCCCTGGCCCGGTTGCCGTGGCAACCGCACCTGTTTTCGCCCCTCCCGCGGCGGGGCTGCTCGCGCAAGTGCTGCGGTTGGGAAGGCGGGAAGCGAGAGGCGGGCTCGGAGCCTACGTGCCCTCCGATACCCGCGAGAGGCCCAGGTAGACCCCCAGCTGCCCGGCTGCGCCCCCCCGCCTCGCAGTTCCCCCGCGAACGGTCCTCCCTCCCCTGTTGGCTCGGAATCCGCGGAAGTGTCCGCGGACCCCGGGGGACTCGGGGCTCGCGCCTCGCAGCTGAGCCGCCCTTCCCTGCCGCCTCCTCGCCCCTGCTTCCCCGATACTACTTCCTACCCTTCTTTGTGTGCTTTGGGAGAGGGGGAGAGAGAGGTGGTAGAGGAGGCTGTGGGAGTAGGACCTCCAAGGCCGGCTGGTGACTGGGGAAAGAAAAATGGGGAGGGAGGAAGAGGTCCCTGGGGGAAGATCTGACCAGCAGCCAGAGGCCTGAGCTCCCCGCAGCTGGTGGGGCTGGGATTGGAAGTCGGCCACGGCCGGGGAGGACACAAAGGACATAGGACATGTGGGGGCGAAGAGATGGCCTCTCTGAAGAGGCTGCGTTTGGGGGGGGGCGGGGGCGGTTAGGGGTACAAAGGAAGTTGAGGCCCTCTGGCCGCTTGAGTTTTGAGGAAGTGAAATCGGAAATTCCCTATGTGGGGAGCAGGGGAAATGTGGGGCAACAATGAAATCTTGTGGGAACTTAGGGGAAATCAAAACACCCAAATACTTCTGCTTTCCTCTCAGGGTCACCAGCAGTTACCCTCTCTTACTCTGACCTGTGTCAGAGTAAAGGTCAGTTCCTGGCTGTTCCATTAGGCTTACCAGTTCCTGACTGTTCCATTAGGCTCATTCCCCTGCCATCATTCCTGGCCACACATCGGCCCCCTTGGCGGTCCAGGCTGGTGAGAATCTTCAGTGGGTGATGTCAGAGCTTTGGGGATTATGGTTGTTAGGTAACCAGTACCAGGACACCGAAGTGGGGGGGATGGAGGGGGAGACTCCTAGGTGGGGGGATGGGGAGAGACTCCTAGGTAGATCTGAAGTGCACCTAAGAGCTTAAAGGCCTCATGTCCAACTTTGTGGCTTCTGGGAGTTGTGGACTGGAGGCAGGAACTCAAACCTGAGAATGAGCAGAGTTCTTAGGTGAACTGGGTCAAGTGGGAGACAGGGCGAAAGGTAAGGTTTGGATTGCCCGCCCCTTGTAGGATAGGGCCTCAGTGTCTTCTGAAGAAAGAAAATGGGGGCGCCTGGGTGGCTCAGTGGGTTAAGCCTCTGCCTTCGGCTCAGGTCATGATCTTAGGGTCCTGGGATCAAGCCCCGCATAGGGCTCTCTGCTCAGTAGGGATCCTGCTTCCTCCTCTCTCTCTGTCTGCCTCTCTGCCTACTTGTGATCTCTCTCTCTCTGTGTCAAATAAATAAAATCTTTTTAAAAAAATGAAGAAAGAAAATGTTCAATCCATTGTCTACCCCTCCCCCCTTTGCCTCCCTAACCATTGGAACCCCCTGCCTGTACTCTTAAGTTTCTGACTTACTGTTTTTATTTGGGATTTCATTAGCAGTCTTTTCATCAATACCAGTAAACCAGAAGCTGCAAGACTCTTTTCTTGGTGGCCTCCTCAAAAGAACATATTGAGAACTCCTAGGCAGGGCTGTCAGCAGAGGCTGCGTGCCAGCTGGTGGGGGGGAGCCTTGGGTGGGCCCAGGCCAGACTTCCTGGGCCAGCCTTAGAAGCCAAAGGACTTGCCTCCTCCATGGCGCTTTGAGGGGTCCACCCCGGAGATGCAGTTTCTGGGCTGTTCCAGGGAAGGGCTTGGGGCTGAGGCTCCTGAAAGAGGTGGTTGTTCAGTGGCCTGAATGAGGTTCCAGGAGGCCCCCTTCCGCAGCATACACGTTGACCCTCCATGGTCTGCACATCTCCCCAGAGTCCTCTGTGCTGAGAATAGGCAGCCCAATAAAACTGAAAACAAAATGTTCCTGGGTTATTTATACATGAAACTCCAGCCCCTGTTTGTTCTATATGGCTGCCTGACTTTCTCCAAGGAGCACAAAGGATTGAAGGAAGGGATCTCTCTCCCTCGGTGAGGCTCAAGGGGGGCAGAAATCAGTCTCCCGAAATTCACGGAGTCGGCCCCTAGGTCCTGGGCAGCTTCCTGAGCTAGTAATCCCCAGATTGTGACAGTGTCCTGACTCTCTTTTTGTAGTCAGAGCCGGGTAGATTCTATTGGGTGGGGATTTTGTGAGTCGTAAGTGAAGCATTTCACTTTTGGTGTCTCTACTTCACCTTCTGTCTTTGCCCAGGCCCGTGACAAAAGACTAAGGAAGGGTTCGAATATTTTCCTTTCTTGTGGAAATGAGGCCCGGTCCCACTCCCAGTGTTTCCTTCTTTCAGATTCAGAAACACACACCTGCCAAACCGGGCCTTGTTCTCTAAGTCTCCCCAGAGATGGCTCTCAGCAGAAAAGGCTTACCTGCTTTCCCTCAAGGTGATCTACTCAGTCCCATAATGACCTGGTCTGTAGAAGGGTCTAGGTACAAGGCTCCTAAAAACAACTTAAAAAGAGAGAGAGAGGGCGCCTGGGTGGCTCAGTGGGTTAAAGCCTCTGCTTTCGGCTCAGGTCATGATCTCAGCGTCCTGGGATCGAGGCCCGCATCGGGCTCTCTGCTCAGCGGGGAGCCTGCTTCCTCCTCTCCCTGTCTCTCTGTCTGCCTCTCTGCCTACTTGTAATCTCTCTCTCGGTGTCAAATAAATAAATAAAATCTTTAAAAAAATAAAAAAATAAAATAAATAAAAAAAAGAGAGAGAGAGAGAGAGAAGAAAAACGTTTGTCCAAATACGGCAGAAGAGTCAGGCTGGAGAAAACCCCAAACACACAGGTTGTTCCTGGGAGGAAGAGTGGTTCATTCCTCCTACTGAGAAAGTCTGCGTAGAAACAGCAGTCGGGAGGAATAGATTTGGCCAACAGGTGAGTTTTGTCAAGCCAAGGTGAAGAAAGCGGGAGGTCTGTTCCTCTCGCAGCCTGGGGTCTCCAACACCGGCCAGGAGGGCTTCCGCTGTACCCCGTGGGCTACAGCAGGGCACGCGGCCGTAGGGCTAGGGTCCTGGCAGCAGTTGCTGTGCGCCAGGGGCCCCTGAAGGTATCCAGCGACAGGCCCAACTTGGAGGTGACAGAGCGTCAGGGCTGCTCGGGATCTCCGCTTTCCGATCTCAGTGAGAAGAGCCCAAGGCCCAGGGATGGTGAGTGCCTGGCCTGGAGTCACTCAGGCTGAATAAGAAGCTGCGCCTTTGGAATCTTAACACTGCCCTGTCCACGCTCACATTGTGAAGTTGCAAGGTCAGGGTCGAGCCGGTGGCCACGCAGAGGGAGAGGGTTTCCAGAACCTTCTTTCCAGGTGCAGGCTGGGGTGAACTGTGCCCGTGAGCTCTGCAGCCCGGGAGCCCAGCCCACATGTTGACCAGGGTGCTATGTGTACAGACCCCGGTAGTGCTTTGCGGAGCTAAGCCTCAGAAACCTCTGAGTGCTTGTGGTAGACACTCCACCCACTGCTGGGCTTCCCAGCACCCCCTCCTGCAGGGGCCGCCGAGGCAGGAACTGCTGCTGAGCCCAGGGTGCCATGTTAGCCTTCAAACCCCCGCCCGCCCGGAGAGCCGAGGCACCACCCCCGAGCTGCCCTCCGGGTCTTTGCGGTGGACACATCCGGTAGGGGAACTCCATGGGAGGTCATTTATTATTTAGCACTTGAGAATTCTGCCTTCTCCGGTTCTACTGTCAGGGGTCCTTTGGCAGGGGCTCGAGGTCTCCTTTCTCTGTGCCGATGGAAATGGAGGGTGCAGGAGGAGGAATGGCAGGAAGATGCTGAGGTCAGCGGGAGCCACGGAGGATGCGAGGAGGCCATCGGCCCGTTAGGAGGTTGGCGGGGCTCGAGGGAAAGTCAGAGACAAGATGAGATTTGGGAGGTTTGGTCTCAGCAGTCAGAGGTTACATGTGAGGGGCTCAGATACTGCTGCCCGAGCGACCACGGGTGTAGCCCCCCACGTGTGAGCGCAGGCCGCCGCCCTCCTCGCGTCCCCTCCGGGCACACTTTCCTGCTCCAGCAGGCTCTCCCGCACCATGGCCTCGAGCCCCTGCTCCCCCATGGTGGGGGGCTACCCTGAGCCTCCCCATGGGCCTCACAGCCTGGGGGCTGGGGAGCCATTCTGTGCCCAACAGGGTGTCACACATGTCTACCAGCTCCCCTACCCCCGCCCACCCACACCTCTGTGGGGATCCCATCTTGTGCCCAAGGCCACCCTCCGGGCCCATCTGCTGACCTACAGCACCTTCCTCCTTCCTCCACGTCGGTCTCCACGGAAGTCCCACTGAGCTGGGTGGTCCGTGCAGCTGCCCCAGGTGACCTACTCTGCCAAGATTCAGCTCTCACTTCCTTTTGGCCCAGTTGGAACATTCCTCTGACCTGTGTCTCCTTCATCCTGCCTTAAGGACAGGCAATGAAAATGGGCCATCTGAATAGGGCCTGCGATCTGGGGAGATGAGAGGACCCAGGCCAGCAGAAATGCATGCTGGGACTCGTCCAGGGGAGGGATGCAGCAGGACCCTTCCCAGAGCTAGCGTTGAGCCTTCATTTCCTGCCCAGCTAGTCTGACCTCCGGGCCCTTGGTTCCAAGGCCTCGCCCTGAAACACCCCAACACCATCTGCTCATAATGATAGGCAGAATTCTGAGCTGCACCCAGCGTTTCCCACTCTGGTGTACACACCGGCTATAGGGCCTGCGGATTGTGACCATGATGGGCTTGCTCTGTGATAGGTCACATTCAATGGCACAGTTGACTTTATATATATATGTATATATACATATATATACATATATATACATATATATGTATATATATGTATATATATGTATATATATGTATATATATGTATATATATGTATATATATATAATATTTTATTTATTTATTTGAGAGAGAGAGAGAGAGCTTGTGCACACCAAAAGTGGGGAGGGACAGAGGGAGAGGGAGAGGCAGACTCCCCGCTGAGCAGGGAGCCCGATGTGGGGCTCGATCCCAGGACCCAGCAATCGTGACCTGAGCCAAAGGCAGATGCTCAACCGACTGAGCCACCCAGGTGTACCCTTAGTTGGCTTTAGATAGGAGAGTCTCCCAGTGGCCAGAGCTCTTGAAAAGCAGAGTTTCCCCCAGCTGGTGGCAGAGGAAGGAAGTCAGAAATGCAAAACACGAGAAAGATACAAGGCGCCAGTGTTGGCTTAAAGATGGAGGATGGCCACATGGAGGGAATGTGGTAGCCTCTAGGAGCCGAGGCCGCCAAGCAGCAAGGAAGCCCAGTCCCTGCTAAGGGACAGCAAGAACAGGCAGAGGGGGAGATTCCCTCCACCCCCGAGCCTCCGGCTGAGAACTCAGCCAGGCTAACACTGGATTTCAGTATCTGAGATTCTGGACTTCTGACCTGCAGAACCAGGAGCCAATAAATGGTTGTTTTAAGCCACTAAGTTTGTGGTGGGAACACTACTGTAGTGGGTGGTCAATGGACGATTTATTCGATTGGTAACATGAGGCCGCCATTCAATCAGTGATGAAAAGAAAAGAAAGGAAACTCAAAGTGATAGTGGAGTCAATAACTGAGAAAGCAGATTGCAAGACTGAACACAGTACTGCCTGGCCACACACACACACACACACACACACACACGCACACACACACGTGGTTCCTAGCCAGAGGGGATTTCACTCCCTTCACTCTCCAGGAAACATCTGGCAACATCTGGAGACATTCGTGGTGGTCACAACTTGGGGAGCGTTGCTGGCATCTGGCGGGCTGCAGTCAAGGATGCTGCTTACCATCCTACAACGCACAGGACAGCCTCCACCAGAGAATTACCCAGCCCCAAACGTCCATAGAAGGTTGAGAGTCCCCCACTTGTGCCCAGCCACTGTTGAGAGACAGTGTAGCATAAGGGCCGGGTACAAAGGCAGGGTCCAGTCCTACCGACTGTGCGGTCTTCAGAAAGACTTGAGGTCTCTGGGACCAGCTGTAAGGAAAGCACCTACCGTGAAGGGTAAACAAGTTACTGTACAGCGTGCATAGAACAACAAAGTCAGCTAACTTGAGTGATTACAGGAAATGTCTACAGCACTACGCTTGCATCATAGGAGCTGGGGCAATTTTTGTTGACTTTTCTATATTGCCCAAATTTGATATAATGGACATATTTGATTTTCTTAGTTGAGGGGAGAGGAGGGAAAGCAGAGGGACAAAACAACCGGACTGTGCTTTTCAAAAAAATGCCAAGATCTGGAAAAACAAAGCAAGGCTGAGGACAGTTCCAGACTAAAGAAAGCTGAAGGGAGCTGGTGACCACATGTGAGGTCTGATCTCCGTTTACTGGGACAGCTGGTGACATTTGAAAGGGGAGGGCAGGGGTGCCTGGTGGCCCAGGGGGTTAAGCGTCTGACTCTTGATTTCAGCACAGGTCCTGATCTCTGGGTGGTGAGATAGAGCCCCAGGTCGGGCGCTACGCCGGGCACAGAGTCTGCTTGGGAGTCTCTCTCTCCCTCTCTCTCTGCCCCTCCCCCTACTCACGAGCTCTCTCTCTCTCTCAAGTAAATGAATAAAATCTTTAAAAAAAGAAGCAACAACAACAACGAAAAAGTGGGGGCGCCTGGGTGGCTCAGTGGGTTAAAGCCTCTGCCTTCGGCTCAGGTCATGATCTCAGGGTCCTGGGATCGAGCCCCGAATCGGGCTCTCGGCTCAGCAGGGAGCCTGCTTCCCCCTCTCTCTCTGCCTGCCTGCCTCTCTGCCTACTTGTGATCTCTCTCCCTCTGTGTGTGTCAAATAAATAAATAAAATCTTAAAAAGAAAAAAAAAAGAACGAAAGAGGATGGCATGTCGATCACATCACAGCATTGCTTCACTGTCCCCAGACCTAAATTTGGTAATCCTATGGTGGTTGTGTAAGAGATGTCATTTTGGGGGGGGGTACATGTTGAAATATTTAAGGGTGAAGGGTCGTAACCTATGTAATCTTCTCTCAGATGATTCCCAGGAAATTCGAGTGTGTAAGAGAGAAAGAGAAAGAGAAAGCAACTGTTACAAAATGTTACTCCGGTTGGTGAATCCAGGTGAAGGGTTCAGTGGTACTTTCGTTCATTGTACTTTTCTTACAACTTTTTTGTTTTGGCAAAAACAAAAACAGGCCTGTAACTAGGTGCTCCTTCTGGCTCCATGGGGCCTGGGCCAGTGTTGCATTTGCTGCCCCCTGCTGCACACAGCGGCGCTGAAGTCCATCCGTAGTAAAATGGAGAAACCAACTGTTTTCTATTCATACAGCGGAATGCCGCACCGCCCTGTGAATGAATGCGAGCAACTCCTGGGGGACCAAGGACAGGGTTCCACTTGGATAATAAACACACGACAACAGGGCGCCTGGGTGGCTCCGTTGATAAGCGTTCGGCTCAGGTCATGGTCCCAGGGTCCTGGGATCAAGTCCCACATCCGGCTCCCTGCTCAGCGGGAAGCCTGCTTCTCCCTCTCCCACTCCCCCTGCTTATATCCCCTCTCTCACTGTCTCTGTCAAAAAGAAAAAACGAAAAACATGACGACAATGACAAATGCAGGCAAAACGAGCACATACCGTTTTAGGCTGCGTACGTGAGGGGTGAACGGGGAAGGGCAATGAAGCGAAGATCACCGGAAAGGGCAGCGTTGTGCTCCCCTGGGGAGGGGTCCCCTGGAAGGACACTCGTGGGGCGGGCTCCGCAGCACAGACATTGTCTTTTTTTTTTTTTAAGATTTATTTATTTATTTGAGAGAGAGGGAGAGCGTGAGCGAGCCCGGGGTGGGGGGAGAGGGGCAGAGAGGGAGAGAGAATTTTAAGCAGACTCCCTGCTGAGTGAGAACCGCCCCCCCCACCCCCCCGCGTGGATCCCAGGGTGCTGGGATCGTGACCTGAGCCAAAATCAAGAGTCAGAAACTTAACCTACTGTGCCACCCGGGCGCCCCAGAGATGTTCATTTCTGAGTAGTAGTTACACAGGGACTTATTTTATTTTATTTATTTTTTTTAAAGATTATTTACTTATTTATATGACAGAGAGAGAGATCACAAGTCGGCAGAGAGGCAGGCAGAGAGACAGGGAGAGGAGGAAGCAGGCTCCCTGCTGAGCAGAGAGCCCGATGCGGGCCTCGATTCCAGGACGCTGAGATCATGACCTGAGCTGAAAGCAGAGGCTTAACCCACTGAGCCACCCAGGCGTCCAGGGACTTATTTTATAATCATATAAATATACACTCTACATTTATGCTTTATACACAGAGAGTTGCTGTGTAAGGCCCAGCAAGGAACCCCCCACTTTGTGCCAGGTGCGCCCTGAGTGCCTGTGACCCGCCACTGTGTTAAGGACACTGATGGACCTCTGGTGGCAGGCTCTTGGAAGGGCTGGGGAGGACTCCCTGCGGTGGGGAGGAGGGTGGGAACGCCGAGACCCACCCGGCTAGGGAGGGCAGCGGCCCAGTGCTCCCCCTGGTGGTCGCTGCAGGGAGTGAGGCTTGCAAAAGAGCCAGCGCCCCCCATCCCTGCCTCCAGCCCCCCTGCCTCCTTCTTTCTGCCCCTTTCCCCCTTTTAGTCCCTCCTCCTCCAGTGCTCACCACCTATTCCTTGGATCCACCTCAGCAAAACCTGGACTCGGACTCCCCTCTCAGGGAGACTTCCCCAGGCAAAGCCCCTGTCCTCTGACCTTTCCTTCCCCCATCGGCCTCTCTTTGCAGGCGGAGCAGTGAGTTTGCATACCCTCTCTGCACCCCTGGTCAGCACCCTGTTTCCCAAATGTGTGGTGATGGAGACGAAGCCGACGGTTGGCCCTAACCAAGGGCCTCCCCCTGCCGCGCTGGCCGAGCACGCCTCCAGTGTCGATCCCTGCCTCCCCCAGGCATCTCCCTCCCCGCACAGGTTGGGCGGGAAAGAGCTAGGCATTGGTGGAGGCTGTGGCGGGAGCTAAGAGAGCTCCCAGAACATGAATGGGACAGCGAGGAGCAGGGGTCCCGGAGGGTTCTGGAGGAAGCAGGAGCAGGATCCGCGCGAGGCAAGATGGGCACAGGCCAGTGAAGAGAGAGGAGCCGGTCCGTGGCAGCTGGGTCTGCCTTGCTCGGGAGTTGGGACCTGATCTGCGGGAGCCCACGGAGGCTCCGTGGAGGCCGATGGAGGTGGACACCCAAGGCAGGGGCAGCTGCCTGCCACCACCTTCCCGCCTAAGCCAGTACTCGGGACCTGGGGCCTGAGGGCGCAAGAGGGTCGGAATTCAGCTCTTTGCCATTCGGCCAGTGGATCTGGGACTCCCACATGATGGGTGTTGGGGGGATGGGGCAGGCAGGAGGAGGGAATCGTGGACTTTGCCCTCAAGGAGTCTCAGACCAGAGCCAGGGTAAGATACGTGCACAGAGCTCTCAACCCTGCAGGAAGACGACGAGGGGGTGGTGGGAGAGGACCACAGAGTCCCAGGTGCCCGAGACGGGGAGCAGCTCCTGCGGTCATGGGCAAGATCTCTGAGCTCTGCAGAGATGGGGGCCAGGGAGCTGGAGCAGATAGGCAGTGCGATTTTATTGTTATTTTTAAAGATTTTATTTATGTATTTGACAGAGAGAGAGAGAGGGAGAAAGCACAAGAGAGCACAAGCAGGGGGAGCAGCAGAGGGAGAGGGAGAAGCAGACTCCCCCCTGAGCAGGGAGCCTGATGTGTGGCTCGATCCCAGGACCCCGGGACTGTGACCTGAGCCGAAGGCAGAGGCTCAACCAACTGAGGCACCAGGGGCCCCCTACTCTGTGGCTTTAGCAAGATGCGCACCCTCTGTGAGTGTGTCTTCACCTCCCGAACAGGCTCATGACCGTGGCTTTGCAAGGTCTTCCAGCTGACCCTAGATGGCTGATGTGTGCAAGCGCTCAGCACGCAGACAGGGCACAAGAACCGGCTCCTATTATTATGCAATTTGAACTTTATTCTTAGGTCTATGTTTCCAGTTTTGAAAAGGTTATCTTTTAGCAGCAGAAGTCTTTTTATTCAAATGAGAATATCTCCTGAACTGCATCGTATCAAAGCCAGGAAGGAGTGAGGGAAGCTGGCGCAGGGGCTGGGTAAGCTGGCGGAGGGGCTGGGTCCGAAGTGCGCTGCCCACTAGGGCACACACCACAGCTGGTGGCTGGGGGGGGGGAGCCTGTGGGGTCAGGGACCAGAGAGAGAGAGAGAGAGAGAGAGAGAGAGAGAGAGGAGGGAGGCGGCTCCAGGTTATTGTCCTGGGGGCAGCTCCGACAGACTGGGGCCCGGGGCCATCGGCCCCTCTTGGCCACATGGGACACGGGTGGTGCTTCCTTGGGGTGCAAGATGAAGGCTTAAGATCTGTGCAGACACTTACTGAGCATGCACCTGGGCCTGGGCTGGGCTGGGAGCTGAGGTCCCAGGTGGTGGGGAGGATGGCAACACTGGGGAGTTCAGTCCTCTGGGGAAGCACCGGGGGCTGGGGTGCCCAGGTGGGCAGTTGGGATCAAGTGGGCTTCAGGGAGGCTTTCTGGAGGGAGCAAATGCTTGGGCAGAGCTTGGAACAGTTAGTAAGGGTGAACCTGGCAAAAAAAAAAAAAAAAAAAGAGGGAACAACATGGGTAAGGCACAGAGGCTTGGCACAGCTAGTCCATATATAGCTGGGGACCTAAAGCAGTGAGGCTCCCAGGAGGGGAAATGGAAAGGTAGGAATGAGACAGCAGGGAGCTGCACTGGGGTAGCAAGTCTTTATTCCCCTAGGGTACCCCGAGCCCCATCCCTTCCCCCGCAGGTCCTGGCGGCTGGCATTGAGGCGAACATACCTGTGACCTATGGAATTGGCAGCCAGAGGGGAGATGCGAGCACTGGCTGTCAATTCATAGGTCAGAGCCCTGTGCACTCGGTCTCGGCAGCCTGCGGACAGCCCACCGCCCTTGGCCGTCCTGGGCCTGGGAGCGTGGCCAGGGAGGGCCCTGCTGGTCTGCTGGTCAGCAGCCGGCTCTCCTCCTCCGTGGGTACTGGCCCCCGTCCCCGATAACAGCAGCCCCACTGGAACCAGTGGGCACTTCCACATGGAGTTGCTGTTACAGGGGGTGGGAGCCGACTGGAGGCCGGGGCCCAGCCTGCTCCCTCGGGCAGAAGTCTGGGGAAGGATCTCATGCCCGCCCATCGGGGCTGCCGGGTCCTCATGATCCCAGGTCCATGGTCTTTTTATTGAGGCTCCTTATCACCTGGGCCCGCACCTGGAGTCCCCACACCAGCCCTCCTTCTCTGGGCGAAGTCCGGGCTCAGCCCCAGCTCCGCTCATAAAGCTGGGAGTGGCTCCGATTTACAGCTCCTGGGCAGCCTTTGCCCACTCTGCCACCCCCACACCCTCTGTCCCCAAGTTCCTTGTTTCCTCCTTTCTTTCCCAACCAGAGCTGGGCCTCAGTTCCAGGTTGGGCCACGGTGGCCTCCACCCTCTGCCCTTTGCCCACCCTTCCTGCCACGGCCACAGGGCGGAGGGACAGCGAGGGACACCTGGGCACCTGTCAGGCTCCAGGGACCACCGACTGCCCAGATTCCTGGGGATGGCCCCAGATGAGAAGATGGAGGCGAGACTGAGAGGGGCAGGGGTGCAGCGGGGAGACAGAAAGTAGGAGAGTGAGGCAGAGAGGCCAAGAGAGAAGCAGATGTGGAACCGGAGAGAACTAGAAAGGAACAGAGCGAAAAGGGACAGAGAAAGGCAAAGACAGGGTGGAGAACAGGGAACTTGGAAAGATGCTAACCTGCTGGCAGAAGGCTAAGAACAGGGCTGTCAGCAACCACTGTCTAGAAGAACGCTTAGCACCTCTATGGCCTGAGAGCCAGTGGGGGTCTGGGAGTTGGGTGACCTTGAGCATGTGGCTTAACCTCTCAGAGCTGCTGCTGGTTCCTCACATGCAAATCAGGCCTCGTGAGGCCCGTACTGTCCTCTGGCCTCCCCTGGTGGGAAGCCACCCTCCCAAGGCTACCCTGCCTTCAAGCTTTGGTTCCATCCCTGCTGTGGGGAGTGGAAAGGGGCTGCTGGCTGTGGTCCCTGAGCCGGTCCAGGACCCCCAGGGGAGCAGACTTTTCTCCCGCAAAGTGTGTTCTCACCCCGCCATCCTGCCCTCCAGACAGGATCTGGCCCGAGAGATTTTAGTGACAGGTTCCAATGCCAGTCCTACCCACGTAGGGGACATATTGGAGAACCCAAAACTTCTGGAGAGGAGGGGGACCTGGGACTCTGAGCCTTGAGAGTGGACTTGGGCCATGCCCCCCTCTCCCGGCAGCGGAAACACCCAGAGAGGCAAAGGAGGCTCCCCAAGGTCACAGAGCAGGGCCTCGAGGTCCGTCCTGTCTGGAAACTTCTCTGAAGTGGCCTCCTTCCTCTTGGGATGCAGTCAAGGTGGGATGGGAGGTCCCCGGGCAGGAGTCCGTTGCCTGGGAGGACAGGCCTGTGAATGAAGACACCATAGTGGGTGACACCTCCCACCCGCCAAAGCCCAGAAGGCCCTCCCAAAGACACTCAGGCAAGGCCAAGTGCCAGACTCGGTGGAGGCAGTGGTGGTGGCCGCCCAGGCAGGAATCCCAGCCCCCTCATTTCACAGGTGGAAATGGAGGCCCAGGGCCGGAAGGGACTTGCTTGGGTCACCCAGCGGCTGCCTCAGCCCTTTCCTTTCTTCCTTAGAAGGGCTGGGGCCCCTGCAGCAGGTGGCTGGCCTCAGGAGAACCCTGGGGCCGAGGGGCTGTAGGGGTCTGACCGCCCAGGGCAGGCTCTTACCTGGGTGCCTGGCTGGCCCTCGGGGCGCAAGGAGGAAGTGGGGACGCCCTGGGCCCAGCGCCTTTTGAGCCGTTGGCCCAGCCCCTGACAGTGGTTAATGATTATCCTGCTGCCTGTCAATATGGATCGAAAGTGTGGTTCGAAGGGCAGGGAACCCTGGACTGTGCCCAGGCAGGGTGGGGCATTTCGAGGAAGCCTTAGACTGGGCCCCCATCCAACCCTTCTGGTGGCATCAGACCCCCGCCACCCAACCCTGTCTTCTTCCCCTTCCTCTCTGTTCGGCTTACTGCCCTGGGTGACCTTGGGCAGCCAGGACCCCAGGGATCCACCTGGACAAAACTTCTGCTCTGTTCATTTGGAGGCCAGACACAAAGGGTACCAGGGGGACCTTTGCCCACCCGAGAGGTCTGCAGATGACCCCAGCAAGTGAGGGTTCTCTAAGTCTGTGCCTTTTAACCTGAGCTTCTGTTTGCCCGCGGGCCCCCCTGCTCAGTGCAGTGCTCGTGGGGAGCAAGGTGGGGTGGGGCATGATCAGATTAGCACCTTCTTGTTCTGAAGAAACAAGGTACGTGTGTGCTGGGGGGTTTACGATGGGCATTTTCCCGACCCCACGTAAGTCTGTCCAAATGCCTGTCCTGAGCCCCGCTGGCCGGTGTTGCCCCCAGCGCCCCTCCCCATCCAGTGCCCTGGAGCTGGGACCCCAGGGCAGAGGCTCTGGTCACTGGTCACCTGCAAAGCCTTCTGCTAGGGATGGCCGGAGCAGCCTCCAGAGGGCACAGCCTTCTAGGAATGGCCTTGACCGACCCTGCCGGTCCCTGGGTAGGGATTACCAGGAGGGACCCGAAACTCAAAGACCGAGGGCGTAGCCTCAGACTACATGGTCAGGGTCTAAACCTTCTTGGGGCGCCCCACAGCCTGACACTTTTTGCTCCAGCTTGGTGTCTTCCCACCTATCCCCTCACCAGGGCCCTAGGTAAGGCTGGATCCCGGACTCTTGCAGGGCTGGAGCCAAAAAACATGGTCTGAGTGAGGTGGGCTCCAGGCCTCCTCTTCCCCCACTTCACTGGGCTCCTGCCACACAGAAGTGGGGCCAGCAATGGCGAGGAGCACAGTGCAGGGACAGGCAGCCAGGGGAAGGACAGGTAGCTGGGGGCCAGTTTTAACCTGCTGGGCAGGTGTGGTGACCCCTGGTGGTAACATGGGAGGTGCTGGAGGCAGAGGTGGGGATATGGGTGAGGGCCAAGATCAAGGCTGAGGCTGGGGCAGCGCAGGTACACAGGACAAGGGGGGCTGGCAGTGGGTACAGTTTATTCCACGTCATGCAGACACTGACCCACACGCTCAAGGAGCTTAAAAATACATTGAACCACACAGTGTCTGTCCCCTGCCCCGCCCCAGACACAGGAAGACACTCGGCTGAGTGGGGTTGGGGTCTGAGGGTCCAAAGGCCTCCGTCCCGGGACAAGGCGGCAGTGTGGGCCAGCTAGCGTGGAGGCAGAGTCCTTTCTCCCCGGAGGAAAAGTGCAGAGACGGGGCTGGGGCCCCCGGCAGGGAGGCCTCATTCTCACAGCGACTGGCGGGGTGGGCCAGGCAGGGTCCTTCCAGGGCCTCCCCTGAGGGCCGAAAGCTCTGGGGAGGCACCGGAGCCAAGATGCCACTGGGGCCGGCCGGGTGAGGGGGCAGCAGCGCCCCGGGGTCCTGCGCCCAGTGCTCAGTCCTGGCCTTCGTCCGAACGCCACTTGAGAGCGTGGTCCTTGTGTGCGTCGGGAAGGATCTGGTTCCGCATGCCCCCGAGCAGACTGGACGTGGCCTCCGTGGCGAGAATGAGGGGCTTCACCACGGTTGGGGGCAGCTGGCGGATCACGCCCCCCACGGCGCCTGTCAGCCCCTTCTGCTCGTGGCCCCGAGACGCCACATCACAGATGGTCTGAGCCGTGTCCAGGATGCCCTGCGGAAGTGGGAGGTCAGCGTGGGGGCCTGGGTGGGGAGGTGGGTGTGGGACGGGAGCAGGGCAGGGTCTCATCACCTCTCGAACCGTGTCATAGGCCTTCGCCACACCCTCCCGGAGGTCAGCGGGCTGGTGGCCCTTCCGTAGCCTGCGCACGGAGCGCTTGTCCTGCAGGGAGCGGGGGATGGGCGCTGCTGGGGACAGGATGTCGTACACCGTCTCTGCTGTGGCCTGAGGGAACACGGAGGGCACCAGATGAGGAACCAGCCCAGGCACACACACCGGGCCCCGAGGCCCCCAGGCCGGCCCCAGCGGACCGTGTGGAGCCCCTGGCCAGCCCGGGGTGGGGGCGGGGGGCATCACGCTTCCGCCTCCCCCGTGGCCCTGCAGCTTTACGGCGCTGCTCCTGGGGTCCTGCCGATGCTTCCAGCACCAGGTCCGGGGCTTCAGGTGGAGGGCATGCTCCCGAGGGGATCCTCTTCAAGTCCTCTGCACCCCAACCCCTCGTCGTGTGGATCGCCACACGTGGGCCCTTCCCCATTTGTGAGGTGCCGTGCGGGCAGCTGTCCTGAGTCCGAGGGCACCGGCCCCCGCCAGCTCTGGGGGAAGCCCAGGCAGAGTGCTGCGGTCCCCGCGCTCACCCCCACCAACTCTGATCTACCTTCTGACGTTGGCTCCTCTGTTCCTTTCGCCCCCTCACTTCTCACCCCACCTCCTCACCTAGCTGTGCCTCCGGGGGGGCTCTGTGGGGCCCGCTTCTCCTTCCAGCCTCTGGGCTAGAGATCTCGGCACCCCCTGCCTACAGGGGGCTGGCGTGCAGATCCCAGGAAGCACTGAGCTCCCCCTGCATCTGCGTGCTCCCCGCCACTTGCTGTGACCGCCGCACAGAGGCCTGCCCCTCCGCACCCTCCTACTAGGGTTCGGGGCACTGAACTAGAGCTGCTCACAGGACAACTCCCGGGCCTCCCCAGCAGCTGTCTGGGCCTGGCAAAGTGCGGGGCTTGAATGAGTGAGGGCCAGTCTGTGCCTCGGTTTTCCTGTCCGTAAGCAGAGCCACAGCCCCTTCCCTCCTCTCACAGAGCTGGCCAGGACCAGACACGGATGGGCTGTGGGGCACCCACCCTCCGAGGGGTTGCTGGGGCCTCAGGCCCGTCCCTGGGCCTCTCTCGTCCACACCTGTGTCTCACACAATGAGACCGCGCCCCCAGACCGTCCATCCTCAGTGGCGCTTTGGGAACCGATCAGGCGCCGCGGGGCAGACTCCCCCTGCCCTGCCGAGCCTGGAAGCAGGAGCCCACTCACCTGGATAGCCTGCACCAGCCGGTTGCTGAGTTCCAGGGCGGCCGAGGCCGTGGACGAGCCAAAGGAGGCGGCCCCCCGCTGCAGCCCCCGCATGAGGCGCCCATCCTTCCTGTACTGCTCGATGGGCAGCCAAAGCAGGTCCCGGAACCCCTGGACTGCAGGCACGGGGCTGTCAGAGAGGCCCAAGGCTGCGCGGCCCGCGCCGACCCTGATCTAGGACCTCCTCCCCCTCCTCCCGGGGCCGCGGCTAGGCTGCCCCAGAGTCAGAGCCGCCTCCGGAGCGCCCACAGCCAGCCACTCACAGAGCTGGACAACGGAGTGCATGGGGCCCACGCCCCCCAGCAGGCCGGGCAGCTGGTTCTTGCGGATGTCCTGCAGCCACTCGTTCAGAGCGTAGCCCAGCACCTTGTCCACACCCAGGAGTCTGGGAAGGGGAGGGGAGAGGAGGGTACGGAGGGCTCATGGGGCCAGGACCCGAGGTACCCCAACACTCTCCCTAGTAGCTCCCCAGCCCAGTGCAAAGGATGACTGTGCCCACTTTACAGAGTGGAAACCGAGGCACCAGAGGCCTGATGACTTGGCCGAGGCCACACGACCCGTCAGGATACAGCCAAGGGGAGCCGGGGACCCTGAAGAGAGGCTGGGGGTGCTGGAGGGGATGGAGGGCTCACCCATGTCGGCAACAAAGCCGCTTCAGCTTCAGCTCGGAGCAGTTGAGCTGGGCCAAGCCGATGAGGAGGCCAGCGAACGTGCCCTGGCAAAGGAGAAGGGATTTGGGTTGACACAGTTCAGTACGGGGACCGCCCGGCCCATCTGAGGCCCTGGAGGCCGACTCAGCAACCAGTCCGGCCTGGATGCAAGCCCCAGCCACAGCCAGGCAGAACAGGGATGCCGAGAGGGATGGCCCACGCGGCCACTCCGTGGGCCAGTCCCACTTACCACCTGGTCCATGGTGACGTGCTTGCCGTGGTAATCCAACCAGATGGGCACCTCGGACGTGAAGCGGAACTCCCTGGGGGAACATGGAGAGCGGGTTTGGTTCCCGGCCCACCCCCTGCAGCCTGGGCGGGGACCCTCGGCCCTCAGCCCGACCTGAAGTAGATGGGCTGCTGCTCCGCCGAGGAGCCGTGTCCAGCGCCCGCCGCCTCCCGGGAGCCGCTGCTCTCTGCGTCCTCGGGTGGGCCTTCCTGGAGGCTGCTGGGCTGGCCCCGGGTCTCAGGGCGAGCTAGGGTGGGGGACACCGACGGGGGATGGACCCAGGGCGGGCTGGGAGGCAGGAGGCAGGAGGCCCGGGCCGTTCCCTCCCAGCTCCGCCCCTCACCCTCGGCGGACGTCTCTGCCGAGACCACAGGATTGATGCCAGCCACCAGGCTGGTGAAGAAGTCCTTGAGGAAGAGCAGGGCGTCCTGCCGGGGAAGGCGCGGGTCAGGGAGGCCCAGAGGCCGTGGGGCTCCCCGCAGGCTCTGCCCCGCCCGGCCTGCTCACCTGGTCCACGTTGAGCCGCAGGGGCATCAGCGAGACACGGAGACAGCACTCGGGCCCGCCCAGGCTGGCTGTGGGGGCCACGTGCAGTGCCTTGATGGTGAGCTGGGGGCAGAGGGCAAGCTCTGGGGACCCGCCGGGCCTCGGGCCCCTGCCTCCACCCCGTGCCCAGCCGGGGCCGCAGCTGCACACGCTGGGCCCTCGGCTGGGCCCGCCTGAGCCCCGGCGTTCT
>LNAC01000014.1:3731574-3751906 GCA_002007465.1 Ailurus styani
CCCCCCCCCTCCATCGCCAGCCGCGGCTTCACTCCTCGGCACATCTCTCCGATCTCCCTGCACTTGTCTCTGTCTTCACTCCTACCACCTGCCTGGGGGCCCCCTCGTCCCTGCACGGCCCCCCGCTTTGGCCCCGCAGCCCCCTCTCCCCTCACCAGAGGGACCTTCACCCAGCACGCGCCCCCCCCACCGTGCGCCCCGCAAACACCCCTCGGGGCCTGGAGGGGCCCACCCTCCACCTTGGTCCGGACGCGCCAGCCCCACCGGCCTTTGTCTTGCCCCTCGAATAGCTCAAGGCCTTTCTCGTCTTTGGAACTTGGCTTTGGCCTTCCTTCTCCCCCACATCCAGTGCTGGCTCCGCAGCCCCACTGGCTGCCAGAGCCCCAGAGTTTTCTCGGCACCACAGCCCCGGGTGCTGGGGGAGGGGCCCGCACGGGCTCGCCCTCAGGAAGCAGGACCTCTGCCCACGCCCCCTCAGGTCGGCCTGGCAGCCCACCCAACCCGTGCTTCCTCCCCACCCAAAGTTCTCCAGAGCCGGGCGGACCGCTGTCCCCGGCTCTGCGGCTGCCACCGTCTCCTGCTGACTGCATCTCACTCCGGTAAACAACCAAACCAGCCTGCAGTCTGCAGGGCCATTGGCAGCCCGGCTCCCGGTCAGACCCACGGCCCCCATGGCCCCCTCCCGGCCCGGCTGCGGTCCCGCTGGCCGCGTGGCTCCGGACACGAGAGGGAGGCTCCCGGCCCGCAGCCTTCATGCTGCGCCCTCTGCCTGAAGCCCCCGTCCCGCCCCCCTTCCACAGGTCTTCGTGCCGACGAGAGCTTCTCTGGAAAACTGTGCTCATCCTCCCCGTGCTCCCTGCGCCCCCGCCCTGGTTCACCTTCCCCAGACATTCCTCTCTCCCACACCGCACAGAGCCGCGGCTCCCTCCACTACCACGCACGTGACGGGAAAGCGGGGCTTCTGTCTGCTGGGCTTGCTGCTTCCTCGGCACGGCTGCCGCTCTGCAAACACGCGGGGACGTGGGTCCTGACCAGGGACCCGGAGCTAAGTGGCCGTGGGGGGGGGGCTGGCGGCGCCAGGGGTAGGATGGCCCGCCCCCTGCCCAGGCGGCCTTCTGTACTCGCCTTGCTGAGCTGGATGGATCTCCGTCCCGCCCCCTGCCCAGGCGGCCTTCTGTACTCGCCTTGCTGAGCTGGATGGATCTCTGTCCCGCCCCCTGCCCAGGCGGCCTTCTGTACTCGCCTTGCTGAGCTGGATCTCCATGAGGACGTNCCTCCGTCCCGCCCCCTGCCCAGGCGGCCTTCTGTACTCGCCTTGCTGAGCTGGATCTCCATGAGGACGTGGTGTTGCCTCCCACTGCCCCCCTGCGTCCGCCAGGAGTTCTGGGGCCGGTTGGGGCCGGAGCAGCGGGAAGGGGAGCCCCTGGGGCCCATGAAGCTGCCTCTTGCCCTGGAAAGAGGGACGGGGGACAAGGTGACTCGGGCGGGACCCCTTTCCCTTATGCCCTTCCCGTCAGAGTGGGCCCTTCAGCTCGGGGCAGGAAACCTTCTCTGGCCTCAGTCCTGGGGGTGGGGGGGGCGGGCAAGGAAGGAGAAAGAAGGGAGGCCACCGAGGCAAGGACAGGGCTCAAGGTTATCAGCTGCCGAAGGGCAGAGCCGGCCCCCAGCCCAGGCCCCATCTCCCATCTCATGGGTGGGCCCCATGCCCACAGCTGCCGCCAGCACCCATCACCCATCCTTCTCACCTGTGGCCAGGGTGGGGGCCGAAGTCCCGGCCCCCGTAGAGGTGCCAGACGAGCGAGACCTCACGGAGCACCACGCGGCTGCTGGGCACGGGGAAGTGGGCAGGCGCCCGCAGCAGGTCCGTGCTGCCCAGGGGCCGCGAGAAGTACCCGTCCTGCACGACGATGGGGCCCGGATGCAGCTGTGTCACCACTGGCTCCCCGTCCCGGGGCTGCGGGGCGGGGGACGAGTGAACTTGTGTGTACAGACACATGCCCCAGTCCAGGTCGCCCCTCCCAACTTCCTCCCCATCCTCACCCCCCACCCCCCGTTCTGGACAAAAGAGGACGGTCCCGGGCCACCATCCCCAGCAGCTGTATCAGAGTGGTCTGTCCGGGGGGACCTAAGTGGCCCGTGCTCTTGCCAGCCCTTTCTCCCTGGGCCTGGGTCTCGCTTGCATGTGATGTTCCCACTGGCTCCTGGGGCCAGCCGGTCAGCACCCCGGCAGTCAGATGGCTCTCCTCCCCCTCCTGCTAACCACCCAGCTCCTTTCCTCCCTCTCCTTGATGTCCTGTCCCTCGGCCCTGGGTGCCATTCTTTCTCTCTTCCTCTGGAAATCCACTTGCTCCTTCAAAGCCCACAGTCAGAGACTGCCAGGGACCCAGACCCATCTCCCCAGTGACAGACCGCCCCTGCCCTTTCGCAGCGGAGCTCTGTAAGGGTACAGAAGGGAGCCACCCTCTGCTACCCCTTCCTGGCCCTGCCCAGCCCCTCGCCCCCCACACACCGGGATGCCCAGGCCAGGAGCGTCAAGGATGCAGAACTCGTCACTGTCCAGAGTGTCGCCATCTCCCTCTTCCTTTTCATCTTCCTTGGCCTCTGAGCAGGACCCCAAGCTGCTAGCAGGGGCCACGACAGGGGCCAAGTGGGGCTGGGCCCCACTCCGTTCACCCGGGAATAGGTAGACTGACACGGGTGAGGCCTGAGAGAGGGGGCCACCTGTGGAGCGAGACGCCAGTTTTGGAGGGGATGCCTGACAGTGTCCCCTGGCCCCAGAGCACCCCCCCACGGCACCTGAAGGCCGGGTCAGCTCCCGCAAGCTGCGCTCAGTGTCCAAGAGGGCGTCGGCCAGGTCCCGCTGGTTGATGAGGGCCGCCTCCACCGGGGGGCCCGAGGGCAGGGAGGCAGGGCTCTCGGAGAGCTGGGCCAGGCAGGGGAGGGGTCATGAATGAGTGACGGGAAGGAGGTCCCTCCTCCGATGCCAGGCTGCTGGGGGCGTTCCCGTAGCCCAAAGGGCCAGGCCTCACCTGTACCTTCTGGCCTGCGATCTCCGTGGGGCTGGGAGGCCGGGGAGGGGGGTGGAGGTCGCCCTCACTCATTACGTACTGGAGCAGGTTGACCAGCAGGGCGCAGGAGTCCGCACAGCTGTGCACGTGCACCACGTTGTTGGAGCAACGCAGCTCGAACAGCGGCTGGCTCTGGGGAGGCCGGGGGCGGGGGGCCATCAGCCTGGGCTTCATCCCCACCACACACAGACCGGACCCTGCCCCACACCTCCACTGAAGGAAGGAGCAAACGGAGCCCGGAGAGTGAAGGGGGCTTCGCCCAGGGCCTCGCAAAGAAGCAGACGAGCACTCCCTGCGTGGAAAGTATTCCAGTGCCCTGTCCGCTGTCCCTCCCGTCAGCCTGGCCACGTGGGGCCTGTTATCTCCATCTGACAGGGGAAGGCGCAGGCCCCACAAAGGCCGGCTGACTCCCGAGGCCCTGCTTTGACCCTGGCTGCAGCTGCCCCCTGGTGGTGGGGTTCATATCATGGGACACAGGGTGGGAGCGGGGGGCAGGCCGGGGGGGTGCCTGGCCCAGAGTCCAGCACGGAAGGGCAGGCAGTGACTGGAACCTGAGCCCAGGCCCAAGGATAAGGGAGGAGAGAGTGCAAGGGGAAAGAAAGGGGGATCCCCTGAAGGCTCCCCCACCTCCAGCCCTTGCAACTGCTCTGGCTCTGGGGGACTCTGGGCAACTCTCACCAGTTTGCCCTCGGTGCTCCCCTTCCAGGTTTTAATCACGAGCTCCAGAAGGTCAACATCCAAGACACAGACATAATCTGAAGCAGAAAGCGAGAGAAGTTCCAGTTGCTTCCTTATGCCCCGCCCCTGGCCCACCACCCCAGCAGAGAATCGGGCGTTGATCTAAGCGCAGTCCTTGGGAGCGTGCGCACGTGCGTGGGTGCTAAGAACCCCGCCAGCAGCCAGTGAGGACAGGACCTCTGGCTGCTCTGGGTGTGGCCGGGGGCTGTGGGCCCTCAGAGGGGAGGGAGCCCCGTCCAGGCCGTGCCCACCTCGCTGCAGATCCGGGCTCTCCACCTCACACTTGTCGGACAGGTATAAGGCTGAGTCGTCGAGGATGAACCTGGGGGGGAACAGGGCTGAGAGGGGCCCAGGAGCCGCTGCAGGCTGCAGCTCCATGGGAGCCACAGGTGCAGGGGCCCCAGAGACAGGCAGAGGGGCAGCCACAGGGGGTCCCAAGCCCACAAGCAACTAGCGCTGGGTCCCCTCTGGCCTTGGTGTTCCTGTCTGTACACTGGGCCTGTCTCCTGGGCTGCCGGCCCCAAACAGCACATGCTCGCTGAGGTCAGAGGGCAGACAGTGCTCTCCCAGTTTCTCCCGTTCCTCCACCTCATCCGGGGCTCACAGCGGCTGCAGGAGGGAAGTGTCCTGCTTCCCCCCAACAGCATTCACTGTCCTTTCAAAGTAACTCCTTATTTTATTTTATTTTATTTTATTTTATTTTTTATTTTTTTATTTTTTTTATTTTTTTATTATTTGCCCCAGGGGTACAGGTCTGTGAATCATCAGGCTTACATCTTTCACAGCACTCACCATCACACAAACCCTCCCCAATGTCCATAACCCATCCACCCTACCCCTACCCTCCCACCCCCAGTAACCCTCGGTTTGTTTTGTGAGATTAAGAGTCTCTTATGGTTTGTCTCCTTCCTGATCCCATCTTGCTTCATTATTTTTCCCTCCCTACCCATAACTCCTTATTTTAATGGCAACATTACACAAGCTCCTTTAAGATGTTTTAAAACACAGGACTAAGAAATAATCTCTAATCGTATTCCCTGATCCCAAACTCCGAGAAAAGCGCCCTATGCGTTTTCTTCATCTTCTCTGCGAAGCCACAGGCATGTATACAAATAAACCTTCGTAAATCTTAAAAAACACCACCACCACATAGAGCTTTCTATCTCGGGTTTTCAGTACATACTGCATTACGGCACCTCTCATGCTTTTCAGTGTCATTCTTTAACCTGACTTCAGTGGTCGGGTAAACCACATTTACTGACTCAAGTTGTCATTTGGGGGCATTTAGATTGTTCACAAGTTTTAAATTATTCGACAAAGGCATTGCATTCCGCCTCTGTTATCCTTGTATCCTTGGAATGAACACCGCAGTGAGATGATCGGGTCAGAGAGCACAAATGCTTTTAAGGCGCTGACACGGAATGCAACTGTCGTCCAGGAAGTGGAACCAATTCTCTCATTCCTGAGCGAGGGACCATTACCCACATGTACAGAAAGGCTCAGAGACGGGCCTGAGGACACACAGCAGGTAGGCAGGAGCCTGGGGGAGAAGCAGCTACAGCCCAGGCTGAGGGCCGGAGAATGAAAGTGAGCTGGATGGGGATGGTGCATACCTGAGCAGGAAGGTGGAGGTGTCCATGATGATGTTGCTGGAGAGGGTGAAGGTCTCCGCGGTGACAAGGACACGCACGGGGAGGTAGAGGGGCCTGGGGGGAGGTCACACATGTGCTGGGGTGGGCTCCTTATGCACAAGAGCCTTCCCCTGGCCCCTGGCTCTCGGCCCACCCAGGCTGGGTACCTGTAGTCCACCGCGCAGGAGAACAGGTGAGTGTGTAGGACAGTGATGACAGTTGGGGGCAGGTAGCCCAGCACTGGCTCATCAAGCACATCTAAGAACTCCAACAGCTTTGGGGGCCAGCACAGGAGGGGTGGTGAGGATCAGGGGCCTCTTCCTTCCTCTAACCACCCCTCCTCCCCGCCCCCCTGCCCCAGCATGGCTCCCCCCGTGCTGCCCATCCCTGCTACCGTACCCCTTCCCAGGGGCTTTGCTTGGAAGTCAGCTCTGGCCCAGCCCAGGCCCCTCATACTGGCCTCCCCTGGCCCCAAGCCCAGAGACCCACCTGCCCACCCCACTTTTGCTCACCTGGGAATGCCAACTCTGTTCTGGCAGAGCCACGAAGTGGCGCAGGGTGGCCCTGTGCAACCGCAGTGTCACCAGGAACTCCTGGAGGTAGGACACAGTCAGCATGGGGGGGGGCAGGGAGCCCAGGCCACCAGGCACCAGGGAAGCGGCTGTCCCCAGGGAAGTGAGTGGGCCAGAAGCAAGTATCGTTGTACCTTGACATTCTTGTGGGGGTCCAGATGGATGCGCACAGCCGTGGACAGCATGTGGGGACCCCGGCCCTGGCCTCTGGGGCCTGAGGTGCCCCGTTCGGTCACCCCTTCCTCCGATGGGTAGATGGTTGGGGCCAGCTGGGCCGGAGGAGCAAAGCTGGGCAGCTCCAGGCGACTGGGCAGCAGGGAGTCATCCACAGCCGCTGCGGAGGCAGCTGGTGAACCCCCCGACCCGCCAGCGGAGCGCCCATCCCTTCCCCAGGGCCCGGGGCCCTCCCATGAGCCCCCTCCCTTTGCACCTCGGTGGTAGAGCTTTGCCTTCTCGGCTTCCAGGCAGAAGTACCCAAGTCCCGGCTGGCCGCAGTACTGGGAGACGCTGAAGATGGTGCCTTGCTCCACATCCAACACCAGCTCCCCGTGGGAGGTCTCCAGTCGCCTCCCTCCCTCGTCCTGCAGACCGAGCACCAGGCCCGGCCTCAGCGGGGGGGTCTCCCACAGCCTCAGCCTGCATAGGACCAGCTCTGGCTCTACCCAGATTCTGCTGAAGGCCTAGAGCAGTGCTTGTCTTTTTTTTTTCTTTTTAAAGAGAGAGAGTGGGAAGGGGCCGGAGAGGTAGAGAGTATCTTTTTTTTATCAGCAGGGGGAGAGAATCTTAAGCAGGCTCCACGCCGTGTGGAGTCTGATACGAGGCTCGATCTCAAGACCCTGAGATGACTTGAGCCCAAATCAAGAGTCGGACCCTTAACAGGCTGAGCCACCCAGGCGCCCCATCACTTGTCTCTTTCGTCAGAAGGGGAGACATCCCCGCCCTATCTGCCATCCGGCGAGAGACCGTGGCCCCCCCGGACCTCTGGCATGGCACCTTTCATAGGACAGGTGCTAATGGGGGGGGATGGTTGGGGAGGGATGGTTGACGGGATGGTTGGGGAGGCACGGGTGGTCAGTGGGGGGCGGGTGGGTGCTTCTGGCCTGACAGACCACTCTCAGCCACACTGGGGTTTCTTCTAGATTCCCAAATTGGAGCTGCTCACACTGGTCTTGCTCTCCCCCCAACGGTGGGGGGGGGGAGTGCTGGAGTCAGCGGGGCTCACCTCCCCCGGGCTGCCCTCACCTTAGTCTCACAGAGGGCTGTGATCCGACCCTTCAGCACTGTCACCAGGGTAGAGAAGGTACTCTGGGAGCGAGGACGTGGGGACTCAGAGGCAGGGGGCTGGGGAGCGCCTGATGCTCCTACTGAGAAGAAGTGGGCATCCTCTTCATCCGAGTCTGAGTCTGGGGTGAGACCAGGGAGCCAAGTGGGAAGGAGAACTGGCAGGGCCGGCCCAGCCCTGCACAGCTCTGGCCGGGGGGCGTCCCTCCTACCCAGCTTGAAGGCTGACTTGCACATCTTGAAGTTGTCGTGCCAGAAGCCTGAGGGGCCCGGGAAGCCAGGGGGGTGAGCGGCGGGGTCAGGGGCAGGAAGCAGGTCCGCAGGCTCCCACATGAGCAGGTCATTGTTGATCCTGGGCGGGTGGGCGGACAGAGGCAGTGAGGGGGCCCCGCCCGGCCCCTCCCCACACTCCCCCTCCCCGCCCGAGTCCCCACCTGTTGTACAGGCTCTCGTAGACCTCCTTGCTGGGCAGGAAGATGTGGGCGCTGGGCAGGAGCACTTCCAGGCTGCAGCGCGACAGCGCCAGGGCCCGGCTCTGGAAGGTCCTCATCTCCTCGGGGTCTCCAGGAATCACCATCTAGACAGGCGAGCAGGGAGAGGCGTCTGAGAGACGTCTAGGCCTGCCGCTGGCTCGGGAATCAGACCCCGGGCTGCCCTCTGACTTCCTATCCTTCCTTCGTTCACGACAGCCCCTCTGCCGGGACGTCTGCCAGCCAGCTCGTGCGAAGCGCTGACCGCGTGCCAACCCTGCGATGAGGGAGGACCTCATGTACATCGACTCCTTTCTCCTCATGATAAGCCTGTGACACAGGTCATTGTGTCCACTTTCAGGACGAGGAAACTCGTCTGTGTAGAACTCTGAGATTAGACCAGTTCCAAGAGGACGAAGCCACTGAATGGAAGAGGCTGGATTCAAACCCAGACCATCTGGCCCAGAAGCCAGGCCCTTAACCGTCCCTCACTCAAATGTCAGCACCTCCAGAGAAGAGGATCCTGAGGTCCAAACATACACCGTCAACAGACGCGGATCTGATCTTCCTGATCAGGGGCCCGCGCCGTCCGGGGCCTGCCCTCCCCAGTGTCCTCACGCCCGGGCCCATGAGCCGGGTGCTTTGACTCCCCACTGGTCTAAGATGATGGAAGAGATGACACTCTTGCTGGTGCCAGGTCACGTCACCTGGTGCCCCGGGCGGTCCCGTCCTCCGGTCCCACAGCCACCAAGCGGCTCCCCTGGGTGCGGAGCCTCACCTCCTCCGTCTCGTACATGGTCCTCTTGGAGGAGAAGGGCGAGGGCTCGGGCTCCCGCAGCTCACACGGGCTCTCGGCTGACAGCTCCAGCTCCTCTCCCTTCTCGGGGGCCGCGTCCCACTGTGCGCTGCTCAGCTGGGGGTGCAGTGTCACCACTACCCTGCCGGGACACGGGCCCGTCATTGGCCTGCCAGGCCCCCTGGGCCCCGGACGCCACCTCAGGAGACGCCCTCGGGAGCCAGGCACTCCTTTCCTGTCCTGCCCGCCAGAGCCCCCACTTACTGGGGCAGGAAGTATTTGCGCCCAGGGCTCCTGGGATCCAGAGCTTTGGAGACCCACAGGCAGGGGACGGGCGGCTTCTCTCCATCTTCGTAAGTGCCTGGAAGGATAAGGGGAGTGGGGGGTTGTCACGGCTGCCTTTCCCCATTTCTTCCCCCGTGGGAGATGGGGCTGGGGGGGCCTGGAACCTCCACCACGGTGCCTGTCCTTTATCGTTTACAGGCCTGCGCCCGCACTCACGCCCACCATCTGTTGCAGACCAGCGATAAGGGGCCGCTCGGCCCGCTCTCAGGCAAGCCTGGAGACAGGCGACGCTGGTGCCTCGCGGAGCTGGTGGGGCTTGGACTAGGGTCTGTCCCCACTGTGACTCAGTCCCTTCCCCACCCCTCCCAGGGGCCTGAGGCCCTGCCCTGGGGACTGTCCCCCGGGGGGCTCTCACCATGCAGGTCGGAGCAGGTAAGTTCCAGGCGGGTGGGGACCGGGGGACCAGGACCGCTATTCAGCTCTGAGCGGAACTGGGGCTCACTCAGCTCCAGCCGCAGCTGCTCGGGCCGCACAGCCCGGCCTGCCCAGGGGTCCCGCTCAGGCCGCAGGTCGGCGATGGGGAAGCGGAGCTGCAGCGTGGCCCGGGGTGCCGATAGCCGCACCACCATCTGCTGCTCGGCCGCTGGTGGGGGTTCTGTCTGCGGGAGGACCGGGGCGGACGGGGGGGCATCAGAGCCTCTGCCGGGGGAGCCCCGCCACTGCGGCTCTGTGCCAGCTCCCTGCCTCAGCCGGGTCTCTTACCAGGAGGCCAGCAGGTGGCTCGGGAGGAGGTATGGCAGCCAGTCGCAGGAGGGCTGCCAACCGGTCCAGGGCCCCCAGCTCCACATCCGCCTGGAAGTCAGCCAGGTCCAGGGCCAGCTCTGAGTGGCAATGGCAGGTAGCGGGGCGCCGGGGCCGGCTCTGAGGGCGAGGGCGTTCGGGTCAGCGAGGGCTGCGGGGCAGGCGAGGGCAGGATGGGAAGGGACCCCCTTGAGCAAGAACAAAACACAGAGCCCTCCCGGGTGATGGGAAGGAACGCTTGGGCAGGGGACCTGGAGATCCTCAGCAAATCGCCTGAGAAAGACGACCGTGTTTGTTTAATAAGAGCCACCCCATATTTGGAGACCCACCGGGGTTTGCCAAGATGAGCCAGGGAAGGCGCAACCAGGCCAAGAGGATGCCTTGTGCAGGGCCCAGCCGCCAAGGGCTCCCAGATGGGGAGGCGTGCTCTCGCTGAGCACGGGCGGAGCGGGTGGAGGGTGGGAGGGAGGTACTAGCAGAGGCTGAGAGGTGGGACACAGCCCGGGGGGTGGGGGCTACCTTAGACACCCGGCGGAGAGTCTGTGTGTGCCGCAGGTGGGCGCAGGGCCGAGCTGAGGCCTGGGAACCTAGGCTGTTGGGGAAGGTCAGGATCTGGGGTGGGACACGGGAGGCAAAAGTCAGACTAAGCCTCCACACCCACCGGGAGCTGGAGGCCCCGCTGCGCTCGGCCCTCACCTCCGTGTACTCGGGCTCTGACGTGTCCCTGGGCCACAGGCACTCCAGCACCTCGAGCTGCCCAAAGTACACTTGGGTGCTGGTAGTCCGCCGGCCCCTGCCCGTCCGCAGCTCCCAGGACAGCTGCACGGCTGTCCCCGTTAGCCTGCGAGGAAGAAGCTGGGCATCAGAGGGTGGGCTTCGGGGGCAGAGGGAGTCTCTCCTTGGGCCCCTGCCTTGGGCTTGTACCGGACATGGCTACAGGGACAGGCCCTCTGGAAGCGCGGTCGGAGATGGTGGAAGTCACGGGAGCCGAAGGGCCCATCCTTGGTGGCATCAAACTCCGAAAAAAAGTGGGTGGTGAGGTCAGGTGGTCCGGAAGATGGGGCAGACGTCTGCAGCAAGGTCAGGGTCATGCCCCCCAAGGTCATCTTCACCAGCGAGTCCGGGCGCAGGGTGTCTGGGAGGGGCGTGGGGGCCGTCTTGCCTGAGGGGACAGAGGTTTCACCAGGGACTTCCCAGAGCTCGTGGGTACCCCAGGTAGAGGGATGGTCAGACATTGGGCTGAGGGCTGGGAGAAGCCCTGGCCCAGATGGACTGTGACTCTGGCACAGGGCTTGGCCAGGCAGGGCTATCCAGGGCCTCCCATGCCAGATACTGAGCCTAGGTTCAATCCAACCCTCTCAAGGAGCTGGAAGAACCAGAGTGATAAAGTACTCAGACTAGCACCTGACACACGTCATCTCTCAATAAACATCGGCCAAACCCCATAGCCTGACAAGGTCAGATCTTACTAGAACCTTTTTACGGAAAGGGAAGCTGAGTCTCCAAGGATTTAAGCGCCTGGCCCAAGATCACTGCCTTTGAAACCCGGCCTCTCTCCATTGTGGTACCAGCCTCCCCTCGGGCATCCCCAGGGAACAGTCGCCCATGGCGGGCTGCGAGGCATCGACGGGGGCCTCCTGCGTGCACACGACGTCACTTGGGCCCCGAGGCCTCTTCCAGCCCCTTCTGCCCCGGGAGCACTCACCAGTTGGGTGGGCGTGGGCAGAGAGCCGGCGGGAGGCCACGTCACTGTGCACGGAGGATCCCAGGTCTACATCCGAGAGGGAGAGCTCAGACAGGGCTGAGGCCACACTGCTTGTGAGGCCCGCCATGGAGAAGAAGAGGTCTGTGGACCAGGGCAGGGGAGGTCAGGGGAAGCCACACTTGGCCCCCATGACTCCTGCACCTAGGCCCATAGCCCGGACAACTGTCACACCCACCAGTGTTGTCCGGGTTGGCAAGAGGGTTGGTGAGAGGTTCTGGGCTGAGGGGCTCGGCCACAGCCCCTGCCTGTAGCTGCTGGTTCAGGTCCTGCTCAATCAGCCACAGGTCTTCAGCACCAAGCGGGCGGCTCTTGTTCAGCTTGTCAACCAGGCCCTCGGGGTCTACGGAGGAGGACACTTCTTTGTGGCGGTCCGGCCTAGCTGGCCCCTCCCCAGCCATTCCATCCCCTGCGGGGCCCAGAGGCCTCACCTGCGAGGCTCATGGCACTGAGCAGTTCTTGAAGCTGCTGGAGCTGCTGAGGGGTCAGGAGCAGGTGCAAGGAGCCCAGCTGTCCTGCCACCTCCAGCTGGGGACAGAAGGGGCCAGAGGGAGCCACCATGGAGGCTTACACCTGCCACTTCGGCCCTCTGAGAGCCACCGCCCACCTGCCCTCACCCAGAGGAAGGAGGATGCCAGTTGCCAGGCCAAGCTCTGTCACCAAGTAGCTGTGTGACTCTGGCCACAACCTGACCACTGAGCCTGTTTCCCCATTGCCAGGAAGGCAGTAACTTCCCCCACTCAATGATCCTGCTTTGTACGGGGGGTGGGGGGGGGGATCAGCACCGCTGAGGAATATTCTGAAACGGGCCCACTCCCTCTTCCACGGGGGCCGGGGACGCACCTTGGGGCCCGGGAAGGCCTCATTCTGCTTCAATTTCACTGTCAATTCCATATACCCTGAGCAGCTGCCAATCTGCAAGGGGGGTTTTGGGGGATCTTCCTGGAGGCAAAAGGGTATAGGAGGGAAGGGATCAAGAAGATGAGGTCAGAGAGGGTCAGAAGGGATGGGGCCCAGTGGGGCAGACAGGAGAGAAGGTGGGGATGAGGAGAAAGAAGCTTGTGGGGATCAGAGCCAGCCCACCTGTGCAGGGAGCTCCTCGAAGTGCAGGCGGACTCCTGCCAGCTGCAGCAGCTTGTGCAGGAAGGCGGGAGGCTGGTGCACGTCCACCGGAGGTGCCTGGCTTGGGTCCCGCACTGCCTCATCACAGTACTCCAGTCTGGTGAGTGTAGGATCAACCCTCGCCCCAGCCACCCCAGGCTGGAGCCCCTCTCCCCACGCAGTATTCTGTTCTAGGGGTCTGCGGCCAGAAAGGCTGGCCAAAAGAGCTGTCCCATCATAGACAGGCCATCCTGGACCTCCGGGGCCAGCCCTTGCTCTTCAGACCCTCAGTGCGTGGCCTGATCTTCGGGGCCCCAGCCACCACTTGGGGTCACAATGTGGTCTCCCTCCCACCATGGCCACTACCCAGTCCCACCCAAGATTTGCCCTGCGACTTCCTGGGAGCCCAAGCTGGGGTGAGGGGCAGGGGAAGGGCCAGTACGATTCAGCAGCCCCTCACTCCCCCTCGTCTGCACCCCAGCCCATCCCTCTGGCCATGCCCCTACCTCTGTACATGGACTTCTACTGCCACGCCATGCTCCCCACCACCCGGTGAGTGCTCCACCCTCACGACAGTGTCCAGGAAGGTCACCTTGATCCTTCGCAGCACTGAGGGGTGGAAAGGGGTCTCAGGCCGGTTGGAACAGCAAGAGGTAGGCAGAGTTTCCTACCGCTGGGGCGGCAGTATGGCCATCCTGCTGTTTGGGGCCCCTGTCTTGTGGGCTACGGAGGGGCAGACAGAAGGGTAGCCATGAGAGGCCTACTTACCAGTCTCAATGGTCTGGGCAAACATTTCCAGTCCCTCCAGGGGCTGTGGTGGCTCAGAGGGCTCTGGCAGCCCGTCCCGAAGGCACTCCTGAGCCAGCTGCAGGCTCGTGGTCATGCATGAGGCCCAGCTCTGCGAGTCGGCAGCCCCTGGCCCTGTGAGGAGGAAGGGGGTCTCAGGAGAGGCAGGTCTAATCAACGGCTGGGTGCCCGGGCCTACTCCTGCCACTTGGCTCCCCATGCCCCCAATCCCAGCCTCGCCCAGCCCTCACCAGGACCCTGGCGAGGCTGCAGGGTGAGCTGGAGGCCTGACACGTGCACGGTGCAGTGGTCGGTGAGCAGCGCAGCCCAGGGCACGGCCACCTCGATCGAGCCCACGAAGCCTTCCACCAGCTCTAAGGGTGACTCTATGGACTCCAGCACTTCGTTCACGGACTAGGAGCAGGGAGAGACAAAGCCGGCTCAGGGAAACCCCAACTGTGGCTATCTCCTTGGCTGCCGCACTCCTTGCTGGTCTGCCCTGACCTCGGAGAGCTCCCTGGTTCTCCCGGCCCCCACCACGGGCTACTGCAGAGTTCTGCCACTGTTTTAGCTGACGCCTACTCTTGGCCCATCCAAACGCGTTTCATCCTTTAAGCCAGAGAAGGGGGGAGCTGAAGCATGAAAAGGAGGAAGCCGGGCAGAGAAGATGGAAAGTAGCATGATCCAGGCGTGGGAACAGTATGTGGAAAGGCCTGGCAGAGTGCGGCCCCCGTGTTCTCTCTGGGTAAGTGTGGAGTTCAAGGGGAGTATACAGGAGAGGCTGGCAGAGGACTGAACTGAGCCAGAGGCCCCCCCACCCCCACCAGCTCCAAACACTTGGTATAGCTGTACCTCTCTGAGGCACAAGGCTGAGAGCCCCTGGTTACCGATGGGGAAAGAGCATCACCACCACCAGCGAGCTCCCTGAAGGCAGGAACCCACCTGCCTGCTCCGTGTGATCCAGGTTCGGTATGGTACGACCCAGAGAAGTTCCCAGTAAACACTTGTTGGATCCAAGAATAAACAAACATGGCAGAACTAGAAGGCTTATAGAGAGGTCAAGTTGAAACTCCTTACCCAGAGATCCACAGATGGGAAACTGAGGCCTAGAGAGAAGGAACTAGTTTAATCACTCAGTGTGCTGTGAGGACTGCAACTGGGAGACAGGCCTCTCTCCTCACCCCATCCCAGGTTCCCCAGGCACTCGGCTTCTTCTGGGGTCTTCCAGGCAGGGGCTGCAGGCTGAGTGGCTGGGAGGAGGGGCTGGCTATGAAAGCATCTGCTTTCCACCAGGGGATAACTCCTCCCTGGAGGCCAGCCCAGAAAGCAGCCTAGCTAGGAGCCATTTCAGTCCCCACCAAGAGGGCAGGGCAGGGCAGGGTGGGAGTGTTTTCTGGAACTGGAAATAGAGACAGCCTAGAGGTCTTGGCCATTTCTTTCAGGTCAGCCTAAAAGTCAAAGGTCAGAAAAGGCCTTCGCTAGGATTCACAGACAAGAGGTTATTAGGAGGTGTCCCCAACTCTGGGCTTGGCTGTCTCCCTCCGCCCCTACATTTGCTCAGCAAGTCCTGGCTTACCCCTAAAGCTCGGCTCTTCCTGTCCCAGATTGCATTAGGCCAAGCACCCCGTCTGCCCAGAGAACTGAGAAGCCCCTGACCCCATGCCCACCCCTGCTGCTCTGGGGTGGGGGCTGACCCAGTGCCAGCCCTGGCCTGATGCCTCTAATTGGTGGCTCCTTTGCCAACTTCCCAGATTGGCCGAGTTGTCACTGCCCCTCACCGCCCCCAGCCTCAGGCTTCTAACCCACACCTTATTCCTCCCTGCCTCCCCAGCATCTCCCCTGGCCTCCTCTGTGCCCGGAGCCAAACCTCTCCACCTTTCCTCAGGGGCTTGCGCCCTGGAGGTAGGGAAGCCAATTCCCAAGCCCCTCCCCAAACACCACTGGGTCCATCCCACTCTCCCCAAAGCAGGAAGTAGGCAGCCGCAGCAGTCACACGCGGTGTTGATCAACACGGGTGCTGACGCGGTTGTTGACATCCACATCCTGAGGCGAACCCCACCCACTTGGCACAGGATCGGAGGGTCAGGAGGTCAGAGCACCTTTCCTACAGGTGCTCCCAGCAGGACTCCAGACCCCCACCAGCCTTGCCTGAGCTAGCTGCAAGGCCCCAACTCTGTCGCTGCCTTGACCCCGTCCTGTCGGAGTTCTCTAGTTCCTTCGCTCCCTCTTCACCTTCTGCTTAGCCGCTGAGGACCACACTTCTCAACGCGGGCTCCAAACTCGATGTGCTTATTCCGGCATTCCCCAGACAAGTGACATCCCCCTCCTCAGCCTCACTTTCTCCTACTGTGAAGTGGAGGCGGGGACCCCCTTCCCACCCAGTTTCTGGCTCTTGAAGCCCATCAGTCGCCTGGAAAGGGCCTGACTCCCACGGCCTCTCCACGCCCTCTGCCCGGTCCCCCAGCCTGACCCTTTAGCCAGGATCCTCAGGTCTCTGCGCACCGCCCCCGCTTCCCGATCTCGGGCCTCGTTCCTCACCCAGATCTCCAGGTGGATATCCCGCAGGGCAACGCTGCCCTTGTACAAGTCGAGGCTGAGCTGATCCAGGCTGAGGTGCTCCTGGAAGAAGTGACCCAAGTAGTGGTGCAGCAAGTAGCGGCATACCCGCTCTTTCACACAGTTCGACCATGGCCACAGCCATCGTGACATCTCGGAGACCGCCGGGCCCAGGCCGCCTCCGCTCGCCGACCGCCGGCGATCCCTGTCCGGCTTCGCTGTTCACTAGAGCCCCCGGCTGTCCCCGCCGCTTCTCTCAGCGCCAGGCCGCGCCCCCGGACCTCCAGCCACGCCCCCCACGCTCACTGCCATTCGCCATTGTAAAGGGCGAGGCCTACTGATTGGCCGTGGGGGGCGGAGTCTTGAGGCACGAAAAAGGGACTGGGCTCTCTGCGTGATATAGTGCTCCCAGTCTTGATTTACGCCTGCGTAAAAATTCTGAGTGGGAGGACCTTCAGCCTCCCTTTTACCGGCTCGGGAAGGCTGGGGCTTGAGGAGCCAGCCCCGCAGAGGAGTGCGCATGTGCCGACTCGTCCACCTCCTTGAGCTAGCTGGGGAGTATTTAAAGGAACAGTGTCCCATTAAACTTAACAGGAAGCTTCCCAGAGGACTAAGAGTCCGTGTGAGAGCTCCAGCACGCGTCGTAGAAACAATTAAGTGAGTAAGCATTTGCATTTTACAAAACGCTTTACCATCTTTTATTTCATTCAACCCTTATAATCCTCTAAGGATCTAAGATGAGAAGTTTACAGATAAGAAAACCATCTTAGAAATAAGAAAGCAAATTTATAAAGGTTGCTGTGAGTTCATCACCAAGGAGATCTTTTTTCTCCACTCCTCACCTGAAATGCTGATCAGGAGATTACCCACCCTGCGTTCTCTCTGCACTTGGTCAGGCCTCCAGCTCCTCTGAAAAAAATCAATAGTTTTTCTTATCTCTAACCTAAATAACGAATGGATTCTAAATTCCTTGAGCAGGGGTCTATTGTTTTTGTACAATTTTTATTTATTTATTTATTTAAGCAGTTGAAAAAAAAATAGGATTTCATGACACTTGAAAATATCCTGAAATTCACATGTGAGTACCCATAAAGTTTTAGTGGAACACAGCTACACACACTTGAGTACTATCCGGGCGGGCTGTCTTGCTACAGCAGCAGAGTTGAGCACTTGGCGTAAGGGTGAGCGTGGGGGGAGGCTGCAAAGCCTCAAATAATTATTTTCTGGCCATTTACAGAAAGTTTGCCAACTCCTGCTCAACAGGGTTGGTCACCCAAGCCCTCTTACATCATGGGTGACTTTAAAGGATACCCATAGGTAATTATAACCCTATTTTAGCCTTACTAGGGAGGTGGACTCTGCTGCAATCTAATGCTAAAAGTCAGCCTGAAGCAAGGGCAAACGCCCTGGCCTGAGGGACGGGAACTTGGTTTCTAGGCCTGAGTAGCCTCAGGCAAGTCACTCTTCTCCAGGAACATGTTTTATCCCCCGTAACCTCGGGTTGGATTAGTAGGTGGTGCAGCTCATTTACTTGGAAGGGACTAAGGAATAACCTCAAAGAGAATTTGGGGAAGCCCTGGGAAGGTTCCATTCAAGGAGGCAGGCTAACAGGAAAATGCCTGTGGAATGAATCAAAAGATCAGCCTTTTCCCACGACAGGCCAGGGACAGTGTTGTGTTCATCACGTGTTTATTGAATTAATAATAATTAAAGCGATAGACACCATGAATTGAGCCTGTGTGATGTCCTGGGCCATGGGCTTGTCACTTTATAGGCATTACTTCATTTGCTCTTCACCACACCCTTGGAGGGAGGTACTATTAATATCCCCATTTTACAGGAGAGGAAAACTAAGGCTGTGTGTCTAAGAGCCTATGGAGCAAGTGAATGAACAAACATCACTTCTCCCAAAGGCAGTGGGGAAGGAAAGGTATATTCTGGAGTCTAGGGAAAGTTGTCCTAATGTCCAGACTACGAGAGGCGGTCATTCCCCTGCTGTGAGAATGGGGTGCATCATGTACAAAGCTTGGGAACACAGAGCCATCCCCAGTATCCAGGCCCCCAATCTGGGGTGGCTGCTTCTTGGGCCACCTTCTCTCCAGTGAGGCTGTACTCACGTCTGTGACATAGCACAGCGTCTGCACCACAGCAGAGGAATAAACAGGACTCAGAGGGGCACAAGTCTTCCCTGCTGCCTTCCGCAGTGTACCATGAGATCCACAGAAGACCAACTCCAAAGACACAGTTGTTCCAGAACCTGACCGTGGCTTTGGAGCAGGAGCTGAAATGGGAGAATAAAAAATACAGAGTAAAGAGAATGGTATGTTCTCAGATGGGAAGGTGGTGTGGAGGCCCCCCAGGAGTATTTCTGGGAGGAAGACCAGGNGGGGGGGGGGGGGGGGGCGGAATGGTCAGGCTTTATGGGGCTCCTTGAGGGCCTCTCCAGATTAGTTTAGGTAGAAACTCAACAGGCAAACCGCGTGCTGGAGACCTCAAGGGCCTTTGGGGGAGGCTCTCCCTTTCCCAGGGATGGTCCACCTAGAAGAAGGCCCTCTGGGAATTCCCTCAGTGGCCTCTGGGTAGGTGTGGAAGGGATCATGGAAGGTAGCCTGGGGGCTATGGCTTTTGACTTGGTCCGTGGTAGAAGGCTTAAGATTCTGCATTTTGTCTAAATTGTGGTAAAATATACATTAAAAAATTTTACCATCTTAGCCATTTCTAAGTGTACTATTCTGTAGTGTTAGGGATATTCACATTGTCGTGGAACCAATATCCAGAACTTTTTTTCATCTTGCAAGATTGAAATTCTGTACTCCTTAAACGACAATGCCCAAATGGGTGAACTGTATAGTATGTGAATGATACCTCAATAATGATGATTTTAAAAAAGAATTTTTACCCAGTACCCCCCAGGTGACATTGTATCTATTTTGAAACCCAGTTCAAATGCCACTTTTTATAAGAAGTCTTACGTCTTCTACCATTCAGGCCCCCAAGTCCTCAAACGGAGCACACCCTTTCTATAATACATGACCTCTCCACACTCCTTCTGGCCTGGGGACCCTCAGAGTTCAGGGCAGCAGCCCCCAGGGAGCCTAGGGTGGGAGGCTGGGGCTGGTGTCCTGACTCAGGCTGGGAGGTCTGTGGTCCTAGCTTTGCTACCTTGGGCAAAGCCCTTCTCTTCTCTGGGCTGGGGTGTCCTCACCTGGCTGGAGAAGGCTCTGTGGGCCTGCTGTCCCCCGGCTTTTCTTCTGCAGGGATGTGGGACGGGCTTCACTTTCTGAGCCTGGGAGGTAGGCAAGGAGAAAATTATGGGTTTTCATTTGACAGATAAGGACACCAAGGGCCATGTGGACAAAGCCTGCGTAAGATTTCTGAGCAGGGGGGCTGCTGGCCAGCTGTGCATTCGTAGAGCCCGTACCCCCGTCTGGCTAAACTATGGCCTTTGCTTTCTGTTGCTCCAGCAGGTGGGCACCTCTCAGGGAAGATGGCTGGGTGGTCACCAAGGCATAAGGCAGGGTAAGAAGACTCTGACAATGGCCCCAGTCCCCTCCCTGACCTCAGTGTCCAAGTCTCATTGCCTGATCCTGCTGCTTGCGTGAACCAGTTAGTTGTTCATCCAGGCAAAACTTCTGGATGGAGATTTCACAGTGTAGTGTAGGGGATGGGTTAAGAGATATAAAGGGTATTGGGGTCCAGGGTCCTAAGACGGAGGCCCAAGACTGTAGGCCGGGAACTTTTGTCCAGAATGCCAAACTCCTGGAATCCCACCTGTACCTTGGATGCCCTGCAGTAGAGTTTTGAACAAGAGACCCCACTATCACATCTTAGGGCCCAGAGGGGCTAAGGGAGGTCTGTGCAGGGAGGCCAGCTTGCCTGGGGTGGGACGGCAGTGCCAAGGAGCACCTCCTGCTTGGACACTTTGCCATTCCAAGGCTGGCCCTTTAAACCCCAGACCATGATGTCACCATAGACAGCAAGGGATGGGAGGGGGACTGCAGGCCTGAGGGCGGACTGCACTTCCCAGCAGTCCCGGGTGCATCACACCTCTCCCAGCAGGCACTGGTCCACTGCAGACTGTTAACCAGTTCGGTGCCTGTTTCCGAGTGGGTTCTGAAGTGTCCGGCCATTCTGGGGTGAGGGTGGGATTCCCCAGCGGGTGGAATGCCTAGGGCACAGATGAAGCAGGTCAAATCTTTGGGCCTGGTATAGGATTGGGCCTCTTTCCTGCCAGGGTCCTGGCATCACCCCCAGCTTCCCGGTGCAGACTCCCGAGTCCTCTCTTCCGATGCAGTCTCCTTCCTAGAACCCGGGAGCCTCGCCCCAGTTGGACCCCATCCCATTCTGCTTAAGCTTGGACCCCAGGCCCCTGCAGGGGTCACCCCCTTGGTCTGGCAGCACCCCTTTAAGCCGTGCGGGGACTACATCTCCCAGCCGCCCCGGGAGCTTCCGGACGCAGCGCCCCCTCCCTCCACCCCCCACCCC
>LNAC01000014.1:3751912-3774620 GCA_002007465.1 Ailurus styani
GGGGGGGGGGGGGGGAGGTGACTTGATGTCATCCTGAGCAGCTGGGCGGCGGGTGCCGGTGCGCACAGAGCCGGGGCTCCCACGGCGCAGCACCGCGCTGGGTCGGGTCCCAAGACTTGAGGAGAGGTCCACACGCTGCCGGGGTAGCCCAGAGCGTGCCGGACGCCTGCACCCCGACCTGGGGCTGAGCCGGGGGGCATGCTCCAGCTCTCCCGGAGCCCGAGAGGGAACCCAGGAGCGCCGCCACCCAGAGCCAGCGCCCGGAGCGGAACCGCTGCGAAGGAGACCTGAACGGCTGCCCCCTCCCCGCTTGCAGCCCCCGGTGGTCGGGGACGGAATTCTGGGCTTCTGAGAAGTGAGTGTCCCCCCGCCAGGAGGCAGATGAGATTTGGGGGGCGAGGAAGGAGGAGCTGAGGTGGAGGAGGTTGCCCGGGCTTAGAAGGGAGGGGTGGCATGGGGATAGGGCCCCCGTTCTTGGGGAAGTCCCTGGTGGCCTGGATTCGTGGAGCAGAAGGGGGCCCCGTTCTGTTAGAGGCCAGGGACGAGGACGGGGTTCCCCATTCTACAGAGGGGCTGGCGTGGGGGATAGGCCCCATCCCAAGAGGGGCTGTTTTGGAGCCTGGGATCTTTGGGTCTGGGCGAAGGGCGGGACGTGCTCCTGGGGGAAGGGGCTGCGTCTGTATTTAGGATCTGGGTGAGGGTCGGAGGGCAAAGACTGGAGCACTGGGACTGGAGCGGCCCCACACACTGTCTTTCCTGGAAGAACTGACAGGCTCTCTCTGTTTCTTTTGCTGGTCTCTCTGCCCTGACTTCATTTTCAAAAGAGCCAGGGTGAGAACCCTAACTGGACTCTTCGGGACCCCCGGGAAGGACCTGAGGCCTGGGCCGTCCTCCTCTCCACTCTGCCTGCCCCCCCAGGACTGGGCAGTTGCCGAAGGCCCTGGGGGGGGGCCCAGACTGTGGCTGTGCCCGCCCCCCCCCCCAGGATGGGCCCAAGTTAGTCAGCCTCACCCCATTCGGCATCCTCCAGGCCCAGACGGAACCCCGGGGGCTCTGAAGGCTTGACCCACCATCTGGCCACCATGGAGACAAAGCTGCCCCCTGCAAGCACCCCCACCAGCCCTTCCTCCCCAGGGCTCTCGCCTGTGCCCCCACCCGACAAGGTGGATGGCTTCTCCCGCCGTTCCCTCCGCAGGGCCCGGCCCCGGCGCTCCCACAGCTCCTCTCAGTTCCGCTATCAGAGCAACCAGCAAGAGCTCACTCCACTGCCCCTGCTCAAAGGTGAGCCCTGCTGCCGGCTGCCAGGGTACCTGAGCCCCACGGCGGGCAAGCGAGGCTGCAGCGGGTAGTGACAGGCAGCTGGCCCCTGTGATGAGAGGGTTTAGGTGGCCCCTTCCAGGCCAGGGACTCCACCACTGGAGATGACCCCCACCCCCCAGCCCTCCAGCCCTCTCTGCTGACGCATGGCCTGACTGGCCTGTCATCCTTGGAGGTGGGGCATGTGGAAGTGGCGCCACCCTGGGGGGCAGACCAGGGCCAAGGGTGGGGCCCCCAGCCTGGGTTCCAGGAGGCCCCTGCTAGGGTCCCGGAGCAGGTGCTCAGCAGGGCTCCCCGTGATCACCGTGTAGTCTCCCCACCTCTCCCGACTGGCTGAGCCAGAGAGCCCCCCGGAGATCCTCGGCCCCCACCCTCCTTCTCCTTTCCTGCTCTTAGAACAGAGCCCCAGCTAGGGGAGGGGGGCATGGTGGTTTCAGGCACCTGTGGAAAGCCCGGGCTTCCAGGGTCCCTCACCCGGCTCTCAGTCAGGCCATCATGCTGTCTGTGCCTGGCTTGGGAGGGACCTCCTTTACCCCGCAGGAATGGAGGATGGGACAGGAGTCATTTGCTCCCTGCAGAGAGTGGGGCATGACACAAGAGCAGGGGGTCTGGGGGCAGGAGAGGCTGCTCTGTGGATTCGGAGGGCACGCCGATGCTCAGAGCTGTGGTAACTGGGGCACAGGCTCAGCCCCCTCCCTTCTCCCCAGATGTGCCAGCCTCTGAGCTGCACGAGCTGTTGAGCCGGAAGCTGGCCCAGTGTGGGGTGATGTTTGACTTTTTGGACTGTGTGGCTGACCTGAAGGGGAAGGAGGTGAAGCGGGCAGCACTCAATGAGCTGGTGGAGTGTGTGGGGAGCACCCGGGGGGTCCTCATTGAGCCTGTCTACCCAGACATCATCCGCATGGTAAGCACCGGGCCCGTGACCTCTGGGGGAGGGCTTGGGGGACATGGAACCCTACTGACCTGCTTGTGGTCCCCTGCTTCTGCAAAGAATGACCCGCCACTCTTTGGCTTAGCCTCCAGGCCTCCATCTTCCTCCCCCCTGGTCCCCCGGCCCCGCTGTGCCTCCCTCAGTGCCTCCTGGGCCTGACCCTCCCTGCCCTCTGGCGTATGCCCTCCTGAGGCCTGGTGTGCCCTCCCACCACATCCCTTATTACCCATGGCCTGGCTCAGGCGCTGCCTCTTCCACGAAGCTTCTCCGTGTTCAGGCTAGAAATCTCCTTTGTGCTGACTAGAATGTCCACAGACCTTACCACTTAACATCTTGTCTTCCCCGCTGAACTGTGCCCAGTAGAGAGCAGGGACGTGTCTGGTTTATTTCTGGGTCCGCAGGCCCCTGCCCAGGGCTCCCGTGTGGTCAGGTAATGATTGATGAGGAGTGAAGTGCTCGCTGAGGCAGGTGCTGAGGCTCATCAGCACTTTGGATGGGGAACCTCCTGGCTTCTGCCTTCGAGGGCTCTTCCTAAAAGAACCGTGCCCCTACCCTTCAGATCTCAGTGAATATCTTCCGAACCCTACCACCCAGTGAGAACCCCGAATTCGATCCTGAAGAGGATGAACCCAACCTGGAGCCTTCCTGGCCACATCTGCAGGTACGGGGGCTGGGGAAGGCAGGAAGCTGAGTTTCAGTCGAGGGGAGAGGGTCTCTTAGCCTGGCAGGGAGGGGGCCGTAGGGCAGGGGGAAGAGGGAGGCTCTTCCTGAACTCACCTTTTTGTCTCTCCCCTCTCCCAGCTGGTGTATGAGTTTTTCCTGCGTTTCTTGGAGAGCCCAGACTTCCAGCCCTCCGTGGCCAAGAGATATGTGGATCAAAAGTTTGTGCTGATGGTGAAGTGGGGAGCCCAGGCCGGGTGGTGCCATGGGACAGGGGCAGGCTCTCTGAGGGGTGTGGGGATAGGATGGAAGCGGCCTGGGCTTGGCCGACCCCTGACCCCTGACCCTGGGTCCCCTAGCTCCTGGAGCTATTTGATAGTGAGGACCCCCGGGAGCGTGAGTACCTCAAGACCATCCTGCACCGGGTCTATGGCAAGTTCCTGGGGCTCCGGGCCTACATCCGCAAACAGTGCAGCCACATCTTCCTCCGGTGGGTGCCTGCTGCCTGCCCAGCTGAGACCTGGGGTGGGAGGGGAGAGCTGTAGGGGAGAAGACAGAGGCAGAGTCTCCCGTGAGGTCAGCAGGGAAAGGGTATTTATTTCCATTTTACAGATGAGGAAATACAGACTGAGGGAAATGAATTGGTTTGCAGGGACTAGGTGGGTCCCGAGGGCCTAGGATCAAATCTTCTGACCCTCATTGTGCCAAGCCATAAAGACCCAGATAAAGAGACTCTTTCTGCAAATGTGTATTGAGCAACAGTGCCCGCTGGGGATAGGGACCCACATGGCCTTGTAGTTGAGATTGGCTTTGGAGCTCAGTGGCCTTTTTGAGTTTGGTCCAAATGTTTAGGTGAATGTGGGCAAATTGTTTAAGTTCTCTTGTCTCTAAAATGGGAATGGTAGCTCTAATCACCCAGGGACTGTCATCAGGGTGAAATGAGACAATGTCTCCATAGTGCATTTGGAGGCAATGTCTCCAAAGCACAAAGCACAGGGAGAAAGAGACAGTATGTAGCTCTTTGACCAAGGCTGGGACTCTGAAACATGAGCTCTAATGGTGTGGGCTACAAAATAGCTGAGACATGATCCCTGTCCTCCAGGAGCTCCGAATCCATTAGATCCCCTGCTTATTAACTTTGGGGCAGGTGTCATTGAACTGCTGAGCCTCGATTTCTTCATCTATATAATGGATCTAATAAACCCTATCTCGCAGGATAATTTTGAGAAGAACGTAGCACAGAGTAGACGCTCTAAGTGTTTGTCATTCATTCGGTTGAAAGGCATGGAGAGCGAAGGATGCCAGCTAGGTGCCTGCTGATTGACTGGGGGCCAGAAAATGAGAGTTGGGGTCTGGGGGAGAAAGAGACCAGTTGGAATGCCTCATAGAAGAGAGGTTTGAGCACCAGTGCCTGGGCTGAGGAGGGTGATTCAGAGGCGGGCGTGGATCAGCGGGGCCTGGTTTGGGAAGGGAGCTCGGCCTCTGGGTTGGAAGAGAATCGGATTAGTGTGCAGGGTGGGGTGGCAGGCACGAAGGCTGGGGGGCTGGGCCTGCTCTAATTGCTCTGAACCCTTCCGCATCCTCCTCTTCCTCTCCCAGGTTCATCTATGAACTTGAGCACTTCAATGGTGTGGCCGAGCTGCTGGAGATCTTAGGAAGGTGACTCTCTGGGCCTCGGCTGGAGCATTAGGATTCTGGGAGGAAAGACCGAGGCCCGGTCATCTGAGCCCTCCTCCTCTCTTGTGCCCCCTCCTCAGCATCATCAATGGCTTTGCGCTGCCCCTGAAGACAGAGCACAAGCAGTTCCTGGTCCGGGTCCTGATTCCCCTACACTCTGTCAAGTCACTGTCTGTGTTTCACGCCCAGGTAAGGCCCAGGTGCCACAGCAGAGATATCCTGGCAGAGTCGGGACATCCAGCCACACTAAGTCATGAACTCCTGGCATCTTCCCTCACCTTCTTGTTCTTTGCTAATTCTGTTCCGTCTACAATAGAGAATTTCCGCGACCCTTTAAGGCTTATCTTAGACATCAGCTTTGTGAAGCCTTCCCCGCCCTCCCCCCCAGCCCTGCCCTAGGCAGGATTAAACTCTTCTCTTTCCCCATTCCCATGGATTGTGATGTAGATTTCAATTAGGGAAACTTTTGTGAAATTCGTAGGGGCTAGTTTGTTGCCTGTTCCTCCTGGGAGAACATGGTTGTGTCCCTACACACTGAGCATGGTGCCTGGCCCATCCTAGGTAGTCAGTCAGTAAATGCTTGGTGAACGAGAGAGGAGCCTAGGTAGGGGAGCAGACATCTGGCATCCGGTCACAGTCCCTTCCTGACTGCAGTCTTATTTCTCTCCCCCAACTCCCACCCCCCGCCCCCCAGCTGGCCTACTGTGTGGTGCAGTTCCTGGAGAAGGATGCCACCTTGACAGAGCACGTGAGTACCTCTGGGGGGAAAGGCAGGCCGCACCCCTGCAGGTCTGACTCTTTTCTGCCTCGACTCCCACAGGTGATCCGGGGGCTGCTCAAATACTGGCCAAAGACCTGTACGCAGAAGGAGGTATGAGGAAGGGCTCTGATGTCCCCCCGAGGGGGGTCAGGAGGGCTCTGGTTCCGGAGGGCAGTCAAACGTGGGTGGGGGGAGATGGGAACTGCTGTCTCCTGTGTCCCTAACCCCAGGTGATGTTTCTGGGGGAGATGGAAGAGATTCTTGATGTCATCGAGCCCTCCCAGTTTGTGAAAATCCAGGAGCCCCTCTTCAAGCAGGTGGCCCGCTGTGTGTCCAGCCCCCATTTCCAGGTATGGGGTGGGAACAGGTAGGGGTGGGAGCCAGGCTGTGGACTGGGAGGGCTGACCAGTCGACCTAACACCGCTCCGTCCACCCTCGGTTTCTGTTCTGGACCCACCAGGGTCTGATAATGGGGAGATGCTGGACTTAAGGTCGGGAGATCTAGGGTCAGGCCTCAGATACGTTCCCCACGGGCTGAAGGGCCCTGGGCCGTCACTTTGCCACTCGAATCTGATGAAGCTTCCTCATCTGTGAAGTGGACCACAGTAATCTCTTCACAAGGTGGTGACGAGGACTGAGGAGAGTGTAGTGCCAATCTGTTTGGAAAACTGGAGTGTGCTCCAGAATGGCTTGTTATCCACACTCCCCTCTTAGCGGCTTTTGATTTCATTAGTCCCACTCCAGTGCCCAGCCAGGCAGTTCCACTTCCTCAGGCTGGCTGTAATTGATATTTTCCTGCACATGTGGGCCAACTTTTGCCCATTTCCTCACAGGGACTCTGACATTTAAGTTTATTAAACACCTTGTTTGATTCTTACAACAGCCCTGGAGAGATAGCTATTAATAGCCCCATTTGACAGTTGAGAAGACTGAGGCTGAGAGGTTAAATGCCTCACCCTAGGTCATCTGTCCAGTGTGTAGTGGAACTAGGATTCAACCCTGAGCGGTGGACTCCAAATCCAGTGCACTTTTCTCTTCACTACATTGTCTTCTCCAGTGGGTCAGATGAGCCCTGAGGACTGGGTGTGTGGAGGGCAGGGCACCCTGGGTTTGGGGGGTGGGGGTGGATACCAGGCCTTGCACCTGCCGGGAAGCCACTACCGGGCGCTCACTCTGCCACTTTGCTGTCCCAGGTTGCAGAGCGGGCTCTGTATTTCTGGAACAACGAGTATATCCTGAGCCTCATTGAGGACAACTGCCACACTGTGCTGCCTGCTGTGTTTGGGACCCTCTACCAAGTCTCTAAGGAACACTGGAATCAGTGAGTGCCTAGGCCTTGACCTAACCCACAGAAACTGGGTCCAGGACCGGCCAGTCCAGACCTGGGAGGATCAGGGCTGGGAAAGGGGCAGGTTGAGAGCAGTGCCTGTGGTGTTCAGAGCTGCGTGTGTGTTTGGGGAACAGGGGTAGGCAGAGTGCTAGGCAGGGAGATGGTGCCAAACTGAAGCCGCTCCCATTTCCTCACCCCTCCCCGCACCCTGCCCAGAACCATCGTATCTCTGATCTACAACGTGCTCAAGACGTTCATGGAGATGAATGGAAAGCTGTTCGATGAGCTCACAGCCTCCTACAAGCTAGAAAAGCAGCAGTGAGTGTTGGGCTGCACATGGGGGGAGAGGGAAAAGGCAGGATGGAGCCGGCTCCTTGTGGTTGGAAGGAGCCTAGGAGGACGGTCCCTCATCCTGTGTGATCAGATGTTTAGTCTCCCCCTGTGTTCCTGCCGGGCCGTCCGTGCCCAGCTCCCCACTGCGCCCTCCAGTCACGTTCCCAAGTCTTCTTCCAGGTATGGCGCTTCCTCTCCTTCAGCCCCATGACCACACGCTGGGGCCCGTTTCCCAGTGCTCTCTTCCCTAAGCAGAAGGTTCCATAAAGTCCCTTTGTAGTTGGGTGCTGGTGAGCGAGGCTGGACGGTAGGTGGGCCCGGGTAGGGGAGTTGCCTCACCCTCTCTCCTCAGGGAGCAGCAGAAGGCCCGGGAGCGTCAGGAGCTATGGCAAGGCCTGGAGGAGCTACGGCTACGCCGGTTACAGGGGACCCAAGGGGCCAAAGAGGCACCCCTCCAACGGCTCACACCCCAGGTGGCCACCAGTGGGGGTCAGAGCTAGAGATCCCCTAGAAGGGGAGGAGCTAAATCCAGAGCTATCAGTCCCTCCATCCCCTCTCCTACCCAGGGGCCTAGAGAGACACGCACCTACCCCTGGCCTTGCCAGAGTGGGCTTGGAGGGCTCCCCGCCTGGCCCGGCGTGGGCAGCTTTCACTGTGGGGAGAGGAGGAGAGGAGATGGTGGTCCTGGCAACAGAACTCTCAGGCCTTTGTGGCAGGACTTGACCAGGGCAGGCTTGGCCAGGAAGCTGCCGCTGGGGACTGCACCTGCCCCGCAAAGCTGGGCTCCAGACCGCAGGCAGGTTCTCCCCTGCTCCTGCCTAGAGCAAGGGGACTCGGCCCCTCGCCTGCCCCGCCTCGTGCCAGCACGAGGTCCTTCCTCACCCTACCATGGGATCCATGGTCTATTTATTCTCCCTAGCTCACCCCCAACACATGCCCCTGGGGCATCCTCTTTCCCTCCTCTCCCTCACCTGTACTTCCTTGTCCCCTTTTTATTTATCGGGCAGGGGGAGGGGTGAGGGCACAGGCAGAAGAGATTCCCCGTGTCCTAGGGTGGGGGTGGTGTCACAGTTACCATGGTCTGTCCCCCTTCCCCTGGCTGGGGGCAGATTTAATAAAGAGAGAAACTTGAGAACTGCTTGCTTTATTTAGGGGTAGGGACAACGAGGGGAGTGAAATGATGACAGACGGGTTAGGAGGCCAGGCCGAGGCAGGGGAGAGGCAGAAACTGCCTTCTCCTCAGGAGGTGACAGTCACAGAACCTTGTCCTCAAGGAGGCTCAGGATATACGGGATATACTCCAACTCAAACCCTCTGACCAAGGCGAAGGAAGAAGGGAGTGAATGGGCTAGTAGCGCGAGAGGCGACACATGTCACACAGGCAGGCCCTGGCCGTGAAGATCTCCAACTCCTCCCTCCGGTCCCCCCCACACTGCAGCTGCACCTTCACCTGTGGGAGAGGGGGACCCATGTTCCATTCATGTTCCTTGGGCCATCTTAGATCCCCATCTCCTCTGTCTCTCCCCAGCCCCAAAGAGCCACCACTGGGCTGGGCCCTCTCACCTTCTTCAGGCCACTGATGGTACAGCACTGAGAGACGGAGGTCACGTTATGTCGATAGCCACTGGCCACCAGCACAGAGTACCGGGAAGGGAAGGCGCTAGACTCACAGTGGCCCACACAGGCCTGTGCCACATGGGAGCCCTGGCAGGTGCCTTGGCGGTCACTTCGCACTGTCACGTTGAAGGCTAGAAGGAGACAGGCAAGTGGCAGACAGCGCCTCTGCGAAGCCTCAGCTAGCTGTTGTCACCGGAACCTGAGTGTGGGTCCATTGAGGGTGCTGCCCGCCCTTTGGTCCCGTCCATTGGCTCTCTGATCCCACCCAGGTCCCTGCTTCCGGGGTTACTCACGGTGCAGGTAGCAGCCCGGGATGGCTGCCTGGCGACCCCAACCTTCTGTGACCGCCAGGACCAGCAGGCAGAGGAGCAGCGTTTGGGGGGATGCCATGGGGATCTGAAACAGCGGGTAGAGAGCTGTCTCTAGAGAAGTGTGCAGGTGGGAGAGGCGGTTCTGTGTGTCTCCAGGTGAATGAGCCAGGGTTAGGCTGGTTTTGCTGACTGGGGTGAGGCAAGCCCGTGAGCGGGGCTGTCTCTTCCTCTTATCTGCCTTTGGGTGCATGGGTGTGAGCCGCTGTCAGCCCACTGCGGTGATTCTCCCCTGGAATCTGTTCTACCATCTGGAGCACAAACAGCGGCCTCCCCTCCATCTGTCCCATTTGCAGGCCACAGACCCTCCCGGGCTCCTGCTGCCTCAGGGGGCTTACCAATTCCAAGGCCCAGGAACTCAGTGGCTTGCTGAGTGGGTTCCTCAGGTCTTCTGCTGGTCTCCAGACACCGCCGGCTCTCTGGGTTTTTATTTGCCAGCATTCTGGAGCCACGCCCTCTTGGGGATCAGCTTACAGGCCTGCCTCCCTGGCAGAGGCCTCAGAGCAATCCCACCTGGGAGATCCAGCTCTTTTCTGAGGTGTGGGCCTCAGAGAGTGGCTTCTGCTGCTTTCTGCTGCCTGAGGTCCAGGGCTGGGGGAAGTGAGATGTGGAAAAAAGCCCAGGAGCTGGTAGAGTGGGCAGTTTGTGTGCAGTTGGGGAAAGAGGGATCAAGACTGGGCTGAGTTGTGGCCACCAGGGTTCTTCTCTTCTCTGCTGTGTGACCTTGGGCAAGACACTCCCCGTCTGGGGCCTTACCACCCCAACCCTAAAGCTACTAAACTCATCCTTGCTTGTCCCTTATCCACTGCACAGGAAAAGGATTGGGAGGATATTTTTATGGACAAAGGAACTGATACCAGTAAGGGCCTCCTGAGATATGCTGGGTGGCAGAGTTGGGGAGAATGGGGGTTCTAAGTCCCTTTCAGAGCATTTTCCCTTGTCATCCTGGGGGTCAGCCATAGAGTGTGGCTCCCCCTAGACCCTGGAATAACAGGGACCTGACTCCTGGAATAGTCTGCAGCTGTCCACCCCAGCAAAGCCCATTGTTTAGTCCAGCTCTGACTCTGGTTTTACAGGTAAAGCAGCTAAAGCTTAGAGAAGGAAAGCTACTAAAGGTCACACAATCAAGGTCAAGCCCAATCTGCTCTCCATACGTGGTGATAAATTACACTTGGGGCAATCATGTGGCAAGTTGGAAAAGATCCCTAGTGGGTAGTAGCTGCATGGGCTAGGGCACACTAGACATCAGAAAGAAGCCTATGGTGATTTGGCCCCCCCACACCCCAGGGCCACTGCTTCACTGATTTGCTCAGAGAGGGAGAGCCAGCCGCACACACCACCCTAGCTTGAAGGCGTCTGAGAGCTCACTGAATCCTACCCCTTCGTTGTTCAGATGAGATAATCCGAACCAGAGAGGAAAGTGACTTTGCCAAGGCCTCACTGTAAGCTAGTCAGTCAGAATGGTACTCCGATTTCTAGATTCTGGAGTTGTGCCTTTCAGCAGCTTTGTAAAGCAGGCCGTGTTCCGGATAGTAGCACAAAGGCTATAAATGCAACTTGTCCTTAATCTTCCAGGTCCCCTTTGGCCCTTCTCCCCTCAGGGCCTGGGCCTGTCTACAGTAGCCATGTCTTCTCCCCCAGGGTAAGGCAGCCAAACAAGGAGACCCCAAGTGATCTCAGCATTCCAGCCCCAATTCTTTCATTCACCACAGAAACGTAGCACCTGACAGACCATCAGTTCTGTTTAAAGACTAACAGTGACAAGGACTCACTATCTCACAAGGTGGCCCATTCTAACACTGGACATTTATAACAGGTTTATTTGTTCTGAGCTAAATTGAGTTTCCCTAAATTCCCATCTATTTGATCTTCTGTGGCCACACGACACAAGTCTAACCTGTCTGTCCCAAATCAGCCCTTGGGTTACATGAAGTCAGAGCTTGGATGCCCCAGTCTTCTCCAGGGGTCCCAACCCCGGCTGACTTGCAGTTAATCTGAGAAGCTAAGCTGCATTACTGTCAAAAGCCAGAGGGATAGATGAGTGGAAAGCATTTATCTCCTGAGGGTGTACTCTGGGGCCAGACTGGGTGAATCTGGGATAGATGATATCTGGAGGGTCAGCAGGGCTCAGGAAAGTGAGTCTTAGAAGACCCCATTCTCTAAGCCCGGCGGGGAGGCTAAGACTAAGGTTCGTAGTCAGGTGCAGACCCCACCGACCCAAAGCACCCCTCCAACAAGAACCAGGTAGACCCGGGGGAGGTTTCAGGCATTGCTTCCCTGTATCTTCAAGGAAGGGTTTGCTCTCTCTCTCTGTTTCATGAAATTCAGTCAATAACTCTTCATAAATAATTTATTTTCATTAGGATCCTAAGTGCTGGAGATGAAGACTTAAACTGGCCCTTAGAGCAGTACAGTTCTCAGACTAAAATATTTTAGGAAGTTCTTTTCTTAGTGTTTTAAATTGAAGGAAAAAAACCAGCCCATTATAAAGGGGCAAAGCCCACAAGAGGACTCAGGGAGTTTGGGGCCCGCGTCCCCCATGACTGAAATGTCATACACGGAGGATGGAATGGGAAGAGTCACTGAGAGAGTGACACTTCCCACTGCTGCATCTGGAAGGCTCACTGGCTGTTCTTTCTGAAGAAATAGCGGAAGGGGAAGAGAGAGCTGTGGGAAGGAGAGCAGAATGGTGTGAGATTCTAGAGGTCCCTCCCTTCTCCTAGTCCCATTAGGGCTCCATTAACTAGGGCATTTTTGCTTTGGGGGACCACTGTATGGATTCAACTCTGGAGCAGCATTTGAAAAGGTACCCAAATTAGCTTATACTCAGGAGTGGGGCATGATGAAGGAGAATTGCAATGGGGCAGCTGAGCTCTAGAGAGAGAAAGGGATTGGCTAACTGTCTTCTGCAAAAGGACTCTGAAGACACAGCCTAGATTCAAAGGGGGAGAATGGAAGCATTTTGGTAACCAAAGAATCTGAATGACCCAACAATAAGAATAGTCTGTCCAAGCAGCATCTATGGAATGAGGTCCAATGCTAGGTACATTGGGGTGGGTTGTGTAAAAATGAACAAGACCGTCTTCATTAAATTCAGTTAGGGCCCTTGTGCAGAGTCTCATTTCCATCAGGTATCCCGGGGAAAACAGAGATTATGCAGGTAACCTGTTTTCTTTTCTAATTTCCCTGAAAGACTCAATGCAGCAGACTCTGGAGCTAGACTGCTCTGGGTCTCAATGCGATGGTAAGAGAGACACCTGTCCTACCTTAGAAACCCTAAGAAGCCACTGGTTTCTGACTCTGGGGGTCCTTCAGGTGGCGGTGGTTGGTTTTGCTGCGGTGGGGGGATGATCTGCTCTGCGAGGCTGTCCTCCCACTTAGAATCTGCAAGGAAAACAGTCAGGGAACAACTTAGTCTGCAGGCTACTTTCACATGACATCCAGTGTGGACCAAGGGCAGCCTCACACCTAAGATTCGTTTGAAGCCAGGTGACTTGTTTGTTCTGACTTCATTTCATTTCAGCTCAGATGTTATTCTAACCTTGGAGTATTTTTAGTTGGGCCCCTGAGATTTTTACACTGCTCAAGTCCTAGCCACCTACCACAGATGGTTGTCTTCTCATAGAATGACAACTTATTGAAGAATTCATGTGCTCACATCCCAGAACCTGTGATGACTACCGTCCATACTGAATCCTTATGCTAGACAACACCTTAACATGCATTCCCAGCCCTTGCCGAGCATCCACTGCACCTTCAATATTAACACTAATGCCCCGAAGGGAAGAGGAAGAGAGATAGCTTCCCAAGGATTATTCTCCAGTGAGACCAAAAAGTGAAACACATCCCTCCCAACTTTTCTGTAAAACTTCTCACTCCACATGGAAATGTTTTCAAATAGTGGGAGCTCATTTTCACCATCAGAAGCACAGGAAGTTCATGCATTGTTTCCCTTCACTTCTTTTGGGGGTTGGGGGAGCTTTTATTATTCAAGGACAGGCCCCCAGACCGGAGGATGGCCAACAGGCATCTCCACGGGAGCAAGACACATCACCCAACAAGTGCGCCTGGATTCAGAACTCTATGCTGCTCTGCTCCTCAGGGAACTAAAGAGGACAGGACCATTATTAAAAGAGAATAAAATTCCCAGAACATACCCTGTTCCTGGATATCAGCGCTGTTAAATGTTGGGGTCTCTTGCCATTCCTCCTGGGTTTTTCTTTCTCTGTTCTGATAAAAAGAGGACCAAGAAAAGTTTTAAACTTTACTCCTATAGAGCTGGTGATCTGAATGCTATTTGTTGATTGGTGGTTAGTCAATGAAGACTTCATAGGGGAAGTGCTATTTGAATGGGGACTTGATGGATGAGTGGGATTTTGTCATAATTAGGGTGAGCAGATGGTCGGGGAGAGTAGGGCATTCTAGATAGGGACATGATGTACAAAGACACAGTACATTAACAAGTAAATGTGATGAGTGTGGCTAGGGCTGGGGCAGTGTAAACATGGCTATGGCCCAAGCAACCAGCACCCTACAACTCAACCTTCTCCCTGGGCTACTCCTTTATAGAACATCTTTTGTACTTTGAAGGGGACATCCTATAACCCGTTCCAAGCCCACAACATTTCTAGTTTACACCCTGATATTCAGAATCATGGTTCATATATTTTCTTTGGCATTCTCTGCCAACTGGCCACTCCCCTCACCTGGAAAGAACCTGAGGGCCTGACTACTTAGCAGTGCTAAGAAGTTCCTTGAGCTGTTGTGCTGGTGAAGAATTGTACAGCAAGGAACTACACAGACTGTCAAGGTGGGTCAGGAGGCAGAGGCATAATAAGCCTCTAGGAAAGTTAGGATGTAGCTCCCATCCGAAGCATAAGCTGTATTTCTTTTCTTTTCTTTTCTAAGATTTTATTTATTTGTTTATTTTTGAGAGAGACAGAGAGTGAGCGATAGAGAGAGCACAAGCCAGGAGGAGAGGCAGAGGGAGAAGCAGACTCCCCACTGAGCAGGGAACCCAATGCCACCAATGCCGGGCTTGATCACCAAACCCTGAGATCATGACCTGAGCTGAAGGCAGACGCTTCACTGACTGAGCCACCCAGGTGCCCCAAGCTGTATTTCTAAGAGAAACTTTTTCACAAAACCTCAAATTCCGGAACACATAGGTTGCTACTTAAGTAATATTCCTGTAAACATAAAAGGGAACTCTGGAGAGGAAGGAAACCATCTCTTACCTCTTCTAAGTCTCCAGGTGTACTGGTTTATAGGGATATCACTCTGATTTGTAGCGTGAGGAAATGATTCTTAGATTTAATGAAACTATGGTTTGGAACTTAAATTCTGCTGCATTGGCCCTAATGAAAGCATCTGCTTAGGTTGGCAGTGGGGAACAGAAGGGCAGAGGCCCTGGGGTAAAGGTAAAGATCTCCCAACCAGGAAAGATTCCCCTCACGAGACAGTCTAGCATCTGTGCTCTCCTGAAAACTTGACATGTCTTTTTAGGCAAATGTCATAAGAAAGGAAAAACATAGCCTGAAATAAGACTGAGGGCACCATCTGGAACATCCAACAAGACATAATGCACTTACAGCCCAACGCAAGGTTGTTCTCTGTATGTTCAGGGCCAGATCTGCTTAGAAGTACAGTTCAAGTAGAGGCGGCAAAAACAAAAAACAAAACAAAACTATACACATGACAGTCTGTTTTACTTCTGAATCCTTCATCTGCTCTCCCCTACTTTTTACCCTTATGAAGTCTGGATCTCTAGTCTGGGACCTGAAGTAATAAAGGGAATGGGTCTGCTTTTCCTTCCCATTCCCCCCAAAACACCTCTTATGAAACAGAGACCTTATTCAGATATGTGCCGTGTTCTAAGCTTTCCCCATACCAGATCCCAGGGGTGTCATGTTCAGACATGACCATCCACACTGACTGTGACCTGACACCCTGAGTTCCCCAAAGGGGAGAGAAAATATTAAGCATTGGACCATAGGAGCAAATTCAATTTTTCCAGCTCAAGTGACTTACACTGAGAGTTACTGTGATGAGTCTAATTCAGGAGAAATCCTCTCTCTGGGAACAGGGTCTACAATGGAGACCGTCATTGGGCTTTGAGTCAAAATCAATAAACATGTTCCTTTGGTTTTTTTTTTTTTCTTGGTTTTTTTCTAAACCCAGTATCAGGTTGAAAAGGTAATTATGTTGAGTAAGAAACTGTGGGTACTGTTCTTGAGGGAGATGATGTGTCAAACTAAGAATAGGAAGGTATGAAGGATAGAGAGTGAGGGAAATAAATGTTCTTTTAATAGTAATTATCTTGGTTGTATAAAGCGTCTTTGTTCTTTAGATCTTCATGTACTCCTCCTGTACTTTCTCATTTCTTTTTCTTCCTTCTTGAAAGGATGGGAGTATAGAAGAGGGCACTCATCTGCCTATAATCACTCAGTGGGCCAGCTAGCTTTGCACAATGGGTCCTGTGCCCTGCCTCTACCCACAGAAGCAGAGGTCTGAGTCCCTAAGGGTTCCCCCTTCCCCCAACTAAACATAAGTTACTGGAAAGAAACCAGGTTTTACATGTTTGCATGCACCCCAGCAACTAACACAATACCTTGCAAACAGGAGGCAGAATAACCATTTAGAAATGAAAATCACTTTACTTTTCTACTTTAAAAATGTTTTAGGGAAATTTTTAGGGAAATCTTGTGATCTTGAAGGTGGCCTTAAGCCCTTCATGATCCAGCCTGTGCTGACCTCTTCAGTAACATTTCTTAGCACTGTACTTTAACTTAAACTAAGCTCCAGGTACACTGGCTTGCAGTCACCAAATGCACTGTACTTTTTCCTCTTGGCCTTAGTTCTTTGAGCTACTCTGGGAACCCTCCCTCACGTCCACCTAATTTTGGTGAGGTTCTCCTTTGTGATTCCTTTGTTCCCTCTATTTCCTTTATTCCTGTATGTAGCACATCTATCAATAATTGTCTGCCTGGCTTTATACTATTGGCATTTTTAGGGGAGAGCATATCTCTAACACTTGGCACACAGTAGACACACAGTAAGTCTGTTGAATAAATGCACACATGGATGTTTGCTCTGTAACTGATCATGCTATCGGACTTGGGAAGATGAGGGGGGTGAACTGGGAGTGTTTAAATACTGAAGGTCAGAGCTACTTTAGAGAGATTTAGTGAAAAGTAAGAAAAAGGCACAAATAATAGCTATTTCAAGAGGGGAAGAAAAGAAAAAGCACTCTTTCAGAGACTACTATGGAACGGAAGCTCTGAAATGGAGTAGCAGCAGATATAGGAATATCTAAATGGGGAACAGACCTCACAAATGAAATAGAATACTATTGGGATCAGCCCATTACTGCCCTAAATGCAGTTTTCTCTTACCAGTATCTCGTGCTGATACATGCATAGCTCATCTATAAAAACCAAAAGTTCCCAGGCTCAGACCCCAGTGTAGATGATGGCAAAAAGGTTTCAAAAATGAAAAAATTCTCCACCGGATCCCACCACAATGCAACAGACCTGTTTCCTTATCTCACTGCCGAGTACAAGAAGCAGCTTTTTAAGTTGAGAAGAAAAGACCTTTTAACAAAAGGATTCATCGATGTGCATATTACGTGGCCATTTTGGGGACAGGTTGTGGCAAGGGTGGAATGGTTGAATGTTGCTCTGCAGTTGGTGAAACCTGAGAATGAGTTCAGTCAGCTCAGTCTGTACTCAGGATCAAGATGTGCTGGTAACAGGAATCCTGACTTGGAACAGAGCAGGAACAGCCAGAAGCCTTAAAGCCTCCATTTTGGTGCTTACCCTCCTGGTTTCCATAAGGAGCTTCTTCTTGCTGGGGCCTTGGCTGGAAATCCCCATCTTGGTCCTGAGGTGGGGGAAAAGCCCAGGAAATGTTACTGGCAGCAGCAACATCACCACATTTAAGCAAATGTGCCCCAAATGAATATTTCAGCAGGTTGGCTATTTTTATACCACTCCTGGCCTGCAGAATAAATTGTGTGGCCAAATTCTCTTTGGGTGCTGCTTTAATTCACAGCAGAATCCCAATTTGAGACATTTGGTGATCTAGGGGTTGAGAAAGGAAAAATGTGATTGATAGCAGGTCATCAGATTTTGTAATACTTGTCTGCATCAAACCCAGAGAAAGGCAAGATTAAGGCCTCATCGCCATGGAAATTTCAGTCAAATAGAACTGAGCAAAGCTTCACACCTCCCAGAACCCTCACACTCCACCTGGCTGGGGAAGAGATTTCCTAACTCTTCCCTGACATGTGCATTTGGAGGGTAGAGGGCTCAGCCCCCTCATGGTCCACCTTACAGTTAATGTGTGACCACACGGTCCCAGGCAGGGAGCAGCTGTTCTCTATGAACATGGGCTGAAAGCACATTCGGTGGAGTGGGGGTGGGGGGTGCAAAACCACATCTTGGATTATTCCAACTGCCCTCTCTGGGTGCTAATAAGAATGAGTGTATTACCTTACTGACTCACTCTGTCCCTGACAGAGACTGGGAAGAAGAAAATAAGTGCCCTCCACCATAGCAACTTCAGTGTGTTAGGGATGGGTTCGACATTGCCCCTGATGTTGGAGCATCTCACCCAGCAATTGATACAAAACCTCTTACAGACATTTCCATTTTAGCCTACTCTATCTCTTAAGGTAGAATTCCAAACGTTTACTGCTTACTAGGTAAAATAGAATTATATTTTATTTCTTTCTCATTCTTTTGAGGGTTTTTCTGTGTTCTTGTATAATGTTCTGGGACTTCCTGAGTTTTATGCCTTCTGGCAGTATGACAATACTAAATTCTCACTAAATATGAGTCGGATTCAATTGTGTAGATCTGATTGCATTTCCTCCCAGCCACTGTCTGATGAACAGAAGAATCCTACTTTGCTGAGGAAGGAATTGTGTTCAAACTGCATTGCAAATATCAACTTGTCTCCTTCCCCTAGTCCACCAATGGAAATAGGCAAGTACCAGTGAGCCCAAGACAAAAAGTGACTCACTGAAGGACAAGATTGCCTGGCAGTAACAGCTGGCAAAGGCTAACCAGGATGCAGGATTTAGACTCTCTCCCAACACCACTGACCTGTCCGGCGCTGGCCTGCTGGGGGAGCTGGGCACTTCCGCTCGTTTCCGTTTCCTCATCATGGCTCCTGATATTTTCCCCTCTGCTCTGACCTTCAGAGAGGAACCCAACTCCTGTGACTCTTTTTCCAGAGCTGTTCACAGTTCAAGAGGACACAGTGGAGAACTCCCCATCTTTAAATTGCCAAATGTGACTTTTAACACCAGCTTTTCAGGTAAGGATAGGCATTCTGTTAGAGACCGTCTCAGAAATCTAGCCCCGGGGAAAAAGATGGTGTCGTGTATACAATTCTGACTGCATCTGAGCAGCAACCAAGGGGCAGAGAAAGAGATAAGAGTAGAACCTTTTGGAAAACACAAGGCAATAAAGACAATTGTCATCTTGTATAGAAAAGGCAAACTTACCGATCCAAGAGGACTGTCATTTATTGGCTCCCCTACAATAGGAAATTTGAATGTCATAATGGATCAAGATGTTGTTTCACTTGGATTTCTGGTGATCGTTTATTTCTCAGAACTTGTCCTAGACAAAAACCTCTGTGTCTGCCCTTCTTTCTGCCTGGTACTCCTTTTGCTAGAAATACAGTATCTTCAAATTCTCTTCCTCCCCTATTTTAGAACTGTTGTCATCTACAAGCTCAAAAGTATCACATTCATACTGTATTCTAATGATATGCCACTTAAAAGGGAATGATCCTTACTAAAAGAAACAAGGTGGAACTTCAAACATCAGTGATAAATGAATTAGGGAGATATTGCAAAGGCCTTTGCACTCTATTTCAAATAAAACTGGCAGGTATCTGTTTGTCCCTCTATGAGTAAAAATAGCAATGGCCTTGAGAGATTAAAAACAGGGCAATTTTCTTTAAGATACCCCTAAGGTGAAACTCGCTGCATACTCTAAAGTGGAAGGAGGTATTTTTTATAATAGATCCCTTTCACTGAGTGATTAGTGTCAGTCAGACTTTGTACTCCTTGCCATCTACCAGTATTTATATATACTTAATCCTTTTAACAACCCAATGAGATAGGTGCTATTATTATTCTTCACCATTTCACAAAGGAGGCACAGAAAGATGAACTAATTCATCTAAGGTCATCCAACTATTAAGTGGCAAATCCACCAGGATCTGAACCAGGCAGTCTGGCTTGGAGCACTTTGTTCCTAACCTCTGCACTGTGTAGTGTTAGGGGCCAGTCTGGCTGACCACTTTGCCATATTGAGCGTGCACTGCTAACCCATGGACATTCAACCTTCCCTATTTCTTCTCGACCTCTCGCTTCCACCATTCTACTTACCAGGTGACAGGTTTTCATGAAACCCTTTCATCTCCACATATAGAGTGAAAACAAATGGATAGGGGACCAAGACAATTTCCCCATGCTTGAATTTCAGGTGAGATACTCTCTCCCATTTGCTTTTATCTGGGAAACAGTGCTAAGGAGTGAGGAAAGAAGTCAGTCAGTATGAATCCTTGAGTACTATTTTAGGGATAAGACCCTCCCCTTTCCCTGCTTTGGCCTGTGGGTTTGTTGTTTCCACTTGAATCTACAATGTGACCTGCAGCTCATTTCTATCCAGAAATGAAAGGATACAGGGAAATATAATGAAGTGCTCTGTAGCAAATGGCTGCGGGTTGTCCAAGTTCCCCAAGACTACACGAATAGAATCCTGAAAACAAAACAAACAAAACTTGAAATGACTTTAATACCATCTGGCCCCAGCCAATCTTTCCATTTATACCTGTCACTGCTTTTTCCATATTCTATATTCTATTAAAGCTGAACTATTTGATGTTCCCTGAACATGCCTTCTGCTTCTCCATTTCTGTGTGCTTGCATAGTCTGTTCCCTCTGCCTGAAATGCCCTTTTCTACCCAATAGCTTATGTCCAAATCCTACCTATCATTTAGGGTCCAGTTCAAAAGCTAACTCCTCTAGAAACTTTTCCCTGATTCCCCAAATTGTAAATTAACCATTAGTCTCTAACTTCACAGTAATTAGCCTTGGGTCTTTGCTACATTCCATACACATATGTTTTATTTTCCTTACTGAGAAATCTACTTGAGCTAGAATATACACCTGATTTATTTTAGCACCCCTTCTATGATGTCTACCTCTGTAAATGTATACTAACTGACTGAATGAATAATACTGGTATTTATTGATATGTAGTTATTTCACTTTAGCTTAAGTTCAACCTTTTCTTCTACTCTTTTAAAATCTTAATTGATTTGTCTCTAATTAACCTATGCTTATCAGCATACACCAATTAAACAATTTGGTATCATAAAAAGACTACTGGATTTCTATGGGGAAAACATCTGAATTTCTGTCTTAGCTCTGTCATTTCATTTCTCTAAGCCTCAATGTCCTCGTACTGGGGCTCGCAGAAGGCAGAAATGGTGCTTTATTTATCTTTGTATTTCTCTGTACTACCATAGCATATGGCTTATAATTTTAAAATGTATTTATTTATAATCTCTATGCCTGACATGGGGCTTGAATTCAGAATACTGAGATCAAGAGTCATATGCTTCACCAACTGAGCAAGCCAGGAGCCTCTGGCTTACAATCTTTTTTTTTTTTTTTTAGATTGTATTTATTTATTTGACAGAGAGAGAGAGAGATCACAAGTAGGCAGAGAGGCAGGCAGAGGGAGAGGGGGAAGCAGGCTCCCTGCTGAACAGAGAGCCCGATGCGGGGCTTGATCCCAGGACCCTGAGATTATGACCTGAGCCGAAGGCAGAGGCTTAACCCACTGAGCCACTCAGGTGCCCTGGCTTACAATCTTAATAGCTAATATTTATTGAATAATCACGATGTCAGGTGTTACTGTTTCTATACATATTAACAGTCACAGAGCCCTTATGAGATAGGCAGTTTTATTATCCCCATTTTATAGACAAGGAAACCGAGAGAAAGAGAGGTAAAATAACTTATTCAGGGTTACACAGATAGTAATGGTGGAGTCAAGCTATGAACCCAGGCCGTGGGGTTCCAGAGTTTACCCTCCTAAACATTAGGCTCACTGCCCATCGATAAATGTTTTCTGGATAAATGGAAAAGGATGGTAACATCTGACTCAAAGCTGAGAGTAAGAACATATGAAAAGCACTTTGAAAAATTGGTAGGATTATAAATGTACATAGATGCTCCCTAGCTATGATGATGTACTGAGCTACTTACTGTGTGGCAAGCATTGCACACATCTATTTCTAATCTTTACCACAATCTTGGAAACAGGTATTATTTATCAACTTCATTGACAGGTAGGAAAATAGGTTCAGAGAAGATAGGTAACTTTCCCAAAATCTCAGTGTGAAGGCAGAACTTAACTCAAATCCAGATGTGACTGGCTCTAAGGTCTATGTTCTCTCCACTTTTCTATGCTGTCTTGAGCTTTTCTCTGACTGAATTAACTGAAGCAAAGTGAAATAAACTCTTCTCCACTCACAATTAAAATAAGCGGAAGACTGTCATGGTCCTATATTAAAATAACTGTTATTTATAATGATGTCTGTGAGCTCCTGCAAGATCCTAACATATCTTTCAACACTTAGCCAAAGAGGGGTGCCTGGGTGGCTCAGTCGTTAAGCTTCTGCCTTTGGCTCAGTTCTTTAAAAAAAGGCACTTAACCAAAGAGCTATAGACAGATATCATACCTTAAGGCTATGACTTAAAGTTTTGGTTTCATAGAGTTTTGTTTGTGTATTTCACTGTATTCAAATTCTTTGAAATATGGCAGCAGATGTGTTCAGAAATTAGAACAGTCATAAATCACTGAGTTGTGAAGTTAGAAGAGAAATAACCTAGTTTAGCACTCTCATTTTATGAATGAGACCATTAAGACCACGAGAATGATTTACTGGGGTGCTGCACAGCTAATCAGTGGCTCAGCCAGGACTGGAATCCAGGGCCAGCACCCAGGGCTCTAACTCCTTGGACAATGCTTTCACCAATTTACAAAGCTGTTCACTTGCTCAATTTTCTTCCTGCAAGAGAACCTAAAGCTGGGTAGAAAAGGAATGAAAATGAAGCGGGAATAAAGAAAATTGCGAATGTTTCCAATTAAAGTGAAGACACAGCAGTTTTGTCTGTGTATTTACAGTTGAGTTTCCTGAACGTCAAGTACCAGGCAGTGGTTGGGAGGGTGAGGTTTCCCAGAGCCCTGGAAGGCGGCAGTCCTCCAGAAGCTTTCTCTACGCCAGCTGCCACAAAAGAGAGCTGGGGAGGGCTGGGAACTCTGGTGGAAACAATAGAACTCTACCTCAAAGGTGCTGACACTTCAACTAGGAGAACTGAGAAAGGATACAGGTTTTAATTTCCCTGGAAAAACAGTGAAGTTTCTTTGCAGAGGAAATATGGCAGGGAGAAGCCAAGTGATCAAGTAGAGGCTGTGACTCAGTTCACAAGAAATAATTAAGATCTGGATATGGATGGGCGCCTGGGTGGCTCAGTGGGTTAAAGCCTCTGCTTTCGGCTCAGGTCATGATCTTAGGGTCCTGGGATCGAAGCCCGCATCGGGCTCCCTGCTCAGCGGGGAGCCTGCTTCCCCCCCCCCTCTCTGCCTGCCTCTCTGCCTCCTTGTGATCTCTCTACCTCTGTG
>LNAC01000014.1:3774632-3790398 GCA_002007465.1 Ailurus styani
AAAAAAAAAAAAAAAAAAAAGATCTGGATATGGACACATCCTTGGCTTAAAGAATAATTTTCTCAGAAGTCGTCTGCTTCGTTCCCTACCTCCAGCTCCTGGACGATGACTTCCTTATTCTCTATTTCTTCCCCTCTGGAAGGTAAACAGGTAAGACAGATAAGTAAACCAAGAAGGAAAATTCTGAAGACAGTAGACTCTACTGACAGTAAAGAGAAGACAGTAGAGAAAAAAAATGACACTTTCACTGAGCTATAGAAGCATGACTAAGTAACAGTTGTGTGTGTTGACCCAGGGCTCATGGTGATCACCTAGGTGGTGTGGGTGTGGTCTGAGAATAAGTAGAAAGCTGTACCAAAATATCTTCTCCATTAACCTGCCAAGACCCGAAATTTGTTAGATGAGGTGTACTCAAGTGTAGTCTGTGGATCACCAGGTATCTTCAAGACCCTTTCAAGGCATCTGGAAGGGCAAAACTATTTTTATAGTAATATTAAGATATTATTTGCCCTTTTTTAAAAGATTGTATTTATTTATTTGACAGAGAGATAGGGAGCACAAGTAGGCAGAGCGGCAGGCAGAGGGAGAGGGAGAAGCAGGCTCTCTGCCGAGCAGGGAGCCCGATGTGGGACTCGATCCCAGGACCCTGGGATCATGACCTGCACCGAAGGCAGAGGCTTTAACCCACTGAGCCACCCAGGTGCCCCCCCCCGGCCCACTTTAAAAAATATATATTTTATTTATTTTGCTATATTAACATTTTAATCATTAGTGCAAAAGCAGTGGAGGGCAAAATTGCTGATGCCTTTGCACAAATCTAGCCAGTTGCACTAAACTGTACTAGCAGTTGTGGTCATCTTAACTGCCACATAGGAATAAAAAAATCCTGCTTCATTTAATATATTTGAGGAAGCAGGAAAAAATTAATAATTTTGTAAAATCTCAACCATTAAATACATGTATTTTTTTTTAAAAATGTTTTATTTATTTATTTGACAGAGAGAGAGAGATCACAAGTAGACAGAGAGGCAGGCAGAGAGGGGGAAGCAGGCTCCCCACTGAGCAGGGAGCCCGATGCAGGGCCTGATCCCAGGACCCTGCTGAGATCACAACCCGAGCCTAAGGCAGAGGCTTTAACCCACTGAGCCACCCAGGTGCCCCAATACATGTCTTTTTAATACATTATGTGATAAAATGGAAAGTACTCATACAGTACTTCTACTGCACACCGATATACGATGGTTGTCTTGAGCAAAAGCACTTGTGCAATTGTTTAAATTGCAAACTGAACTAGCTGGTCCTTTCATAGGATGTTGTTTTACTTCAATAATCAGTTAACAGACAAACTGTTCAAACTATTCAGATTTAGGTATGTGACATTTTCTCATGAATAGTGAGCTTATCAATTCAAGGAAAGCAACTGACAGTTTATATCCATGATACATTTTAGGATTTCAAGCAAAAATTTGAACTTTGGAAAACTTCTACCCACCACACTGAGGTTGACAACTTTCAAATTTTTAAATACTTTCCTAAGATTGGTAGGGATATTAGCAAATATGAATTTATAATATTGTGTAATGAAATGTGTCGACATTTGGATGATCTACATAAGTAAGTGAACCAATATTTTCCAAATGACCAATGAAACACACCATGTTACAAAGTTATTCTAGGTAAAAGATTCATTCACAGCACAAGACAGACCAACGGCTTTTAGTGTAGCAGAGTTCAAAAAGTTCACTGATATGATTCAGATTCCATACTGCAAGTAACCTTTAAAAAACTACTACATTAACGGGGAGCTTGGGTGGCTCAGTTGGCTGAGCGACCAACTCTTAATTTCAGCCCAGGTCATGCATGATCAATCTCAGGTCTTGGGATTGATCTCCGTGTAGGGCTCCAGGCTCTCTGCTCTGTGTTCAGTGCAGAGTCTGCTTGAGATTCTCTCTCTCCCTCTCCCTCTGCTCCCCAAACCTGCTTGCCCACTCTCTCTCTCTCTCTCTCTCTCTAGACAAATAAATAAAGTCTTAAAACAAAGTGAAACAAAACAAAAAAGCTACCACATTAGGAAAGCCTGAGTGGTTCAGGCAGTTAAGTGTCCAACTCTTGCTTTTGGCTGAGGTCGTGATCTCACGGGATGTGAGATAGAGTCCCGAGCCCAGCACTGTGCTCTGTCTGCTTGGGATTCTTTGCCTCTCCCTCTCCCTCTGTCCCTACCCCTGCTCACGCGCAGGCACACAGTCTCTCTCTCTCTCAAATAAATAAAATCTTTAAAAAGAAAAAGACTCTCCCTCTCCACCTGATTTTCCACCTGCTTTCTTTCTCAAATAAATAAATCTTTTGAAAAACTACATTAAAACAAAACAACTACCACTTGTTAAGTTTTGATGCAGGGTCAAAGAAGAATATCCACAATGATCTGTGAAGGCTATTACCAAATCCCTACCTTTCCCAACTATGAATTTATGGGGGGCTGGATATTTTCATATAACTCAACCAAAAAAAAAAATTCACAACAGATTGAATGTAGAAGCAGATATAATCTAGCAGCCTTCTATTAAGCCAGACACTAATAAGATTTGCAAAAATTCAAAACAATGCCAATCTTCTCATTAACGTTTTGTCTTGGAAAATATGGTTATTTTTAATAAAAACATGTTAACATTTAATGGATATATTATTTTAAATTAATACACTTTAAAATTGTGGTAAAATATATTAACCTAAAAGTTGCCATTTTAAACATTTTTAAGTATACAATTCAGTGGTATTACTCATACTCATAACCATGGTGTGCAACCATCACCACCATTTCCAAAGTTTATCTTCCCAAACAGAAACGCTGTACTTATTAAGCAATAATACCCCATTCTGCCCCCCACCCCGCTCCTCGTGACCCCTAGTCTACTTTCTATCTCTATAAATTTTCCTATTTAATATTTCATGGATCATACAGTATTTTTCCTTTTGTTATTAGATTATTTTACTCAGCATAATGTTTTCAAAGTTTATCCATGTTGTACCTGTATCAGAACTTCATTTCTTTTGCAATTTCTTTTTATGGCTGAATAATATTTCACTATATATATGTATACAGCACACAAATAACTGCATTTTGTTTATCCATTCACCAATTTGATGGATCCTTGAGTTGTTTCCATCTTCTGGTTACTGTGAATAATACAGCTATGAACATTGTTGTACAACCATCTGCTTGAGTCCCTGTTTTCAATTCTTTGAGGCATATACCCACATATGAAATTGCTGGGTCATATGGTAATTCGATGTTTAACTTTTTGAGGAACTGCCAAATTGTTTTCCATAGCAGGTGCACTATGTATTCCCACAAGCACTGTACAAGAATTCTAATTTCTCTACATCCTTGCCAACTGTTATTTTCTGGGTGGTGTGTTGTTGTTGATGCTGTTTTACATAGCTAGCCTAGTAGGTATGAAGTGGTGTCTCATTGTGGTTTGGATTTGCATTTCCCTAGTGACCAATGATATTGAGCATCTTTTCATGTGCTTATTGGCCATTCGTATATCTCCTTTGAAGGATGTTTATTTTAGTCCTTTGTCCATTTTAAAATTGGTTTATGTTTTTGCTGTTGAGTTGTACTTCTTCCTATATTCTAGACATTAAACTCTTACCAGATATATGATTTACAAGTATTTTCTCCCATCTGTGTGTTGCCCTTCAACTCTGTTGACAGTGTCCTTTGATGCACAATTAGAAAAAAAAAAAACAACTAGGGGCACCTGGGTGGCTCAGTCGTTAAGCACTTGCCTTTGGCTCAGGGTATGATCCCAGGGTCCTGGGATCGAGCCCCGCATCGGGCTCCCTGCTTGGTGGGAAGCCTGCTTCCCCCTCTCCCACTCCCCCTGCTTGTATTTTCTCTCTCGCTGTCTCTCTGTCAAATAAATAAACAAAATCTTTTAAAAAATTTTTTTAAATTAGAAAAAATTTAGTCGGGGCACCTGGGTGGCTAAGGAGGTTAAGTGTCTGCCTTCAGCTCAGGTCATGATCCCAAGGTCCTGAGATTGAACCCTGCATTGGGTTCCCTGCTCAGCAGGGAGTCTGCTTCTCCCTCTGCCCCTCCCCTCCATGCTCTCTCTCTCAAATAAATAAAATCTTTAAAACTTTTTTTAATTTAGTCAAGTCCAAATTTACCTAATTTTTTTTGTCAATGCCTTTGGTATTGTGTTTAAGAAACCCCTGCCAAATTCAAAGTCATGAAGATTTGTCACTATGTTTTCTTCTAAGAGTTTTATAGTTTTAGCTCTTAAATTTAGATCACTGATCTATTTTTTGAAAGATTTTATTATTTACTTATTTTTAGTGGGGGAGGGGCAGAGGGAGAGGGAGAAAGAATCTTAAGCAGATTCCATGCTGAGTGGAGCCCAACATGGGTTTCAATCTCACGACCCCGACATCATGATCTGAGTCAAAACCAAGAGCTGGTAGCTCAACTGACTGTGCCACCCAATTGCCCCTAGATCTTTGACCTATTTTTTTTTAAAGATTTTATTTATTTATTTGACAGAGAGAGATACAACGAAAGAGGGAACACCAGCAGGGGGAATGGGAGAGGGAAAACCAGGCTTTCCTGCACAGCAGGGTCATCCCAGGACCGTGGGATCATGACCCGAGCTGAAGGCAGAGGCTTTAACCCACTGAGCCACCCAGGTGCCCCTTTGATCTACTTTTAGTTAAGTTTTGTATATGGTATAATGTAAGGACCTACCTTCATTCTTCTGCATGTGGATATCTACTCTTCTCAGAACCATTCACTAAAAAGAAGAGACTGTTCCTCCCCTATTGAATGGTCTTGGCATTCTAGTTAAAAACAAATCAACCAGAGCGCCTGGGTGGCTGTCAGTTAAGTGACTGCCTTTGGCTCAGGTCATGATCCTGGAGTCCCAAGACTGAGTCCCAAATGGGGCTCCCTGCTCAGTGGGGAATCTGCTTCTCTCTCTGATCCTCCCCTCCTCTCATGCTCTCTCTCTCCTTCATTCTCTCTCAAATAACTAAAATCTTTTTAAAAAGTAGAAGAAAAACCTAATTGACCGTAGATGTGAGGGTTTACTTCTGGGCTCTCAATTCTATTCTATGGTCTATAAAGTCCTAATGCCATTACCATACTTTTTGATTACCTGTAGTTTTGTAGTAAGTTTTTAAGTTGGAAAGTATGAATCTTTCAATTTTGTTGGTTTTTTTTTTAAGATTTTATTTATCTGAGAGAGAGAGTGAGCAGGAGTAGAGGGAGAAGCAGACTCCCCGCTGAGCAGAGCCCAATGTGGGACTCAATCCCAGGAACCTGGGATCATGACCTGAGCTAAAGGCAGATGCTCAACAGCTGAGCCACCCAGGCACCCCTTTCAATTTTGTTCTTTTTCAAGATTATTTTGGCTATTCAGGGTTCCTTGAAATTCCGTATGAATTTTAAGATGGGTTTGTCCATTTTTGCAAAATAAGCCATTAGGATTTTGATAGGGATTTCACTGAATCTGTAGATTGCCTTGTCATCTTAATAATATTAAGTCCTCCAATATACAAACATAGGAATCTTTCTATTAATTTAAAAATTTGATTTCTTTAGCGATTTTTGTAGTTTTCAGTGTGCAAGTGTTGCATCTCTTCAGTCAAACTTATTGCTATATTTTTTCTTATTGATGCAATTGTAAATTAAATTGTTTTCTTCATTTTCTTTTCAGATTGTTTTTTGCTAGTGCATACAAATTCAACTGATTTTGTATGTTGATTTTGTATCTTGAAACTTTTTTTAATTCATTAATCAGGTCTAATAGTTTTTCTGTGTGTGTGGATTCTTTAGGATTTTCTACATGTAACATCATGTCTTCCACAGATATAATTTCACTTCTTCCTTTCCAATTTGTATGCATTTAATTTCTTTTTCAATATTGAGTGTTCTTATCATGAAAGGGTGCTGGATTTGGTCAAATGTTTTTTCTTTTCTTTTTCTTTCTTTTTTTCTTAAAGGAGGTAAAGTTTATTGAATACACCTCAAGGGAGCAGTAGGCAGTACAGCAGAGGAGCAACTGTCTGCCTCAAATGCTTTTTCTTTATCAATTGGGCTGGTTATGTGGGGTTTTTTCCCCTTCATTCTATTAAGGCAGTGGTTATTGGTTGGTTTCTTTTTTTTTTTTTAAGGTTTTATTTATTTGACAGTGAGAAAGTGAGAGCATGAGAGACAGAAAGAGAGAGCACAAAAGCAGGGGGGAGGGGCAAAGGGAGAAGCAGACTCCCTGCTGAGCAGGGAGCCCAATGCAGGACCTGATCCCAGAAACCTGGATCATGACCTGAGCTGAAGGCAGATGCTTAGCTGACTGAGCCACCAGATGCCCCTATATTGGTTGATATCTGTATGCTGAACCATCCTTGAATTCCTGGGGTAAATCCCAGGTATGTGAACAATGCCAATCCCCTCATTAATTTTTTAGAAATATAGTTGTTGTTGTTTTTAAGATTTACTATTTATTTTAGAGAGAGGGAGAGCAAGAGCAGGAGGAGGGGAAGAGGAAGAGGGAGAAGAAAAGAGAGAATCTCCAGCAGATTCCCTGCTGAGTGTGGTGCCTGATGTGGGGTTCAATCTCATGACGCTGAGATCATGACCTGAGCCGAAATCAAGAGTCAGACACTTGGGGCACCTGGGTGCCTCAGTTGGTTAAGCGACTGCCTTCAGCTCAGGTCATGATCCCAGAGTCCTGGGATTGAGTTCCGCATTGGGCTCCCAGCTCCATGGGGAGTGTGATTCTCCCTCTGACCTTCTCCCCTCTCATGTTCTCTCACTCTCTCTCTCAAATGAAAAAAAAATCTTTAAAAAAAAAAAAAAAAGAGTCAGACACTTAACTGACCGAACCACCCAGGTGCCCCCAGAAATATAGATATTTTAAATAAAATATATTATCTGTTAACATTTTATGATACATTATTTTTAAATTAATAAGTATGTTATTTTAATTTTCTGTTTTAATCTTTATGTGATACATATTGGCAGGTATAACCCACATTATCAAAACCTCTTTAGGATCCTCGATAATCTTAAGAGTGCAAAGGGATCCTGAGATAAAAAAATCTTGAGAACCACTGCTCCAAATGTATGCCATCACTAACTTAGAAACTTACGGGCGCCTGGGTGGCTCAGTGGGTTAAAGCCTCTGCCTTTGGCTCAGGTCATGATCTCAGGGTCCTGGGATCGAGGCCTGCATCGGGCTCCCTGCTCAGCGGGGAGTCTGCTTCCCCCCGCCCCTGCCTGCCTCTCTGCCTCCTTGTGATTTCTCTCCCTCTGTGAAATAAATAAATAAAATCTTAAAAAAAAAAAACTTAGAAACTTACCTGAATAATAATATGTGGAATATAAAATATCTGGGAAAGAGAGTCCTACAAGGTACTATTTCAGCCAGTCTCCTGGACTGAGTGAAGGCAGAGAAGAGATGACATGTGGGAATGTACCAACCTGTATTTGCAAAGACTTTAAAATTACCTGATGTTGTTGCCATATCTAATTTTGAATTTATACACATTGGGTCCTGCATGAAGAAACCTCGTCTCTGGAAATGGGTAGGTGAAGGGTTTTAAACTCATTGCTTCCAAATGATAGCCTAATAAAACAGAAATATTATTAGAGAATTATTAAAAAGCTAACGATGGTTCCTTATCAACTTGATGGTATGGGAAAGAGAGCCTGCCCAATATACAGCATCTCTTCATGAGTAAAATGTCCAACACTCAACACCACTGTCCCAGGCTCAGTTTTTATACTAATCATCTATATTAATCACCTGGATTATTCTCCTACCTGCATGGGGATGATATGTGATGACTGGGGATAATCTCTATACTTGCAAGCACAGACCTGAATTCAAGGTTTGTAGTTTATCTTACACCTCAGGCAAATCACTTCTCTCCATGAGACTAATAATAGCAACATCTGGTGACTCACAAGGTTTTTGTTAAGATTAAATCTATCTCCCAAATATCTCTTGAATCTATTCTCTTCCCTTGTCCCCACTTTCCCTGGAACCTAGGCCAGTGTGAAGAGGGCTCAAATCAAATAATGAAACAATCCAAATGCACCAATAGGTGGCATAATTAGGAACACCTCTGCTGTTAATTTTAGATAAAGTTAAGGGATGGGCACACCTTCCCGCCACAGCTAATACAGCAAATATGGATGTACACCAATGTTTCCCAGTGCTGCCGAGGAACGCCTTTTCTTTCCTACCTCTCAACCATTCTTCCTCTTCACCGCTGCGAGACTGCCCTGTGTCACTAGAATGCCTACTATCCTCCTAGCACTTACTAGTTTTACTCTTCCTATTCCAGAATCTCTGCCCACTTGAAATCCTCTCTGAGGAAAACTGGGGAAAGGGGGAAAATGGAAAAAGAAGAATGGCAGGTCTCTTCTCCTCCAAGAGGGCATTTGGTACACACTCAAAAGTAAGAATGGAGCACAGTGATTAGTGATATTCTAAGTCATTAGGACTTTCCTGTGCTTCTTTTTACTTGTAGAGAAAATAAACCCTGCATTTTCTGTCTCTTCATATGGAAGTTTAAGTAATAAATAACGAGATTAGACCTCCAGAGTTCCTGAGGATAAAATCTACCTACACACAACACAAAGTATTGATTTCAGAGGCAGCTAAGATGCGGTAGACTGAACAGGCACAAAGAAAGAATAATTTAGGTTTGAACCTCAGCTCCAATACCCCTCCTTAGTTTCTCTAGGCCTTGGTTTTCTTACTTATACAACAATAACAAAAACTAACAACAGCTTTTTGTTATGCCCTATTATAAGTGCCTTACATATATTATCTCACTTAATCCTCATAATAAGCCTGAAATCAATAGTCTAAATTTGATAGATAAGGAAACTGAGGCACTGAGAGATGAAGTAACCTCCCCATAGCTATATGAATGTTGGAATCGGGATTCAAAGTGAGGTACTATAAGCCCAGACTTGATGCTCTTATCCACTTTGCCACTCTGCTTTGAGGGTTTTAGTAAAAAAATAATAATAATATAAAATCATTTTGTAAGTACAAAAATATATACACATAAAAGACTATTTTCATTATTCTTTCCTTCATATTACCCCAATACCATTTCTACTCAGCAAGGAAAACTCTTGTATGTTGGAGTCAGGAGATCTATGAGGCCAAATAATGGAACTTCCCACAATTTGCAAAGTTCATGTCTGGGCCTGCCAGTAAAGAGATATCCCAGTGTCTGATCTCGGCTGCTTGGGATTAGAATGACAGGAGGCTGGAGCCAGAGCCCATGAGACTATTTAGACTAGAATTGCAGTCAAAAGTGAAAAGAAATAGTTGGTGCCAACTGCAAAGTTACCAGAGGGGAAATATTGTTCATATCCTGAAAAAAAAAATCTTGCTGATTCCCATGTCCAAGGCATGGGAGAAACTGAGCTAGATTTGGTTTTTGGTGCTAAGGTGACTTTTCTAAGTAGGAAAGGAGCCTACCTGGTGGAGACTTAGGTTGTGGCCAAAAAATTTAGCTTTCAGTTATTCAGAGGGTTCTCCTAAAATGCAGTCACCTCTCACCACAGAGGGCTAGGGATCAGAGCAAAGGAAATGAAGGACATTTGCTGGAAATGACAATCCAGAGAGGAAACTTCATGTACTGTGCCACAGCTGGCTGGCTGAGAGAAGTAAAAACAGCCCTCTCTGGCTGGGGCCTGCCTGTTAATTGCTGGCTGCCTGCTTCAGAAACAAACACCACACACTAATTACCCCATTTGAAAATAAAGATTAGACAGCATAATCCAAAAGAACCACATAGTAGTAGTGGTTCAAAGATTTCACAAGGTTATTTTCCAACATGAGTACTGCAGTCACTTTGACACTATGGGATCTTAACAGATGAAGGGTGAGACTCTCAACTCATTTTTAGGGGATCAAAAAACACGATGAGTTTAAGACAAAAAAGAAAAGTTTAGAGGCAATATGCATTAGTTGTAAAGACATAAGATTTGGAATTGGAGGATCAAGGCTTGAGTCCTAGCTCTGCCTCTTATTAGTCATTAGACCCCGAGCATGTCACTTAGCCTCATCATTTCTCAGTTTCTACACCTGCAAATGGGAATCCCATCTACCCTTCAAACTGTTGAGGGATTAAATATGATTATATTATAAGTAGCACTTCATAAACTCTAGAGTATTATATAAACATTAGCTGTTTTGATAGATCTGAAGTTTCTCTCTTAATGCTTCACTAGAAAAGCAAATTTAAGAGAGGAAAACTATCTTTAATCTCAGCGCAAAAATCTGACACATCCCAATCAAGAACCTTTCTTAGAAAATCCCCAATATTCAATTGACACATTGGCAAGGATGTTAGATTGACATATTGTTAAATGACACATTGGCAAGGATGTTAGATTTTTAAAGGTTTTTAGTAATCTGTTTCACATAAAGAAACATCTGGGTCAGTGCATAGAATCTAAAGCAGGGCTGAATGCTATATGAGGATAATGATATTGACTACTGACGCAGAAGGAGATGATAAGGAAGTACTGTCACTAAATATATCTGGTGATATTTGATGGAAAAATCCTCCACAGGGTTAAAGAATAAAAGAGCTCTCATAAGCATTTATTCAAAATACATTTACTGGGCAGATCTAATATGACAGGCTCTGTGACCACTGAGTGTAGGCAACAAGATAGGGAAATCCCACTGATATCATGAATATACTACCCAAGTTTTAGAACTTAGATTGAAGACAGATGCCCAGCTTCTTCTGCCTTCACAAGTCCTTGGCTGGTCTCAGAGGTCTGCCTGGCTCTACTGAAGTATATTCAGACTAGAGATTCTATACTAGAGAATATTTCCAACTAGAGACTCATGGTTGCCTATAGCCTGAAGTGCCTTTCATTTTAGAGGGTACGAGAAGAAACTGATTTCACCAAAGAAGGAAATAACTTCCACAAGGTCACATAACTCAGAATGGATCCAGGATTACCACTCCCCAAGACTGTTGATTCCTTTGGCCCACACATTTTCCATTACAACACATCGCCCTGTCAGTCACTTTATTAAACTGTAAACCCTGGTTTCTCTCATAATTGTGGATGACTCAAGACAAACTCAAACTGGGTACAAAGGCATCAAACCAAAATGTAAGCTTTTCTGATTAAATGTTCTCAGAATTGTTTCTTGGAGGTGTTAAAGGGTCACATTCACATTTGTTTATCTTCAAGCTCTATTTTCAAAAGGAACTATTCTCAGTTTCTTCACCTGACAGGGTGACTAGGACAGCTGATGAAATAATGAAGGTATAATTGCTTATTGTAGTGCTCTACACATACGTTATTCTTTATTTAAAAACAAAGCAAAATGTTAAGATATGGGACAAGAAGAGACTAATCTAAGACTACCCGGGATACTTTCATGCTTATCAATGTCATTCTTTCTCATTAGGTTTCTTCCTACTCTTTAGACACAATCTTTAAAATGCTCTTGGCATTTGTTCAGGAATGGATTTGCTCTTGGAACTGCGTCAGACTTTGTTTTGTTTTGTTTGAGAGGGGAGGAGTAACTAAACCTTCTAACAGAGAGGTAGGAAGATGCCCAAAATGAAACCAGAAGGCCTACTGGACAACTCAATAGACCAGAAAGGAGTCTAAGTTAATCTCTTATGCTACTTTTGGCACCCAAGTGCCACTTCCACTTACATCTTAACCATCCTAAAAGCTATTGGAAAAACCACCTTTGGTCAATAGGTCCAGATCTGTGCTCCTTATTCTAGAAAAGCAATAGAATGGTATCGCATCTCTCCACCCTGCCCAGTAGCTGTGGCTTGTTTAAAGACAATCAACCTAGCATTCACATTATATTGCAGCACTCTAAACATCCTACCAACCCCAGGAACCCAAAAAGCATTTGGATGTAAAACTGCAGGCAATGAAAGACATTTTATTTTTTGGTTACACCATTGGGTGAGTTGCCCTGAAGCAGTACACATAGGGAAGAAAATTTTAAATGGGGGGGGGAAAGCATCAGTAGTTTCAAAAGGGCAAATGGTGGAGAGAAAAGAACATCTTTTACAATTTTGAGCTAAAAACTCTTGATTCTTTGATGTACATATCTCAAGGGTCTTAGTGACAGATTAATATAGGAAAGTATAAAAAGAAAGCTTCTAAAATATATAGCTTTGTTCTTGCCATGAAACAATGGCAGATTCTGAAGAAATTAAGTTAATAAGAAAACTAAATTACTTTTTATGTAAAGAGAGCAAATTTCACACAGGCAATTTGAAATACTTTAATACTGGTGAGATACTGGAGAAATAAGAATTGTATTTACAAAAAGATGTATCTGACTTGAAATCATCTTCTAATTCGGCCAAGATCCTACAACAAGGGCAAGACTAAAACTCAGATGTGTTGCTAAAACAAGATAGTCTAGCTGATTATGAACTGGCCTATAGTTTCAGCCTATTATCAGCCTATTTCAGCCTGTATCAGCCTCAGTTCTTTATATTTTACCACCTAAGCCTAGCTCTAAAATAACAAAATCTGTTATTATTGCTAAGAAACATAAAGCTTTGTACTTTGAAAAACCATCAAACCATAGGGATCCGATGGTGAAGAAAGATCTTAACAAACAAACAACCTCATATTTATAAAGCACTTTCAGTGTATATAATGCTTTCCTGTCCCTATCTCACAAGATCAAAAAACTTCTATTAAAATAGGAAGGGCAGATTCAGCTACCTTATACTCTAACTGCTCTCCTCATTTTTACTTGATTTGATTCTCTCAATTTCGTGTTCATTCAATATTCATTCATTCAGCTCACAAATATTCGCATACCTACTATGTTCCAGAAATGAAGTGGCGGAGATACAGTGGAGAATAATAAGAACTTGGTCCTCACGTGCAAACAGCTTACAAATAATTTTAAGTGTGATGACTGCTAAAAAAAAGAATATGGTGATGTGGCAACATGATAGAGACTCTTATGCTAGAATGGAAATCATGGAAGCTAACTCTAAGTAAGAGACTCACATCTGAGGGATGAGTGTGAGTTAGGGAGGCACCAATAGAGAGTGGGTCTGGGATGGGTACAGGAAACAGCTGATGTAAGAGTTCTCAACGGGGAGAGAGCATGGAATTTTCAAAAGACAGAAATATAGTAACCCAGAAGATAGCAGGCAAAAAAGACAGTGCTATGAGAGTAACACTATACAGATAAGCAATGAGTCAGTCAGCACACATTTGAGAGCCTACTATGCACTAGGCACTGTTCAGAGCATGTTTAGAGTAGACAACAAGAGAGACATGATAACTTGTCTTTAAGGACTTACATTTCAGATGTGGAGACCAACAATAAACATATAAGTGTAATTTGAAGGACTCTAGGTACTATAAAGAAAGTAAAATAGGGCTTTAGAGTAAAGAGTGACTGGGAGGCTGATTTAACTACTGCACCCAGGGAAGGCCTTTTGGACAAGATCTCAATGGAGTTGAGGTTTTTGTTTTTAAAGATTTTATTTATTTATTTATTTATTTATTTATTTATTTATTTGGCAGAGAGAGACACAGCGAGAGAGGGAACACAAGCAGGGGGAGTAGGAGAGGGAGAAGCAAGTTTCCTGCAGAGCAGGAAGCCCGAAGTGGGGCTCGATCCCAGGACCCCAGGACCATGACCTGAGCCGAAGGCAGATGCTTAACAACTGAGTCACCCAGGCACCCCTGGAGTGAGGTTTTAATGGAAAGTGGAACAACCATGCAAAGTCAAGAGGAAAAGCATGCCAAGGCGGAAAAAAACTCCAGCCAAGCCTAGATACCCTGTGATGGGTGGTTTAATGGACAGAAAGGTCAGTGTGATTGGAGCACAGAGAATGAAGACAAACTAGAGGGAGATGAAGTCAGAGATAGGCAGAAACCAGATCATGCAAGGCCTGTAGCCCATTGTAAAGAGTTTAAATTTTATGATAAGGGTTTTATAAAAAGTGAAATGATTTATGCTTTAGAAAGATGAACTGTACATGGGGTGCCTGGGTAGCTCAGTTGGTTAAGTGTCCAACTCTTGATTTTGGCTCAGGTCATGATCTTGGGATCATGAGATAGAGCCCCTCGTTGGGCTCCAAGCTCGGTGGGGAGACTGAAGGAGAGTCTCTCTCCCTCCCCTCTGCCCTCCCCCAACCCACGCTCACATACTCTATCTCTCTATAAAATAAATAAATAAATCTTTAAAAAAAAAAAAAAAGAAAAGAAAAAAGAAAGATAAACTGGGCGCCTGGGTGGCTCAGTGGGTTAAAGCTGCTGCCTTCGGCTCAGGTCATGATCCCAGGGTCCTGGGATCGAGGCCCACATCAGGCTCTCTGCTCAGCAGGGAGCCTGCTTCCTCCTCTCTCCTCTCTCTCTGCCTGCCTCTCTGCCTACTTGTAATCTCTCTCTCTGTGTCAAATGAATAAATAAAATCTTAAAAAAAAAAAGAAAGATAAACTGTACAAGGATAAGTGTAGAAGCAGGGAACCAGTCAGGAAGCTTTTGCAATAATCCAGGGGAAAGATGCTGCTGATTTTGACTGGGGTGTCTCAGCAGTTAGTGAATAGTTGAATTTGGGGTATATTTTAGACTGATGGCCTAGGTGTGGGAATCAAGGATGGCACTTACGCTTTTAGCCTTTGCTATTGTATTAGGTGGATAATGGTACATAACCTTTACTGAGCTGGGCAAGGATTCTAGGGAAAGAGATTTGTGGGGAAAACTCCATCATTCTGTCTTGGTTAAGTCTGAGGGGACTATTAGACATCTTCATGGATATACCAAGAGGGTGGTTGCCTAGTGTGCAAAGGATGGAAATCAGGATGGAAATATAAATTTAAGTCCTCAGTGTTTAGATGGTAGTTAAAGCTACTGAACAGATGAGATCATCTAAGAAGGTATAGCTAGAGAAGCGATGAAGGCCTTACTTATAGTCCAGGTTATGACTTGTGGAGTCTACCCTAAGAACAATAGGAAGGCACTGAAGGGTATAATAAAGAAATGACCACATAGCTGTGAGTTAAAGATATGTGTGTATCTGATTGTACTGTGGGAAATAACCCAGAACAAGAGCAGATTAAAAAAAAAGACCAGGACCAGCCTGTGGTTCAAGGCAAAATCTGCTAAGTAGCCTGGTCTACAGTCACTGTTTTGGAAGATGCCTAGAATGACTGGGTGAATTGACAGTGGAGGCAGAGAGAACAAAGATGATGCCTGGTTGCTTGAGCAACTTATTGAAGAGGAAAAAAAAAAAGTGCCACTTCTTGGAAAAGGTAGCCTTAGAAAGTAAATTTTTGAGGGGAGGATGTGAAGCCCTTATTGGGACATGCTCAATTTCCAGGTGCCCGTGAACAGCCAGAGAGAGGTTTTAGGTAGACTGCTGGGGTACTGTGGTAGGTCTGCCACCTGCGGGAGTGCAAATGAAGGAACTAAAGTTCAGAGAAGCCGAGGATGTACAGCAAGGTACGGCCGCTGGAATCTTTCCACTTTTTCCAATGCCAAGATTCAATGAACACAGAAGTCTCACCGAGGGCCAGGACTCCAATCTCTGCCTCTGAGGTTCAGTCAGGCATTAGAAAGCAGGAACTCGCTGAGATCCCTAAGACACGATGGGACAAGCAACGTCTCGTGGGACAAGTCTTGGTTTCATGGCAACCGCGAAGCCAGGGTCCGAGGGAGGCTGCAGACCAAAGCGTACGCTTTCCTTCCCGGGGCCGGGGCGGGGGTGGG
>LNAC01000014.1:3790579-3831932 GCA_002007465.1 Ailurus styani
GCAATTGGGGGGTGCGGCCAGAGGCAGCTCCGGGCACCTGGCGCCGCCCCAGCCGCCCCACTCCCCGCCCGCCCCAGCCGCCCCTCGCACCCTCGCGGCCCACAAGCGCCCACAACCTGGCCCTCGGGGGGCAGCTGCGGAGCGGTGGTGGCGGGGCTGTAACTCTCCCTCGGAAAATTTAGACAACGAAGCGCCGACCTCAGGGGAGAACCAGGCCACTGTGGGCCGTTACCTCACACCCAAGAACTTCCCGGGCCCGGCCAGGCTCTTACACAGACGAAGGGTTCTTCGCGCCTCATAAAAGTAGCCTCGGCTCAGGTTGCCACGAGAGAGCGCCCTGGAAAATGGGGGGCGTCGACTGCGCACGAAGCGCGGCTCATGAACTCAACCCTCGCCCGCGCTATGGCTCTTGCCGCGCGCCTGTCAGGCGTTTTGCGCGCGCGCAGCTGCGCTCCGCCCCCCTCTCCACCGGCCGGGCTTCTGCGCGTGCGCGGACGCACTTCCGGGCCTCGCCGCTTGGCGCACACTCTGTCCCTGCCGTGGTTAGGTCGGGAACTGTCTACTGCGGCGTTCCTACTACGTGTCGGACATCGTGCAGGCACTTTCCGTACTCACTCTCCCTTGATCCTGGCCGTCGTGTCGTAAAGCAGTTATTAATATCCTAATTTTATTTTTTTTAAAGATTTTATTTATTTATTTGTCAGAGAGAGAGAGCACAAGCAGACAGAGTGGCAGGTAGAGGCAGAGGGAGAAGTAGCCTCCCTGCCGAGCAAAGAGCCTGATGTGGGACTCGATCCCAGGACCCTGAGATCATGACCTGAGCCAAAGGCAGCTGCTTAACCAACTGAGCCACCCAGGCGCCCCCAATATCCTAATTTTAAAGAGGCCTGGGAATGGGAGCGACTGTGGAGGTGCAAGGACGCGAACAGGGGTCTCTGATTTCAAAGCCCAGCACTTTCCCTTCAACTTCCTGCTGATCAAATTCTGACCGTGTTGTGAATTATTAAGCGATCTGGCCCCACATCACTGGAGGGGTAGGAGGGCTGCGTGTGCGACGTTCCTGATCATGGACCCGCCGAGAGACCTCGCGGCCCCAACTCATCCCTAGAGTCTTCCTGCATTCTTCTGCCTTCCTCTTCAGCGCTCTTGCTGTTCTGTTCCCTCTGTTTGGGATGCCTCCCCCACCCCACCTAAAAACTCTACTCCACGCGCCCAGATAGTAAGCTCTTTGAAGGCTGAGTCTTGTCTATCTTTTTATACACAAGAAACTAAGCACCTCCTATTGGGTAGTACACGGAAAGAGTTGGGAAAGCGAGGCAGGAAAAGAAAGGAAAAAAAGCGGATGGAGGACAGCTGAAAAAGGAAAATAGATCTTGGGAGGGCACCTGCCCCATCCCATCTAAATAAGGCATCTGTCATGCAGTGTCCCACTGAAGGGAGGCCTGTGGGAAGTGTGACCTGATAATGCCAGGTCTGATTTTCACGGGAAATTTCTCAATTTAAAAATGTTGGCAACTGATGGAAAAACTTGAATATACTGTGGACTGAAACTAACACATTTGTGACTCTGACCTTCCTTGGCCCAGTAAAAGTTGACCAAGCTAGTCAGACTTGAGTCCCAGCACAGGGCAGCCTCTGGCATCTGTTGTGCGTCTATCCCTTGCACAATCCATGCTTGGGAAACAAGAGAAAGACCCTTCTTTGAGCAGGGGTGGGGAGTGGGGTCCATGCAGGGTAAAGGAATCAGGATTCTGGTGAGGCTGGAGTAAACTATTCTGTACCTGTGCCGTTTACTTGTAATCTACCTACCTGGATATTACTTGTACCTAAGATTATAGTAGGCAAGGTTATGAGTCTTAAATGGCCACTTCTGTGATGTACATAATTTCCTATGGAGGATGGCCGCTGGTCGGGTATGAAGGACAGGGGAAGGAATCACTGGACACAAATATGTTTTAGTTTCAACCAGACTGGAGGGAAATAGGCAGAAACCCAAGGGATTCTAACCGAAAGTCTTATTACAACCCTAAATGACCAAACATCCAACTTCCTGTCATCTACAATTACGGTGTATCACATGAAATAAAAGTAACACACAAGCACTTTGAATGAGTAAGATTGAATTGAAGTGTGCCCTGGCAGACACAAACATACACACTGCTATTGAGGCAGGAGAGCAGCACCTGGCGAACCCAAGGTGGCCTCCCAGCCCAGGTGGCCCACATTATTTCCTTCCAGTTTGAGGAGGGTAACAACCCCATATTGGGTACTGTCTTTTGTGATGAGGCCAGGCTGCTTCCCCTGGGGCTCTGGCTGAGGGTTCATAATGGGATACAGTTAAAGGGAGGAATTCTTACCTGAGATAACAGGAGACCCTTGGGCCAGAAAAGGGACAGAGCCAACACCTAAGCAGTAATGTTAAGCGCCAAAATTCCAGGAGGGAACTTAGAGCAAGAGACATTATTGGAGGAGGGGGGCTGCAATGAGCATTTCAATTTAGAGGGTGGATTCAGGGGTGCCTGGGTGGCTCAGTCGGTTGGGTGACTGCCTTCAACTCAGGTCATGATCCTGGAGTCCAAGGATCGAGTCCCACGTTGGCTCCCTGCTCAGCAGGGAGTCTGCTTCTCCCTCTGACCCTCCCCACTCTCATGCTCTCTCTCTCTCTCTCTCATTCTCTCTCTTTCAAATAAATAAATAAAATCTTTAAAAAAAAATAAGAGGGTGGATTCAGGAATTCGGAGCCAGTCAGATAAAGGGATAACAAATATTTAGTCAATCAACAAATACTTATTTGAATAACTATAAGCACTATTCTAGCCCTTTGGCAATACTTTGGTGAAGAAGACAAAATTAACTGTCATTATGGAGATGACCCTGAGATCAAACTAGATGGGAGGGTTGTAGCTTGCTATCGTGAGCCACCCAGGATGGCTGTATGACCCACTGACCTTGCCTAAAGAGCTAGAGGGGACATAGACACTGGCCACCTCAGACAAGACAATGGGAGGGGAACCACCTGTGGGTCTGACTGCCTTGTCCCTTGGGATTCTTTTTTACTTGAAACTGGTGTTACATTTTTTATTATTTTTTAATTTTTAAAAAAGATTTTATTAATTCATTTGAGACAGAGACAGAGAGCATGAGCAGAGGGAAGAGGCAGAGGGAGAGGGAGATGCAGACTCCCTGCTGAGCCCGGAGCCCGACTTGGGAGGGGGGGGATCTGATCCCAAGGCATGGAGATCATGACCAGAGCCAAAGGCAGATAGAACCATCTGAGCCACCCAGGTGCCCCAAAACTGGTATTATATATTTTTTTAATTACATGTGGTACAATTCACTGTTTTTGGTGTATAAGTGTATGATTTTTAAACATATGCATAGATTCAAGGATCGATCAGAATACAGAACAGTTTTGTTACTCTGAAAAATTACCGCAGGTTACCCCTTTGTGGTCAAACCCTCCTCCCACTCCAACCACCGGCAACCTGTTCTCCACTCCTGGTTTTGCCTTTTCCAGTGTGGCAGGTAAATGGATCCTACAGTAGGTAGCCTTTTGGTAGTGGGCTCTTTCTCTGAGTGGTACATTTCAATTTATCCATGTTGTTGTATATAGCGGTAGTTCATTCCTTTTCATTGCCAAGAAGCATCCAATTGTATGGATATTCCACCACTTTTTTATTATTTGCCTATCGATGGACATTTGGGTTGTTTTCCACTTTGGGCAACAGAGCTTCTATAAGGATCGACATCCCAGTTGCTGTATGAACTTAAGTCTTCATATTTCTCAAGTAGATACCTAGAATGGGGATCGCTAGGGTTGTATGGCAAGTGTATGTCTGACTTTATAAGAAAATACTGAACTCTTTTCCAGAGCGGCTGTATTGGTTTGCATTCTTACATGCAGAGTAAGAATGAGAGTTTTGTTTGCCGTATGTCCTTGTCGGCACTTGGTATTTTTGGTTTTAAATTTTTTTTTCTTTTTGCCATTCTAGTAGATGTTAATAGTCTCTAGTTGTAGATCTAATTTGCATTTCCCTCATGACTAATGATATTGAGCATCTTTTGATATGCTCTTAGGATTCTTGAGAATTAATAAACCCATACCCCAATTCAGAAACCAACCCACGGTGCTGAAGAGACTTTTATGGATTCACATTTGGCCTGACAGACTGGAACATTTTAGCAGCAATGCTCAGCAGATGACAATTGGATTCAAAGCACATATGCCAGATCTGTCCAGCCAGCAAGCGGACAGCAAGAGGCTCCTGGCTGCTAAGCACTGTCTTCTCTGTTCCAGGCTTTAGGGAGAGGAAAGCATTTTGTGCCTTTGCCCTCGGGATGTGCTCCTTGCCAGGCTCTGCAGCTCCTGCCATGGTTTTCCCCCCGGACCTCCTATTTAACATTCTCCCTCTCTTCTTTTCTTTGCTAAATAACTGTTTATTGAAAGCGCACTGCATGCCAGGCACTGAGCTAGCCTCAAGGGTCACAAAGTTGAAGAAAATGCCTACTCGCAGTAGGCTCTCGTTCTAACAGGGGGATTAACATAAAGCAGCTTTTTACTTTTTTTTTAAAAAAAGATTTTATTTATTTGTGAGAGAAAGTGAGTTCACAAGCAGGGGGAGCAGTAGGCAGAAGGAGAAGCAGACTCCCTGCTGAGCCAGGAGCCCGACAGGGTCCTGGGATCATGACCTGAGCTGAAGGCAGACGCTTAACCGACTGAGCCACTCAGGTACCCCCCCTAGAGGATGATTCTTAACCAGCTAGGAGTCAGGATGGCTTCCTGGAAGAGGAAACACCTACAAGGAGTCCTGAAGGACGGGTGGCTATTGGGCTAAGAGACACAAAGAGGGCATTCCAGGCAGAAGGGACAGCCTGAGCAAAGTCCTAGAGATAAGAAATAGCATGTTGTGTGTACACTTCTGTGAAAAGCTCAGTTTTCCTCAGATCTATGGATGGAGATGTGGAGCGGCAGGAGATGGAGCTAATGAAGGAGATAGGGGCTGGATCATGGAGAAGCTTGTGCTGAGGCACTTGAATGTATCCCCAAAGCTATAAGGTGCTTCTAAAAGCTAGGTTTTGGGAGTACCTGGGTGGCGCACATCGTTAAGCATTTGCCTTCAGCTCAGTCCATGATCTCAGGGGGAACCTGCTTCCCCCTCTCCCTCTGCCCCCTCCTCCCCTCCTGTCCCTTCTGCTCGTGATCTCTCGCAAATTAATAATTAAAAATATTTAAAATAAATAAATAAATAAAAGCTAAGTTTTAGTGGGGCTCAAACTCTTGATTTCCGCTCAGGTCATGATCTCAGGATCTTAAGATGAAGCCCCGCATGGAGCCTGCTTAAGACTCTCTCCCTCTCCCTCTGACCACACTCCACCTGCTTATGTTCTCTCTCTCTCTCTCTCACTCTCTCAAAAATAATTAATTAAAAGACAAGTTAGTCGTTGGTTTTAGAAGTGCCTTCCTTTTCTGCTTTGTTGATTCTAACTCGTCCTTCAAGACCCATCTCAAAGTCCACCTCTTCTGGGAAGTCCTCTCCAATCCCCCTAGCCAAAAAGATCGGCTCCTTCCTGGGGCCCTTTGCCCTGCTTTGTACTTTCTAATCAGTCTGCTTGGAGGGTGGGAGCTATAATTTGTCCCAATCTGGGCTGCTTGTGACACTCGACGCAGCGTCAACACATAGAAGGTGCTAATAAATTTTTGATGAATGTGGATGAATTTGTGAATGGAGGAAGTTTTCAGGGCAGCCCAGCTCCAGAATCTGATCATACTAGTTCTCAAATTTGAGCATGTTGTCAGAATCACCTAGAAGGCTTGTGGATTGCTCCACTTAGCCCCCAAGTTTCTGATTCATAGGTTGGGAAGGAGAAGGGGCCTGAAAATGTGCATGTTGAACATGCAAAGTTCCCAGGCAATCATGATGCTGCTGGTGAAGACCACACTTCAGGGAACCTTTGATGTGGCTGCGGGTGCAATTTACATGCTTCTCACAGCCAGCCCGTGAGCTGGGCATTATCAAGGGGCCCTCATTGCTGCTGTTTATCACAACCATCTTACTGCCTGACCCTTCAGAGGATCCCTTTCCAGGATGTCCTTAGTCTTGCCTCTGTCCCACCCCTTGGAGCTGGAGCTGGACATTAGAGTGCCCTCTCCTGGTCCTTTGCTCCCAGGGACTCCCTAAGGCTTCTCAGAGGCACCTTAGTCACATGGTTTCCTTAACAGGCTTCTCTCCCACTGAGTAGTTCCTCCAGTGAGCCCCAGAGGACAGGGCAAATCCCAGCTGTGACCTGTGAAGAATCCTGGGATATTGCACGGCTCTTCCTAATAGGTTCAGAAAGGGGTCTTGTCCTCTTTAAGAGCTGCTGCTTCCTGGGCTTCTGCAGCTCCCCATCTCTCTCTCCCTGGGTGGGAAGGAGCCGGTTCATTAACAGCTCCACTTCCTGCAGCACCTGGGGCTCCCTCTCCCCTGAGGCCCTGCCACCTCCCTTTGGGCTTCCCAGGTCAATTACCAGAGCCAGGTGATGGTCCTCAGCCTTCAGCTGGGGGAGGCTGGAGGCCAGAGACTGGCCTGGTGGGGCCACAGGGAAAACCAACTGGCATAGAAAGGCAGCCCTGGGGGTAGTAGCAAGGGCGTTTCCTAAGGGAAATCATCATTTGATTGGCCAATTTTCTCTCCTTCTTCGGTGTTGGGTGTCTGGGTTCTCTGCAAGGTTGTGAAACCCTGTGACTACCCAAGCGGGAGTCTTGTGGAGCTCAGGGATGCAATGGGTTGGGCTAGGTCTGCTCAGAGCGGCCTCAGAATCCTTCTGGGTTCCTCCGGTGCCGGCAGCTCCAGATGGAGTTGCAACCTGAGCAGCTGGTGGGTTGTCTATCCCCAGGTCCATGGCCAACAGTGAACACACCTTCATTGCCATCAAGCCTGATGAAGTCCAGTGCAGCCTCTTGGGAGAGGCTGTTTTGAGCAAAAGGGATTCCTCCTCATTGCTATGAAATTAATCCAGGCTTCGGAAGACTTTCTCAAGGAACACTACATTGACCTGAAGGACTGTACTTTCTTTGCTGGCCTGGTGAAGTACTTGCAATCAGGGTCTGTAGTTGCCATTGCCTGGGAGGGGCTGAGTGTGGTGAAGACAGGCCAAGTGAGGCTCTGGGAGACCAACCCTTAGTACTCCAAGCCTGGGACCATCCCTGGGGACTTCACATTCAATTTGTCATGAACATTACCCATGACAACGATTCCATATAGAGTGCAGAGAAGGAGATTGCCTTGTGATTTTGGCCTGAAGAGCCAGTAGGTTTGAAGAGCTGTGCTCAGAACCCGATCTATGAGTGACAGAGAGCAGTGCTTTGCCCACTCCATTTCCTCTCCCTCTCATGGGCAGGGGGCCAGGCTCTAGCAAATCCAGTTATTTTTGAGAACTTCCTTATAATCTGGAAGGGAACTGGGAGTGCTCCCTGTTCAGTATTATGTGCTAGCATCAGATTAAAATGTTTCATTCTTACCACCACCCCCAAATGAGAATCCTTCTGGGCTCAGTTTAGACCTTCGAGGCCTTTGTGAATTTAGCAGAGAGAATTGATTTCTGCTGGTGGTGTCTGCCTTAGGACAGAAGCAGAGAACCCCAATAAGGAGGTGAGAGAGACTCTGGAGAGACCCCTTTAGAAGACTGATCCTTGGAAAGGCTTTGTGTTGGGACCTAACTGGGAGCCTTTAGAGGTTCAAGTGTGCCAAGAATCCTCTAAAGAACATGGTCTAGACATTGGGTCCCAGGCCAGCCCAGAGAGTCACATTTCTGGGGGGCACTCTGCATTTGTACCAAGGATTCCAAGTGGTTTTTGTCTAAATTAAAAACAACAACAACAACAACAAAATATATATATAATGAAAATCTTCAAACATATAGGAAACCTACCTCCCTAAACTATCATTTTGATTTAACTCTACTTGCTCCATCACATACCCATTCATCTACTCATCCTTCTTGCCATCCATCAATCCATTACTTTTTGAGAATTTCAAAGAAGTTGCAGACATTGGTATACTTCCCATAGATCCTGCAGCATGCAATTCATTAAATAGAAATCATATTGATTTATGAGTTTTTTCTTTGAGATAAAATTTACATGAATGAAATGCCTAAATCCTAAGTGTACATTTGCCATGTTTTAACAAATGCATACATCTGCGTAACCCAAATCCCTATCAATATATGGAACATTACAGAAAGTTCCCTCATGCCCCTTCCCAATCAATCCCTGCCTTCGCTTCCACCACCACCACCACCCCCAGAGGTTACCACCATCTTAATTTTTTTAAAGATTTATTTATTTATTTGACAGAGAGAGAGAGAGAGAGAGAGAGAGATCACAAGTAGGCGGAGAGGCAGGCCGGGGGGGGGAAGCAGGCTCCCCGCCGAGCAGAGAACCCGATGTGGGACTCGATTCCAGGATCCTGAGATCACCACCTGACCTGAAGGCAGAGGCCTAACCCACTGAGCCACCCAGGCACTCACCAGTATCTTAAATTTTATCCATCATAGATTGCTTGCTTGTTTTAGCATTTTATATAAATGAAAGCATAGAGTGTAAACTATTTTGTGTAAAGCTTCTTCCACTTGGCATAATGTTTGTGATTTATCCATCCAAATTTATCCATATTTATCCATATTGGTGCAGTTTGTTCCCTTTGATCACTGAGTAATATTCTATTGTATGAATGTACTACAGTTTATTTATCCATTTTTCCAAGTGATGAGCATAACTATCACAGCGATTGTATTAGTAGAGTAGCTAATGACATAGGAAATGCCTATGCTATTCTTTTTTTTTAATGCCTATGCTATTCTATTAAGAAAAAAATTTCAGGATACAAAATTTATATACAATAGGATCCTAACTGTGTAAAGAAAATAATTCATAAGAAATATGCTAAAATGTCAACAATGGGCTTTGCTCTGCTCTAAAAGCTTTTTTATTAATTTTATTTCATTTATTTTTATAAATAATTATAGATTGACAAGAAGTTGCAAAGGCAGTCCAAAGAAGTCTTATACATTTCATCCATTGTCCTCAATGATTACACCTTACATGATCTAGTAGAATATTAAAACCAGAAAAGTGTCATTGCCATAAAGTGTGTGTATAGTTCAGAATCATTTTATCAGGTGTGTAAATTCATGTAATCACCACATGCAAGGTACAGAATTGTTCCATCACCTCAAAGATGCATCTCCTCCCTGACCATCCCTAATCCTTTGCAACCACTAATCTGTGCTCCATCTCTATAATTCTATAATTTCATCATTTTGAGAATGTTCCATAAGTGGAATCATGGAGTATGTGGCCTTTTGAGATTTGGCTTTTTTCACTCATCATAATGCCCTTGAGACCCATCAAAGTTGTTAAGTGTATCCATAGTTCATTCCTTTTTATTGCTAAGTAATATTCAATGGTATGGATAACCCACCCCCACACACACACATGTACACACACACTTTTCAAAGTTCCTACTGAGCATGAAATATTTTAATCCTTAAGAAAAAAGAAAAGTACTGATGGGGGTGGTGAGTAATGCATAGAGAAGTAGTTCGTGCCTTTAAGGAAATGTGTTGAATTAAATAAGAGAATTTTAGGCTCGAGATCCCCTTGGCGGTTACTTAGGTAAGTTTTTCATTTTGCGGGAGTCCTCCCTGCAATATCCTGACAGGTAGTTGTGCAGCCTCTGTGTGAATATTCCTAGTAACAGGGAGCTCACTATCAAATAAAGCATTAAATTAATAACAAACTGCCTTTCTTCATAGAACCAGGGCGTGACTGAGAGAAGATTTCTGTCACAGGTTATCTTTGCCCTGCCTAGGGTTTCTTCCCTGTCTCCCCTAACCAGGTAACCACAAGACCAAGACAGTGAACAAAGCCTGCAGAGCCTGAGCAAGCCATTGAATATGCTAGATCTATGAATGTCCTCTCCAGGGAGATTACAGTATTCACTGGTTTAGAAAAACAATAGGCTGCAGACCTTTTAAAATGGAATGAAATTCTGCATGAGCACACACAGAGATACCCTCAGTCCCCTATGAGTAGTCTCCTTTCTGCATTGTAGGATGCCCCCCAAAAGGCACTGAACCACTAGTCCAAGAGGTAAGGTTTCAGATTCTCTCCTGCTTCCAATCCTTTGTAGCTGACCTAAGATCAATTTCTTTCCCTTTAGCTTTCCTTGAGAGCAGACTCTGATCTGTCCATGGTTCTGATTGTTAATGAATTTCACTGGAAGGCCACATGGGTCCTTTCATTCATTCCTTCATGATAACTAACATTTATTGAGCACTTAATATGGGCCAGAGACTGTGATATGCTCCTTACATTTAGCCTCTTTTTATTGAAGTCTATCAGACATAATGAAGAAGAGCACAGATCATAAATGTACAGCTTAATGAAGTTTCATACAGTGAATCCATTTCACACAGTGAACCAAAACAAAGATCAAGAAATAGAACATTAACAGCACCCAAGAAGGTCTTTCATCTCTCCTTCCAGGTGCTATCCTCCAATGTAACCACTGCCTTGACTTTTAACAGCATAGATGACTTTTTTTCCTACTTTTTTTTTTTTTTTAAAGATTTTATTTATTTGACACAGAGAGAGAGATCACAAGGAGGCAGAGAGGCAGGCAGAGAGAGAGGAGGAAGCAGGCTCTCCACTGAGCAGGGAGCCCGATGCGGGCCTCGATCCCAGGACCCTGAGATCATGACCTGAGCCGAAAGCAGAGGCTTTAACCCACTGAGCCACCCAGGCGCCCTTTTTTTTCCTACTTTTGAACTTTATATAAATGGATCATACAAATTGTCTCCTCTTTTGTGTCTGGCTTCTATAGCCCAACATTACGTTTGTGAAGTTTATTCATATTGTTCTAGATAGTTGTAGTTTATTTACTCTTTTTGCCATGTAGCATTATCTTGTGTAGAACATTCCACTATATAGGGGCGCCTGGGTGGCTTAGTCGTTAAGCATCTGCCTTTGGCTCAGGTCATGATCCCAGGGTCCTGGGATTGAGCCCCGTATTAAACAACCCCACATCGAGTTCCCTGCTCAATGGGAGACCTGCTTTTCCCTCTCCCACTCCCCCTGCTTGTGTTCCCTCTCTCACTGTGTCTCTCTCTGCCAAATAAATAAATAAAATCTTAGAAAAAAGATTCTGCAATTTATTCATTCTACTGATGATGGGGCATTTGAGTTGTTTCCAGTTTTCTACCACTATGAATATCACTGATAGAAACATTCTTGCTCATATCTTTAGGTGAACATATGCCTTTCCATAATCCATAAGATATTACATATACATGTATATATGGATATGTATATACATACATATACATCGGGTGGAATGTGGTACATTTTTCAATTCCCATTTTTCAGATGAGAAACAGAGTCTTGAAGAAGTTGAGCCAGGAAGTAGTGGGACATGAGTTGGGAATGTGAATCCTATCTTGTCTGGCATTGGAGCTCAAGTTCTCTAACCATCATGCTTTACTGCCTCCCAATGCATGGGCCATTTAAAAGTATTCATGATGTTGGGGTGCCTGGCTGTATAGCATGTGCCCTTTGATCTTGGGGATGTGGGTTCGAGCCCCACATGATGCATAGAAATTACTTAAAAATAAAATCTTTAAAAAAGAAAAAAAGTACTCATGATGTGCCAGACTGGTTGCTGCCACTGAGGGAGATAAAAAGACAGGAAGGCACCATCATGCAAGAAAGAAAATGATAGGGCGCCTGGGTGGCTCAGTGGGTTAAAGCCTCTGCTTTCGGCTCAGGTCATGATCTCAGCGTCCTGGGATCGAGGCCCGCATCGGGCTCTCTGCTCAGCAGGGAGCCTGCTTCCTCCTCTCCCTGTCTCTCTGCCTGCCTCTCTGCCTACTTGTAATCTCTCTCTCTCTGTCAAATAAATAAATAAAATCTTTAAAAAAAAAAAAGAAAGAAAATGATAGATGGGTGTGATAGGAGTCTGAGGAAAAGGGGGTTAATTTTATCTTGGGAGGGGCGCCTGGGTGGCTCAGTGGGTTAAGCCTCTGCCTTCAGCTCAGGTCATGATCTCAGGGTCCCAGGATCGAGGCCCGCATCGGGCCCCTTGCTCAGTCGGGAGCCTTCTTCCTCCTCTCTCTGCCTGCCTCTCTGCCTACTTGTGATCTCTCTCTCTCTGTGTCAAATAAATAAATAAAATCTTAATAAAATAAAATAAATTTTAAAAATTTCTCTTTTAAAAAAATTTTTATCTTGGAAGATCACAGGAGGCTTCCTAGAGGAAAAAGCATCTAAAGAGAAAAGACAGGGCAGATTCTGGGCACACCAGGGTGATGAGGGAAGGAGCGCCAGGCTGAGAGAGTCTGGGGGCAGAAGAAGAAGTTCTCATAGAGTCACAGCTGCAGAAGTCCTCAGAGGTCACCTTGTCCAGTCCCCACTGCCCACTCTCATCCATTTTTACATTGCTGGCTTCCAAATTTATGTACTCAGTCTTGAACATTATCCTGTTCTCTAAACTCGTTTCTATTTAGTTAGATGACGAACAGGCATCTCAAATTAACATTGCCAAGACAGGGCTCCTGATCTTGTCTCCACGCTCTCTAAACTGCTCCTTTTCCAATCTTTCTTGTTCTTTGGAACTACCAGGCTCCAACTACTCAGGCCCCCAACCGCAGCATCTTTCTTCCTCCCTTTCCCCACATCCAATCCATGAGCATGTCCCATCAGCTATATCTACAAAGCATACCCTGAATGCAATCTCTCATTACCACCTCCCCATTACCACCCTGGTCATGATTACCATCATCACTCACCTGGATGACTGCAACAGCCTCCTTCCTGCCTTCCCTGCATCCATGCTCCCTTGGAAGGCCACAAAGATAAGCCTTCTTTGCCTCTTCCAGCTTCTGGTGGTTCCAAGTTTTCCTTGGCTTGGGGCTTCCTAACTCCAATCTCTACCTCTGTCTCCACATGGCCTTCCCCTCTGCACCTTCTCTTCCAATTATTGGTGACCTCCTTTTATTGGTCATTAAATTTAGGGTCTTCCTGGATAAACCACAGTGATCTCATCTTAAGGTCCTTAATTACATCTGCAAAGATCCTTTTTCCAAATAAGGTCACATTCATAGGTTAAGGGTGGACATATCTTTTATGGAGCCATCATTCAACTGAGTACGGAGGTGAATCGCAGAAGCTAAAAGAGTTTAAATTGAATTTAAACTTCAGTCCTCCAGTGAGTGATTATTTTTCAAAGCATGAAGACTCTTGGCCTGCACATACTTGCTATCTCAGCACTGACTGTCCATGCATCATTTCAAAGGTCATTCGGAGGATGGAGTGTCTGCATTGTGTTTGCTGCAAGGCTAACCTGTGGCTATGAGTCTAGCCAGGGGCCTTGCCACAACCCCAAACCCACCAGAACATTGCTGGGGGTATAGCCACTGCTACTAAGGGTCAAAATAAGTTTCCTTCTGAAAAATGACCTCCTCAAAGCGAACTCACTTCCTGCTAGGCTGGTAACAAAAGGAAAAAGAAGGGACCCGAGAAAGTGCTGGTTCCGACCAAAGATGGTAGGCAGCCTCTACGAGGCATGATCCCCAATGGTCCCCCCTTCCTGGTTTTTACGCCCTTGCGTAATCCCCTCTGCTCAAGCATGGGATGGGGCTACAACACAATAAAAGTATCAAGATCTTATTTCTAAAATTTCCATGGCTTCTGTATTGCTCACCTTTTCTCACTCTTTAGCTTTCTTGCTCCAAGGGAAGCCAGCTCCCACGTTGAGCCGCCCTGTGGGGAGGCCCACGTGGCAAGAAACTAATCGGTCCAGCCAACAGCCTACAAGAACCTGAGGTCCTTGGTCCAGCAGCCCTCAAGGAACTGAAACCTGCCAATCGTCTTGTGAGGAGGCTTGGAAGTGGACTCTCTGAGGCCTGTGGACAGCCAATGAGTGAGCTTGGAAGCTGATCTCCCGCCCCAGGTGACCTTCCCAGAGATGCAGCCTTGGCCAGCACTTTGGAGCCTGTGGAAGACCCTGAGCCAGATGTCCCCCGCTAAGCCGTGCCCAGCTTCTTGCCCCACAAAAACCGCAAGATGGTAAAACATTTGTCAGTTACGCCACTACGTTTTGGAGCAATTTGCGATGGAGTGATAGATACACTCAGAAATAAATTCCTAGGATAAATTCAACCATGTGGAAGCCTCACGCTATAAGAGTAGCTGTGTTTACAAATTCGAGGATTCACAGATATTAGCTCATATCCCTTCTCAAGAATCCTACCACATCTCCTCCCACTCCTTTTCTTTTTCTATTTTTAAATAAACATAATATCAAGCTATAGTGACAGTTACACATTCTATTTTTTTTCTGCCTCATGTGTGGTGAACATTTCCCCATCTCATTAACTATTCTTCAAAGCATTCTTTATTCCTCACCTCTCTTCAGCAGCCCATTATAGGAGTGCAGCAAAGTTAATTTAGTTACTCCCCTCCCTCTCTTACGTTTTGAGCTTAAGGCAGGGTTTGAACTCCTTGGGTCACATTTATGAGGACATTCCTGCCCCTTCAAGCAGGGGTTACGGGGGGAGTATGGTGTAGGTAGAAGGCAGGATCGTCTGTGTTCAATGAACACAGTGCTCCCGATGTCCCATCAGGTCTGTGCCACTTCCTGGCTATGTGTCCTTGGGCTTGGTACTTAACACACCCGGGACCTCCGTTTCCCGTTCTGAACAGTGGGAGTAATGCCCATACCTACTTCACAGGGTTATGAGAGGCATATTAGAGGCATACCGTGGAGTTAACCTAAGTAAAACACAGCACAGTATCTGACAAATTTTAGGGTAGACGGATACAAGCCAGACCGCAATACACACACACACACACACACACACACACACACACACACACTCCCTACTCCTCATTGAGTCCTGGCCCATGGTGCATTATATGGACTCTTGTTCCAGACTCCAGCTGACCTCCAATCAAAACACCTTGGCTTTCCTCCTTCCGGTCTGCTCTCCGTGAACCTGCGGTGACCCCAGCTGTGGCACCATCCACAATCCGGCACCCATCCCACTTGGTCTAGCTGTGTGGTCCTAGGCAAGTTCAGCCCGTCTCTGGGTCTCAGCTTCCTCCTCAGCAATATGAGGTGGGGGTGAGATGGGGAGGTCCACGAGGGATTGCCCACCTCTAAACTCTAGACTAGTCCCTCTTCCTTCATAGGTCCTTCAGTTTCAACCATGCTGAATACAACCAGAGCTTTAAAGAATGGGCCGAAGCAAAAAGAATTGGAAAACACTTTAATTTATTTACGATAACACGTGTGCCGAGACTTGTGCTCAGTGTCCCGGAGTGTGTCAAATACCAGCACAGTGTCTGTTTACATGTGCGTGCAAATCTGGGTGAAGAATTGGGGTTTCTCATCTCAGGCCCCTTACAGAACTTCTCCTGAGTCTGAGCGAGAACCCCTCCCCATACGCCCACCCCTCCCCAAACACCCACCCCCACTCCTGCCTGGGAGAGCCAGGGAGCTATTTGGGACTAGCCTGGAGAGCTGACCCTGGAGAAACTTCCAGAGGTCTTGGTATGGCTATGGGTGCCCCTCCTGCAGAAATCCCTGGGCCGGGGGGGGGGCGGGGGGACTGTTCCAGGCTTCTCCCCAACTCCAACCTACAGGTTCAGTTCCTTGGCACTAAAAACACTGCAAGGGGAGAAAGAGTCCACTTCCGGGCTCCTGCTTGGCCTCTCCCCACCCAGGCTTGGACTCTGGATTAGCCCCAGCTTGGGCGAGGTTTCAGTAACTGTCTGCAGCTCTGGGAATCGCAAACCAGAAGAAAGAGCTCCTCCCTGCTCCCAGCACGTACACCTCCACCTCCTCACACCAGCCCCCAGTTTCTGGGACTTTAGCTCCTAGAGTGCTTGGGCCTGAATTGCACCAGGAGAAGGAGGAGAAGATGGTGGTGTTTCAGGTCCCCCAAAAGATTTTGTGACCTTGGGCATGTCCCATGGCTTCTCTGGCCTCTGTCTCCTTATCTAAAAAGGTGGAGCGATCATCTGGATTGCTGCAGAGTGACCATGAAGTTGAAATAAGATGATGGCGGTGACCCCAGGCCCAGCAGAGTGCTAGGCAGCAGCGATGACGTTCTATCCCTGGTGAAATGCCGGGCCATCTGGTCAGCCAAGAAAGGCAACCTCCAATGGTATCGGAGGAGGTGCCTGTGTGCTGAGGCTGCTACTTCAGCCCAAGGAAGGGGCTAGCTCGGCTCCCGGGGATGGGTTAGAAGTGGACTTGAGCCGAGAAGAGCAGGGGGAAGGCCAAGAGCGGGTGGGGGCTGGGATCCACACCCAGCCCTTGTTGATCTGCTGCCAAGAGCACCGCAGGCTTGTGCTCCCTACCCTGCAGGCAGGCCAGCCCCAGAGCCCCTGAGAGGCTGTCCAGGGAGGACCCCAGCTTCCCGCCGGTGGGGTGCTCCATCACAAGGGGCTGCAGAGGGACGCGTTGGGCTGGGGGGCCGGGCAGGAGGGTGTCAAGCTCAGAGGAAGGCTTTGGGAGGCTGGAGCCAGGGGGCGAGGCTGACTGGACAGGGCTGGGGGACGGCTGGGCGGGAGGTGCTGTGAGCTCGGTAGAGCCAAGGGACAGAGAGGGCAGAGGGGACAGGGGGAGGCCGGGCGAACTATGAGGCTGCGGATCCGGAGAGAGCTGGTGAGCTGAGGGAGAGGAGACTGGGGTCTGGAACAGGCCCAGGGGCTCCCGGCAGCCATGTGGTCCGTGGAGCATGGGGTCCGGGGGCCGATCCGTCTGGCCCCAGCCCCCAGGGGTCACCGGAGCCGAGCAGGTGGCAGGGTCCATGGGGCACAGGCGCTCGTGCACGTGCAGGGTCTGGCTCCACCACGCCAGCTCAGCCTGCAGGGCCTGGATCTCCTTCCGCAGCACGTGGTTGTGCTTCTCCAGGGTCTCGTGCTGCTGGGGGCAGAAGCAGGTGGGTGGGGGAGGGGATGTCAGCCAGCACAAGCCCTGTACCCTGCCCTCAGTGTCCTGAACCTAGGGGGAAAGGTATACTGCCGTCCAAATGTCTTACCAGGGGCCCCTCGGCTCCTCTCTGGCCGGCGCTCTCTACAACCACCCAGCCGGTCTCACCCATTCCACTCCTACTGGGGCTCAGACTGGTGTGCTCTCTGACCTCACCACCAGGCCCCTGAGCTGCCTGGTCTCCACCAACCTCCCACCTCCACTCGCCTGAAAACTCCACCAGCCTCCTGACTGGGGTGTCCCTGAAATCGCCCTGTTCTCTTGGCCCAGAGGAAGAAGTATTGGGTCATTATGACCTCAACTCTATGTTCAAGTTCAAGCCCTTTAAAGGCTTCCACGCCTCCCTGTGAACCATGGCCCCAGCTCACACCTCCAGCTGTATCTGTCTGACTTCTCCTGCTCCCCTGAACTTCCTGTCCCTCCGGTGGACTCTGCTTCCTCACATTTCCTGTCTCCTCTGCCTGCACAGTCTTCCAGCACCTCCTCGCCTGGGCTAATCCTGACGGGGCCTCTCATGACAGCTTGGAGGTCATTCTGTCTTGCACACCTCTAGGCGGCTTCATGCCCCTGTCAGACCTCCCTAGTGCCTAGAACCGACTCATGGAGGCCCTGTGGGAGGAGCCCTGGGTGGGGTTTCATAGGGCGGCAGCACCAGAACGTTCTACACGGCACTCCTGAACCAGCACCTGGTAGGTTCTGTTCTGCTGGACTCTGGATTCTGAGATCCCACTGATAGCACGCAGTTCTAAATGACCATTTATAGTGACAGCAATGAAAGAACTTTCTTTCCACGGCTTTGAAGGCTGAGTGACTTCCTCTGGTTCCCTCCCCTACGTCACCGCTTTCATGGACAATTTTTTATTTATCTTTTATTTATTTTCCTTTTTCCATGTATTTGAGAGAGAGAGAGCCTGCGTGAGCGGGGGAGGGGCAGAGACAGCAGCTCAAGCCGATTCCTTGGGGAGCACAAGGCCTGACGAGGGCTCCATGTGGGGCTCTATCTCATGACCCATGAGATCATGACCTGAGCTGAAACCAAGAACTCACGGAGCCACCCAGGTGCCCCCTTTGGGGGCAGCTTTTAAAAGGAGAAGCCACAAGGGTGTTTTACATAAAAAAGTTGCTGAGGGCATGAACTCAAAATGCTAACAGGCCTCAAAACCACCAGCAGCCCTATTCCCGGGCTGGTCTCTGCACATGGAATGATATTTTTAAAACCTGGCATTAGGTCACCTCTCACCTAAATACTCCAAGCCTTCAATTCACCTCCAGAAACGCGAGTCACTCGCTGGGTCACTCCATTCACTCGCCACCTCCGGGCTGCTCATGTGTTAGCTCCTCAGTCAAGGCTTCCCCACTTAGGGTTCCGTCACCCCGCCCTCCCCGCTCCCTTGCCTCTTCCCTGCTGTATTCGGCCCCACGGCGCTCATGACCAGCTGACATCCCAAATCCCTCATGGATCATTTATTTGCCTGTCTGGCTCCCCCATGAAAGTAGAGGCCCTGGGAGCGTGGGGTAGGCTTTTGTCTGCTGCGTTCACACCTGCATCGCCGACACTGAGAACTGTACCTGTCCCACGGGAGACACTCAATAGGGCTTTCTAGTAGGAATGAACACGTGAATGCATGAACTCTCCATCCTGCCAGGCGGGCACCGTCCTGGTCCTCACTCACACATGCCCATGCCAGTGCCATTTCGTCTGCCAGCAATGCCTTTTCCTACCTTCGTCCGTTTGGAAAACTCCTATGCATCCTTTAAGACCTGCTCAGACTCCATCTCCATTATCTCCCTGATGCCCGACCAGTGTGTTACCCCACCTAGGTGCTCCTAGAGCACTTTATTCTGACTCTATCATCCGCTCCACGGGGCACGACTGAGTTCCTTCTATTTGTTGGGCGCTGCTCCAGGTGATGGGGAAAGAGCAGGGAACAAAACCATTCCCTGCCTTCATGGTGCTTCAGGCTGGGGAGGGAGACAAGCAACAGACCTCTAAAAATGTAAGTTCAGGACTAACGAGAAAACTAGAGCAGAGTGACAGGTAGAAGAGGGGTCTGGAGATCGTGTGGTTTAGAAAGGCCCTTCGGAGGAGGTGACTTTTAAACCAAACAACGGGGAAGAGTGAGGATCTAGCCGGACTGTGGTCTGAGGCTAGAGGGAACGGTCTCCGCAGAGTCGCTGGGCTGGTGTGCGTGGCCAGTGAAGGGACAGGGAGAACAGGGTGTGGGGTGTAGGGGAGGAGACAGCATAGGGCCTTTGGCAGGGAGGCTTGTGAATTTGAGCCCCACCCCTCAGCGCTCTAAGGACTAAGGCGTAAGCAGCTTTCCCAAGAGCCAGGTCCTGAGCCCAGCTCTGAATCCCCTTCCCTGGGATGCAACTAGTGATGTCCTTACTCTCTGCACAGAGGAAGAAGAAAAGCTGCAAGGATCAGGTTACCATCCAAGGTCAAGTTACCATCCAAGGTTAAGAGGCAAGGACAGTGGAGCCCTCCCCCGCCCCACTGGACTCCTTCGCCTCCTTTAGTCTCCACAAGGGTCCTGCCCGTGGGCAGGGGTTATAGTCCCTGTTTTTTGATGAGGACAGTGCAGCTTGGCGAAAGAAGTGACTTGTAGCTATGAGTGCCACAGGCTGGGGACTCTAAAGCCAGCCCCTCTTAACCCTGAACCAGTTTCTCCTAGGGTGAGTGCTTGTCTCTTCTCCCTAGATCCGGGGCACCTCAAGGGCAGGGGTGGGCCGCGGACACAGCTTTGTGTCCTTTGTGCGCGTGCCTGGCACAATTTGTACTCAGCACCTCTCTCAAGCTTGGGTGATCTGGAAACGCACAGCCGTGGACGGGGAGCGGCTCCCAGGCATGGGGATAGGGATGGAGAAGAGGCGGCCAGGCTGGGTTAAGCGGAGTCAGGGTGGGAAAGGAAGGCATTCCCCACCTGGTGTAGGGCATCCGCCTTGTCCGTGTGCTTCTGCCGGCTGCGCTGTGCAGCTGCACGGTTCTTCTGTTTCTTCTTCAGCCTCTGATGCTCCTCGGGGTCCTTCAGGGGATGAGGCAGAGGGCTCAGGGGTCCCGGCAGGTGCCTGCACCCTCCGTCCAGGCCATCTGGAAAGCCACACCCTCCCCGATCCAATTCCCCCGAGGGTCTCCCTTCTCCTAGAGGCCCCCCTCTGGCTGCCTGGGCACCCACACACGGCATCGCTCACCTTGTTGCAACACCTGCCTCACCCACACATCCCGCTTACAGCTCCCAGTGGGGGAGGACAAAGGGAGAAGCCCAAAGCCTCAGTGCGAATGCAGACAGAACTGACTTCACGCCTACGCTCTCCTTAGCAGCCATCTGGCTCTGGGCAAATCGCTCCCTGCTCTGAGCCCCGCTGCCTCGTCTGCACAAGGGCCATAAAGCAGGCGTGCACCTCATCTGCAAGGGCAGGGCCAGGATCCGATTTGGCTCCGTGAGCCCATGCCCAGCCCAGGCCTGAAGCTCATATTCAGTGACTCAACGGATATTTACGGAGCACCTACTGTGTGCCAGGCACCGAGCAGGGCAGGGGCGGGGGCGGACAGAACCACAATCGAACAGGCAAAAATCCCTACCCTCAAGTTGCTGACATTCTAGTGTGGCTGCAACCTGGAAGGAGTGCATGAGTGGACCCAAAGCTCCCCAGCAGGGCCCCGCCCCCTCCCCTGGACCCCACATTTGGGGGCCCATGAAACTTAGACAAAATATTTAACCCCAATGCCCAAAGCTTTGGAAGGTCAGGCAAGAGAGAATGTTGGAGACCCCACAGCCCAAATCCCCCTTGCTCTAGGTCACTCTGCGGGTGTGTTCTGACTATAGGGAGCTCAGATAGGACCCTGCCCTCCTTGGCTGAGGACTCCATGCTGCTCAGTTCATGGTCACAAGAAGCCCGTTGCAGGTGCTGGGAGGGCCAAGAGACTGGGTGGGCTGCCGGTGCTGGGGTCCTGGGAGAGAAGCAGGGCCTCCGAGGGCAGCCAAGCCAGAGAATTTGGGGAGAGAAGAGAATGCCCCCATAAGGGCAATGAGGGGAGGGTGGGTGAGGGGACAGCACTGCTCAGAAGCCTTGTTCTGAACAGGAGCCTGGCTCTGCACTATGGGAGCAGCAAAGCCCACATTTCAATCCAGGAGTTTCAAACTGGGGAAACTGAAGTCCGGAGAGGGGATCCCACGGTCACACTGCCCATAAGTACAGATCTGGGACTAGCAGCTCTGACCACGTCCCTCCCTGCCTGGGAACTGGGGACGCCTGGCCATATTCCCCTTCTCATCCCCTGTCCCTGGTCCCCTGTACTCACCGTCCTGGTCAGCAGCCCATTGCCCCCACAGAGGTGCATGGCTTAGGCACGGGGCGGGCAGAGGCTCAGTTCGGGTGTCCCTCTGCCACTGTGACCTCCCAGTGCCCTCTGGGGGCCCAAGGAAGTAGCAGCTCTTTAAATCCCCGGTGACCACTCCGCCCCCAGCAAGCCAAGTTTCAGTTTCTTCTAAAGCCACGGGCTGCTCAGAATCCCTGGCTCGGGTTGGCTCACGTGGCTGGAATTTCCTAACACGAATCGGCCTTCCGGTTGGGTCCCTTTTCTGGAAGGAGAACGACAGAGGGTGGCCCCCAGGAGGGGAGACCAAAGGCCTGTTATGGGGAGAGTGTTCTGGGGGAGGGGGAGAGGGCAGCCAGGCACAGAGCCAAGACGCAAAGCCAATGGGAAGCCCAGGGCTCACATGGGACATGGGAGAGCCTCTGGGCTCAGGAATTGCAGGCGTCCAAGTTCGCAGCCCACCTCTGGCCTGTTAGAGCTGCGCAGCTTTGAGAAGGTGATTCACCCTCTCTGAGTCTTAGTTTCCTCATCTCTAACCAGTGTAGGGGGATGGTACAAATAACTATTCACAGCTTCACGGAGGAACCAAGCAAGATAATACAACCACCCCCAAACCCTCTGAGACTAACGTTGAGGCAAGTGTGCAAAAATAAGCAATGGCCCTTAAGTAGGAGAACAGATGGATAAATTACTGTGTTTTCATTCAACAGACCACGCAGCAGTAGAGGGAGTGGTGTCTAGTGGTTAGGAGAACAGCTTCCAAGCTATGTGACTTGGGGACATAATTTCACCTTTCTGGGGCGCCTGGGGGGCTCAGTTGGTTGAGGGTCTGCCTTCAGCTCAGGTCATGATCTCAGGGTCCTGGGTCGAGCCCCACATCAGGCTCCCTGCTCAGCTCCCCAGGGAGCCTGCTTCTCTCTCCTCCTCTGTCTACTGTTACCCCTGCTTGTGGTCTCTCGCTCCCTCTCGTTCTCTCAAAAAAATATAATCTTAAAAAAATAATTTCAACTTTCTGTGCCTTTGTTTTCAAATCTATAAAGTGGGCATAAAAATAATTCTGTTGGGAATGCAAAATGAGTTGAAGCGGGCAAGCACCTGCCACTGTGCTTGGAACAGAGGAAGAGTTCAGCAAATATTGGCTACTATGATCTACCGGGTGGTTCAGAGCTGCACTGAGCATCGTGCCTGAGAGTCCGTCACGTCCAGTTGTTTGAAAATCACAAGCTGCCGGGGCGCCTGGGTGGCTCAGTCATTGAGCGTCTGCCTTCAGCTCAGGTCATGATCCCAGGGTCCTGGGATCGAGCCCTGAGTCGGGCTCCCTGCTCATCGGGAAGCCTGCTTCTCCCTCTCCCACTCCCCTTGGTTGTGTTCCCTTTCTCACTGTGTCTCTCTCTGTCAGTAAATAAATTAAATCTTAAAAAAATAGATTAAAAAAAAGAAAATCACAGCTGCAACAAGGTCTGAACAACAGCGTTTCTGTGGGGGAAAACCACAGGGGTACGCGAATCTGTAATGAAAGCATAAAAATGTGCATGTGAATGAGAAACACGAAATTCAGAGTGTGGTGGCGTGGGTGCGCCGACACACAGGGACTTCAGTTGTGTCTGTGGTGTTTTGAGAATGTTATTATTTACAAGTTGGGGTATACCTGTTTCTTTTCTTGTCTTTTTCTTTTTCTTTTCTTTTCTTTTCTTTCTTTTTTTTTTTTTTTTCGGTCAGAGAGAGAAAGAGGCAGACAGAGGGAGTAGCAGGCTCCTCACTGAGCAAAGGGTCCCATGCGGGACTTGATCCCAGGACTCTGGGACCATGACCTGAGTTGATGGCAGATGCTTAACCGACTGAGCCACCCAGACATTCCAGAAATATTTCCTAATAAAAACCTCTATTAAAGACCTAGCAAGGGCGCCTGGGTGGCTCAGTGGGTTAAAGCCTCTGCTTTCGGCTCAGGTCATGATCTCAGCGTCCTGGGATCGAGGCCCGCATCGGGCTCTCTGCTCAGCAGGGAGCCTGCTTCCTCCTCTCCCTGTCTCTCTGCCTGCCTCTCTGCCTACTTGTAATCTCTCTCTCTCTGTGTCAAATAAATAAATAAAATCTTAAAAAAAAAAAAAAAGACCTAGCAAGCCCTGAATCCTCAAGCAAATGTGCATGGTTGTTCTATCTCTAAGGGAGACCACACATGGCAGGGACATCTGTTTGGGGGACAGAGAAGCCAATATTCCTGGTCTGAGAACAGCATAGCAAGCGATGTGCTGTGCGCAGGGTCCTGTGGTCTGGTGACTAGAGTCCCTGGGGATTGTGCCTGAGTCCTGAGGGCTCAAGGCTGAGGGTGTGGGATCATAGGAGTGGCAAAGAGTGTAGATGTGATCTTCTGGTAGGTCACGGTGTCCTGCAGTGAGGACTTCACGGCTGCCTCCGAGCTTCTTAGAAAAGAGCCCTGCATGGGCGCCTCGTGGCTCATTGGGTTAAAGCCTCTGCTTTCGGCTCAGATCATGATCTCAGGGTCCTGGGATCGAGGCCCACGTCGGGCTCCCTGCTCAGCGGGGAGCCTGCTTCCCCCTCTCTCTCTCTGCCTGCCTCTCTGCCTCCTTGTGATCTCTCTCCCTCTGTGAAATAAATAAATAAAATCTTAAAAAAAAAAAAAAGAGCCCTGCAAACAAGTGGCAGCATCTGCCGTGCCATGATCGATTAGTGACGTCTGTCACAAGCGGGGCTGGGAGACTGACCACCCCCTGCTCTGCCTAGAATTGGGCACCAAACCAGTCTGGGCTTTAGAGTCAGACTCCACTCGGATACTTGGCACTCATAGGTCGATGACCTGCAGCCCCAGTGTTGTCACACGTACGCCGCAGATGACAATGGGATCATACCTATTTTACAAAGTTGCTTTGAAGATGGAGAAGCATGAGCTGAGAAGCAAGCTCTTTGCATATGGTAAAGTGCTATCCTGCTAGAATCCATTCCCATTGGTGAGATCCGTGGGAACGCACGCTTAACGGAGGCTCCGAGGCTCCTGACTTTAAGTGTGCAGGTGGGTCGGATGGCCATGACGGCTGGGCCCGGCCCTCCTTGCTTGAAAGGGGCCTGTGAGCAGAGGCTGAACTGGGGCACCCGCTGCAGGGAGGCTGCCTCCATGTCTCCGGGGGATGTTTGTTCCTCAGAAACCAGGAGGGCACCTATGGGGCTCAGTAAGCCAGTCCGTGAGCTCCACGGGGAAGGATCTGGGGAAGCCACACACATGAGGTAACCAAGAAAAAAAACCCTGTGGGTCAGGAGGGCAGTGGCTAGGGCCCCATCGTTCCCCACCTCAGCCCCCAGCCCCAGACCCGAACCCCCAGTCTTTCCCTCGGCAGACCCTAGCTTTGGGTGGAAGGGAGACAGTCAGTGAGTATGGCCGTGGCCTCTCTCAGGAGGCCACAGCGCTGGAGGAAGTCTGAAGGAGGCAGCGTTTATGGCTGGCCCTCCCTGAGGCGTGGTAGGGATGAGGGACACAGGATGGGTAATGTTTAACCACGAACGGCTGTGCGTGGCTTCCCCGAGAGCTGGACGCCCTCCCGGGCCGGCTGGGCAGGCTTCGGGGTCCCCCAGGGCAACCTGTCCCTTGGAAGGGGAAGAGACTAATGCCCAGAGAGGCCAGGTGCCTGGAGGGAGGGGGCCGAGCTGGACGGAGGATGCACCTCTCTCTTCCGAGCCCTGAGTCCTCGTCCACAGCCAGGGCGGAAGGGCCTGATCCTCTAGTTCAAAGCCCGCAGCCCCCACGGGGGGAGGCTGGGAGACTTCCCCAAACTAGAGCTACCGAGTGAGATCCTGGGCCACAGGGTCGTCTCCTGTCTTACTCTCTGAAGTATCCCTGGGGCCTCAGATGCTGCCTCCACATAGGGGGTGTTCAACGGGTGAATGAAGGAACCCCAGTCCCGCAGACAGTGTGCCAGAAACCCCAGAAGCTTCCTGGACGAGTGAGAAACTTCTGCCTTACTCATTCCCACAGGACCTTCCTTGGGCTCCTGGGGCGTCTCTCCTCGACCAACCTCCTCATTTTACAAGTGAGGAAACAGAGGCACAGGGAGGATAGAGTCCCACAGCTGGTTTGGGAGCAGCCCTGTTCCGGTTCCTTCCCACACCTTACAGGCTTGGAGAGACGCTGGGGATCTCGGGAATGAGGACCCTCTGGGGGTCCCTCTGGCTAGGTCTGCCCGCCCCCTGCTGTGTGCACCGCTCATTCTTGAGGACTGGTCTTCTTGGGAGAGCAGAGAAAGAGGCCAAGCGGCTGCGGACAGGGTAGAGATTGGTTGTCGACTTCCCACTTGCAACTGTGGATGGGCCTGCCTGGGAGCAAGGCTCGGTTCGCACCGGGCCCGGGGCGTGAGACGCCCACCCAGCACATCAGTCGGCAGGGAGGGGTGGGGAGTCCGTGGCGACAGAGGGCACGTCCTACTGGGGAGATCAGAGACGGCCTTCCAAAGAAGAAACTCTTGAGCAAGGACATGGAAGGACGGGCGGGCTCCGTCCTGGGACCTGGAACTTGATCTCAGGCAAGTCACTTAACTCTTCATGCCTCTTCTGTAAAATGGGCCTGATAAAAAAGGATTTGATGAAGTAATATATGCAAAGGGCTTAGTACTGCCTGGCACACAGAGAGTCACATAAACATCAGTGAAACTTTTAACAAAGGCACTCAATAACTATCTGATAAATTTTTGTTCACATAACCAAAGGCTTGTATTTTATCTCATTATTATTATGTATTTTAAGGAAAAATGTGGAGGGGCGGCTGGTCGGCTCAGAAGGTTAAGTGTCTGCCTTCGGCTCAGGTCATGATCCTGGAGTCTTGGGATTGAGCCCCACATTGTCGGGCTCCCTGCGCAGCAGGGAGTCTGCTGTCTGCTTCTGCCCTTCCCCCTGCTCCTTCTCTCTCTCTCAAATAAATAAATAAATCTTAAAAAAAGAAAGAACGAAATGGTGGAATCCAGGAGGGGTGTTTTTTTTTTCCCTAATGAAATACCTTTTTAGTGGGGCGGGAGGGGGAGGTGTTGCCGTCCCTGTGTAAGCAGCATCACTTAATATTTGATGTCAATTGCTCAAAATTTCTCATGCTTATAAAGGAGTATTAATAAAAGGTGGGAAATTAGGATTCTCTGGATTCTTAGTTTTCTAAATGATCTAACTGCGGCTTAAGTTACTGACAGGTCTAGAGTGTACCAGCTTCAGGCACAGCTGGATCATGAAGCCCAGACATCATCAGGAGCCAGTGTCTCACCCTCCCTCCTCTAGTAAGATGACTACAAGGAGGGCACATCCCTCCACCCCCGGCCACTTTCCCAGAAGTTCCCACAAAGGGCCAGGACTTGGTTTGGCTTAAGTCAAATGGCTATTCCTGACATCAGTCACTGTGGCCAGGAGATAATGTGAGATAGGCAAGGCTAGGGTCCCAGGCCCATCCTGGAGTCCAGCAGAGGGGGTCAGCCCTGCCTTAACCCTAGGGACGAGGAGTGAGGGAAGTGTAATCCACCCCCACCGGGACTGTTGGAGGAAGAAGGGGGAACGGATACTGGGCTGACGCACCACCTTGGCTCAGATTCAGATATGATGAGGCTGCCGCTAGCCGTCCATCCCTTGGCAGAATCACATCCCCAGGTGGGATGGGCTCCATGCCCTCACATCTCTGACACCAACCCTGCACCCCCCCTTTCCATCGCTTCACAGGGACCCATGGGTGGAAACGCGGAGGTCTGCTGAGGGGAAGATTCCAGATGAACCGAACGCTGGGCAGGGACCGGGGCAGCGAGATCGTGGGGACTCCCCAGGGCCAGGGGAGGAAAGGGCTGACTTTCACTTCAGCACGGCACCCTGTGAACACCCACCCCAGCTGCAATCTGCAAATAGCCGGGCTTCCCCGGAACTGGGTGACTTCACCAGGGCTCAGTGACACCGTCACTGCTCAGTCGTCAGTGGGAGCTGGGGCAGGTGCCCAGCCCTCGTCCTGCCAGGCCCTCTGCTGCCCCCAAGGCTTTGTGCTACTGATTCTCTGTTCCTTGAACATACACATCTTTCCAGGAAGCGGACTCAAACTTTTGGGAGGGGGCAGGGAGTACAAACAATCAACAGCTGAGTGCTAGAGTCAGCAAACCTCCCACGGCTTTGCAGGATGTGGCCCGGGGGACTGCAGCTCCTGGATTTTCCAGGTGTTCCAAGTCCCAGACAGGCTAGAGTTCAAGTCCCTGGTCTGCCACTTCCAGATGTGTGACCTTAGACATGGCCCATGGTTTCTCTGGGCCTCAATTTCCTTGTCTGTAAAATGGGGATAACACCCTTGCTTTGCCAGAGCTCTTGTGATGACAGAAATCACAATGGAAAGTGGTCACCAAGGGTGCCTGGGTGGCTCAGTGGGTTAAGCATCTGACTCTTGATTTCAGCTCAGGTCATGATCTTAGGGCCATGGGATCAAGCCCCAGGTCGGGCTCTGCACTTGGTGTGGAGTCTGCTTGAGATTCTCTGTCTCCCTCTCTTCCTCTGTGCCCCTCCCCTGCCCACATTCTCTGTCTCAAAATAAATGAAAATAAATTAAGAAAGAAAGAAAGAAAGAAAGAAAGAAAGAAAGAAAGAGAAAGAGGAAGAAAGGAAGGAAGGAAGGAAGGAAGGAAGGAAGGAAGGAAGGAAGGAAGAAAGAAAGAAAGAAAGAAAGAAAGAAAGAAAGAAAGAAAGAAAGAAAGAAAGAGGAGGGAGGGAGGAAGAGAAGAGAAAAGAGAAGAGAAGAGAAAAGAAAAGAAAAGTCACCAGCAAGTTCCCTCTTTCCCTCTTGTCCCAAGGTCCCTGGCTGGCTCTCCCTTGTCTCATGTCCACCATCTACTGCCGATGGCAGAGAAGCCCAGGCTGGGTACCCTGCTTAGATCCTGGACACCAGAGAGGAAGGACTCTCACCGTGGCCTTTGAGGGATCCTCTCCACTCCCCAAAAGGTTCTCCCTCATTTTGTCTTTGGTGTTGGTTCCCATAAGAGCTCTGAGTGGCAGCAAGGCCTTTCTCGGAGTCTAGTGGAGGCAAACGGCCACACAGGGTCACGAGCCAGAGCCTGGAGGGCCAAAGTAGGGGAGGCGGGTATACAAGCCCAGCTCAGTGTGGCCAGCGTCCCTCAAGCAAGAGACAAGAGAGCACTTGCCTTGGCTGACCCATCCCAAGTACTCTACCAAGGGCACCAAGAACTTCGTCAAGACAGCTTGGCTGTAAGTCATGGTCAGATTCTGGAGATTGCCCATCTGGTCTCCTTGCTTTACAGGTGGAGAAAGTAAGGTTCAGCAAGAGAAGGGGACTTGGCCAAGTGCAAGGCCATGGCAGAATCCGGCTGACAGGCTCTGCCACGGCCCCAGCAGGCTTTTACCATTGTGCTCCTCCTCTTGATCCAGCTCCTGGCTTCTGGCCCTGGAGCAGAAGTAGTGAGGACACAGCACCCCTCAGGAGGATGGGGGACGTTCCCCCTTCCTGTGGAGGAAACCCGTGGTGGGTCTGCTGACCCACAGTGAAGCACCCAGGAGGAGGGGGCCTCCCCCAGGTCCCGGGCCAGGGGTCCTGAAGCCAAAGGGGGTCCCCATGCAGGAGAAAGCCTAGGAAAGGGTCCCAGGAAGACTGGATCTACTGGCAGCGCACGTGCTACCGGGCACGAGGCCTCAGGCAGCCTTGCGCCCTCTCTGGGGCTCAGCTTTCTGCTGTGTAACATGAAAGAATGGGACAACTCACCTTTCAGGGCCCCTCTTGCTGTGGCTGGAGGCTGGGGCCGCCCGGAAGCCTTCTGGGAGATGGACACCTTGCAGCCTGGGGAGTCTGCCATTCGAGAGAACAGATGAGTCTTTCTATCAGAAAAGGGGACAGTGAACTGAGGCTGGGTGGGGGGGCAGGGAGGCCTGGGCCCTCTCCTGGCACTGCCACCTGCCTGACTCCACTCTAGGCCTCAGCTCCCCGGCTGTACCATGGTGGGGAGGGGGGTGCCCAGGAGACGCCCTTTTCAGTGTGGTCCTGCTCTGGGAGTTAGCCTCTGTGGGATCTCAGCAAAGGTGGGGACTGGGTCTGCCTTGGTCTGGGGGCCGAGAAGCCTGGTGGTTAGGAACAAGGCTGACCGGGCTCTGCTGCTTTCTGGTGGAGCGAGCTGCTGGGAAGTAGTTACCGGGCCCTCTGCCTCTGTCCCTTTTACTCAACAGATACTTACTGAGCATCTACTACGTGCCAAGTCCTGCTCCAGGTGCCAGAAGACATCTGATTAAAGAAAAAAAATAAATAAGGGTGCCTGGGTGGCTCAGTTGGTTAAGCATCTGCCTTTGGCTCAGGTCATGATCCCTGACTCCTGGGATGGGGAGCCCCGAGTCAGGCTCTCTGCTCAGCGGGGAGTCTGCTNACTCCTGGGATAGGGAGCCCCGAGTCAGGCTCTCTGCTCAGCGGGGAGTCTGCTTGTCCCTCTCCCTCTGTCTTCCGCCCCTCCCCATGTTCTCTCTCTCTCTGTCTCTCAAATAAATAGGTAAAATCTTGAAAAAAAAAAAAAAGAAGAAGCATTAACAAAAAAATCCAGATCCCACACCAGAGGTGGGTAATCGGGGAGGGGGAGATGGAAGAAGGTGGTCAAAGATACCAACTTCCAGTTGCAAGATAACAAAGTACTGGGGACGTAAAGTGACACCCCAGGCCCATAGCTAACAACCCTGCATGAGGTATAGGGAAGTTATGAGAATAAATCCTAAGAGTTCTCCTCACAAGAAGATTTTTTCCTTTTTATTTTCTTCTTTTCTTTCTTGTATTTATTTTTTTTTTAAGATTTTATTTATTTGGGGCGCCTGGGTGGCTCAGTGGGTTAAAGCCTCTGCCTTCGGCTCAGGTCATGATCTCAGGGTCCTGGGATCGAGGCCTGCATGATCTCTCTCTGTGTCAAATAAATAAATAAAACCTTTAAAAAAAAGATTTTATTTATTTATTTGACACAGAGAAAGATCACAAGTAGGCAGAGAGGCAGGCAGAGAGAGAGGAAGAAGCAGGCTCCTTTGCTGAGCAGGGAGCCCGATGCNCAGGACCCTGAGATCATGACCTGAGCCGAAGGCAGAGGCTTTAACCCACTGAGCCACCCAGGCACCCTCTTTATTGTATTTATATGAGAAGATGGGTATTAGCTAAACTTATTGCAGCGATGATTTTCCCACATCAAACCACCATGCTGTACACATTAAACTTACACAGCGACAGAGGTCAATCATTTTGCCTCTCAGGTTGCTGAGGGAAGGCGTAGCTTCTATGCACCTCACCACCCACCTCACCGTGGCCATGAGAAGCCTGGGCACAGCCTGGCTCTTGAGGACCCCACGGGCACAGGCGAGGTGGATGTGGACGTGTTTGTTGGAAGAGCTCTGGTTCTCAAGTCCCTTCCCCACTCTGAAGGTTCTGGAAAAGCTAGAGGATGTCATGTGCCCTTAGACAGATGACAAAGGTGTGCATGAACAGTTCGTTTTGTCTTCTGTAAGCTGGAGGGAGGCAGCTGGGCAGAGGCCTGGAGTGAGGATGCATGGACACTCCGGCTTGCCCTGTGAGGCACTCGGCTGTGGCCGGCACCTCATACACACCCACCGGGGACAGGGCCTTTACTGGGTCCTCTTGGTTTACAGGAAGATGAGGGGTGGGAGTCCTAGAACAAGCCAGGGCAGAACTGTGGTCTGGAGGCTGTGGCCATTCCACCGATTAGGTTGCACACTCTACCTTCCAGCTCTTTGTTTACTGATTAGTCGGACAAGGCCTACACTTGGGTATGCTGCCACCAAGTGCTAGTTGGTGCTTCTGTCATATGCCTGGGCTCCACAGATGTGTCTCACCAGGGAGAAATCAGGCTTTCTCTTATCAAAACTGTAACTTTAAACAACGTCCATGAACATTATACTTCAGAAGAATCAAATAAAAAATGCATCGAGGGTAAGCTTAAAAATAAATATTTACATACGCAAATAAATAAATAAAATACTTAGGTATGGCTCTGGTCAGTGCTTAATGACCAGCAATTTAATTAAGGCAGGTCTTTTCCCCAGCCTCCTGTTGTTCCAGGATAAAAACAGTTCTGTTACTTTTCTTTTATGATTATAAAGGTGATATGCGACATGTATTGCTGACTCAGAAAGGCTACACCTCTTACAATTAAAATGATAATACCAAAATTTCCTCCCCAGACGTTGGGTAAACACGCATGCCTTTTTAAAAGGCATCTAGAACTCTCTCCTCAAGTTATAATCCACTTACTTAGCCTCAAGAAACTCTCCCTTCAACAGCAGGTTTCACAGTTGTCAAGATTTGGTATTTCAATTTCCCGATTCTCTCTTGTGAATATATATATATATTCACTGTTATATATAGCTACAGCTCTATAGATCTTTCCAGTTTTCTTCCAAAGGTATTCCCTAAAGATTTGACTTCCTTAAGAGCACCCTATCTTCCTTTCGATGAGGCAAGTGAAAATACTGCCTGTCACTCACTAGGCCCCTGCCCTTGTCTTTAAAACCCCCTCAGCCCCTCCTCTCCACCCTCCAGCCTAGATTTCTAGCTACAGGCTATTATTATTCTTTTTTTTTTTTTTTTTTTTAAAGATTTTTATTTATTCATTTGACACACAGAGAGAGATTATAAGTAGGCAGAGAGGCAGGCAGAGAGAGAGGAGGAAGCAGGCTCCCTGCCGAGCAGAGAGCCCGACGTGGGCCTCGATCCCAGGACCCTGGGATCATGACCTGAGCTGAAGGCAGCGGCTTTAACCCACTGAGCCACCCAGGCGCCCGATTATTATTCTTTTAAGATTTATTTATTTTTCTTCTTTTAGAGAGAGCGCGAGTGAGAGAGTGCGCATGTGCAAGGTGGGGGGCAGAGGAGGAGTGAGAAGGGAAGAATCTCAAGCAGACCCCATGCTGAGATCAGGACAGGAAGCCAAACCAAGAGTCCTGTGCTTAACCCACTGAGCCACCCAGGCTGCTCCAGGCAATTATTATTCAAACGTTAAATACAGGGCCACCTGGGTGGCTCAGTCGGTTAAGCAGCTGCTTCCGGCTCAGGTCATGATCCCAGGGTCTCCGGATTGAGTCCCACTTCGGGCTCCCTGCAGGGAGTCTGCTTCTTCCTCTGACCTTCTCCTTCTCATGCTCTCTCTCTCAAATAAATAAATAAAAATAAAATCTTTTTTTAAAAAAAGTTAAATACAGTTACATCCTGGCCCACTATTTCACAGAACTTCCAGGTTTTTGTTTTTGTTTTATTGCTATCCATTATAATCCTACCCTGTGGCCTGTGGGAAGCTACAACAGCCTGCACAGAGCAGGGCTTTCATCCTGACATTTAAACAAGGATTTGGATACTAGCGGTGATCATAAAGTAAAACAATCCAGGTGTGCCTAAGGTAATAATTTTTTAAGTTTCCCTCAAATCTGCTCCAGAGGTAACAGTTGAAAGGCATTGATTTTCAAACATTGATGACTAGGTCTCTCACCAAGAGAGATGTAGGTACTCTCACACATATAAATATCTGAATTTTTCAACAAACATGACTTACCTTTACTCCACGGGCAAAGGCAGCGATAGGGTCTAGTCGGTTCATTCCACGTAATTTTTTTTTGCTCATGCTGCCCAGTCGAACCATACGAAACTGACATCTTTGTAGTCAAAACGGTCAAATCTGGGCGATTTCCTATGGCTCAACTAATTTGTGACCCTAAAGTAGTTTTGCATTCTGCTTAGTGGGCTGCATCCTGTAGGAAAACACTGTTTGGTGGGTCATTGTTACTATTGTTATTATTAAAATTGGGATTGAAAATGTTTTTTTCACTTAACGTGGCATGACATTTGCTCCATCTCACCCTTCTCAAAAGCTTCATGGGATCCACCACACACGTGTACCCCAGCTTAGGTAACTGATCCCCACTGGAGGCACTTAGAATTTTCCCCCCCATTTCTTGTTCCTGCCCTAGTGAACTTCCCTATCATAAACGTCCATGTGCTGATGCAGGAATTTCTGGAGCATAGACTCTTGTAGGCAGGATGGCAGGCACCTTGTGATCTTAGCTGTGTCTCGAAGCCTTTGAGTACGAGTTAGGTTCACTGTCTTCCCTTGTGTGTGCGTGGTGGAGCGTAAACAGTACTGACTGAGGGCGCTCAGCCAGGCACCCTGTTCTGTCCAGCCCTCATCTTTCCACAACCTTCTTCTGCAGGAATGGAAGCCTAGGTTTGCTCCAGACTTCTCCCTCTCTAACACAACACTAAGGAGAGCCCCTGAAAAAATGGCGTTTTACTGTTAACCAGACCTGAGTTTAAACTGCTGCCCAAGCTCCTTTTAAATTCTCCAGACTTGGGCGCCTGGGTTGCTCAGTGGGTTAAAGCCTCTGCTTTCGGCTCAGGTCATGATCTCAGGGTCCTGAGATCGAGGCCCGCATCGGGCTCTCTGCTCAGCAGGGAGCCTGCTTCCCCCTCTCTGCCTGCCTCTCTGCCTACTTGTAATCTCTCTCTCTGTGTCAAATGAATAAATAAAAAAAATCTTTAAAAAAATAAAATAAATAAAAAATAAATTCTCCGGACTTCACTCTCACATCTATAAGGCTTGCAGGGAGGATGAAGTAGAAAACGTGGAGTGCTTTATAAATAATTCCCAGAAACCGGCCATTATCTTCAGCTCGGGCGGGACTGTCTTTCTCACGCAGCAGAGAGAGCCCATTCTGTGTTGTCTACTCACATTTACCCTGCGGTGGGCTGGGGGAAGGGCTGAATCTAAGACAATAAGCTTAGCTCCCCCTTCAGAGTTTACAACTTACCTACTCCCTGCCCCCGTTTTTTTCACTTCTTCAGGACTTGGGCGCTGAGGTAAAGAACCAAACTCTTAGACAAGGTCATTCACTCAACAAATATTTATTGAGTACCTACTATATGCCGGTCACGGTGTAAGCATCATGTGACAGTGCCTCTCAACGGAGAGGCGGTGGGCATCCTGGGCGGGACAATTCTTCGCGCGGGCCTGCCCCTTACCTTCAAAACGACGGGGACTGTACCTTGCGATTGGGACGCCCCCAAAATGCCCCCGCACATTTCGAAACGGCCCCTAGGGGGCATTTTCGCCTGCGCTGATGAATCCCCGGCCCACCCTCGACAAGTCCAGGAGACGGACTCTAACTGGCGGGTTGAGGATGATGCTAAGGTCCAAGACGAGCGAGGCTCTGGACCACGTTTCGGGAACGGGGCATTACACTGGCCCGGGAACGAGCTTGTCGACCTCCCCGGGGCTCTGGATTCCGACTCCTGGGTCCCAACTCCTACTTCCTATGCAGCCGAGATACAACCCGGGTTTCCGTTCCCGGCCGAACCTGGGTTCCTGGGGAGGAAGGAATGGTGACGCCCTCGTCCCCCAAGCCCTCGGGACGCGAAGGGTTAACGCAGGTGGCCGCGCAGAAGCCCCCAGCACCGCTAGAGGGACCATCTCGCCGGCACGGCCGGGCGGCCTCGCGGTCACGTGGGAGCGGGGGCGGGACCAAATGAGAGGCCGGCCAATAGGCTGCGCCGTCGGGATACGTGACAGCCAATAGGAGCAGGGAGAGGGGTCCCGGGACTAGGAAGAAACGGCGGCCCGGAGGGGGCTACAGGGACCATGGGGCTTCTGACCATTCTGAAGAAGATGAAGCAGAAAGAGCGGGAGCTGCGACTGCTCATGCTGTATCCTCCCGGACGCCGGAGCCGCGAGGGTAGCGGGGTGGGGGGCCCCGCCGGGCGGGCGGTGCCAGGCGCCCCCTACCGGGCGCGGGCTGCCAGGCCGGCGCGTACCAACTGCCCATTGTGCGTCACGCACGTGGGCCCTACCAATCGCCCCGGCGGGGGGCCGGGAGGAGGCCGTACCACCGGCTCCGGGNNGGGGGGGGGCTCCGTTCCCCAGGCCCAAGGTGAGGGCCTAAAGGGGCAGCGGCCGGACCAGATGTCCCTATGTAGGAGGGGAGGGGGGGCCCGGAGGCGACTCGGATGCCACCACCCGTCGGTCTGGCCCGAGCGTGAGGCCGCCGTCCTCCCCTGGCTCTGACCTCCTCCCCCCCGTCCGAGGGTGCCAGGCCCCGGCCCCGCCCTCAAGGTCGGAATCCCGGGGGCGTGCAGGCCCCGCCCTGCGCTCCCAGCGAGGTGGGTGTAGACGGCGCCCCTTGTCTTTCCCCGGTGTCCGATTTCTAGTCTTTGTGACCGCACGGCCGGTCGGCAACCCCGCCCCCCCCGACGGCTTGTAGGCCCGAGGGCCCCGCCGACCTTCCCAGTGCCGTCAGCGGGCGTCTGCATTCGTGTCCCCTCCTCTGTTCCAGGCCCCGGAGGGACTCTCTGATCCCAGAGCTGGGCGGGTCGCTCCCGGAGCTCGCCTAGCCCGGCAGAGAAGACCTTTAAGTGCGCAGATAACTTTATAGTATTCACATCATATCTGTTTTAAAGAGCTCAGAGAAAAGCATAGAGAATTCACTCATGCGATTAAATATTTATTGAGTGCGTACTGTGTGCCAGGCACTGTCCTAGGGCAAAACAGCAAAACAAATCCTTACCGTCAGGGACGGTCTGTAATGCTGTGGGGAGAAAGATGTTAACAAAGCAAATAGGTAAAATGTGTAAGATGCGTGGAGAAGAATGCAGTGTAAACAAGGTCAAAGAAGGCCACAAGGGGAAAGTGACAGTTGAGTAAAGACAAGGAGGTGAGGGATGAACCATGTAGCTAGCTATCTGGGGAAATTTGTTTAAGGAAAAGACAGCAAGCGCAAGGTCCGGAAGGAGAAACTCAGCTGGTGTGTTAAAGGAATGTCAGGGAGGGCTGTGTGGCTGGAGAGAGTGCAACGAGATTAGGACAGAGAGGGGACAGAAGAGCCACCTCATGGAGGGTCTTTTGGTTCTTGGCTTTTCCTCTAATGAGAGTGCGGAGGGGAAGCGTGATCTGAGATGAGGTGTGAGGTTGCTGCACCACAGGCGAGACAGCATGGTGGCTTGGACCAGGACGGCAGCAGTGAAGTGACGGAAGTTGGGGGACATTTTGATCGGAGGCCCAGCAGGCATCGCTACTGGATTGAACTGGAGTGTAAGAGGGAGAGTGAAGTCAAGCCTGACTTCTAGGTTTCTGGCCTGAGCAGATCAAAGAACGAGGAACCACTTGCTGAGATGGGGAAGGGGGTAGGGAGCAGGTTCAGAAAGATGGGAGCTCAGGGTTTGGCCATGCAAGATGCCTCTGAGACATCTCGTAAGTGTCAGGTGTGCAGCTGGATAGAGGGACTGAGCCCGGGGGAGGAGCTGGGTGGGATATATGTACGTTGGGAAGTCATGAGCATAAAGTTGGTATCTGAAGCTGTGGTCCTGGGTGAGAGCACTAACGGATGAATGTGGACAGAGGAGAACTGAGGCATGCCTGGATGACAAGCCAGGGCGATGGGAACCAGGCAAGGGAATGGAGGTAGGAGGTGGAGAGAAGAGAGGGCTGAGGACTGCCCAGCCGGAGAACCATGTGAGGTCTTTAGGGACCTTGGCAAGAGCAGTTTCAGGGAAGCAGTGGGACCAAAAGTCTCATGAAAGAGACTTTCAAGAAAGAAAGGGTTCAAGAAAGAGCAGGAGGAGAGAAATGGCAGATGGCGAGTATGGACAGCGGTTTGGGGGAGCTTTGCTATAAAGGGAAGGAGATAAAGGAATAAGTAAAGGGGAAGAGGGATCAAGAGAGGGTGTGGTTTGCTTCTCCCAAGATGGGAGACAGTAGCTTGTCAGCTGATGGGAATGGTCCAGTGGGTGATGAGTTTGGGGGATGAAGGGGAGACATCGGAGGTGAAGGCTGGGTCTCCAGACAGCTTTTGTCACCCTCATTCTACTGGTTTGGGTCATCTGGGCCCCCTCTTGGCTGCAATCCCTTTTAAGTGTCAGAAGTATGGGATGGGGGGGGTAGTTCTTCAGCGGCTGAACTCACCCATTTGTTTGCACACTCACTTAGATCAAAGGGTTTGGAACATTCCAGAAGCAGGTGCGGGTGGCTACCTCCAGATACTGGCTCTTGTCGTTCCCTCTGTCTAGAAGGCTCTTCCCTTAGTTCTTTATTTTTTTTTTTTTTAAAGATTTTATTTATTTATTTCACAGAGGGAGAGAGATCACGAGGAGGCAGAGAGGCAGGCAGAGAGAGAGAGGGGGAAGCAGGCTCCCNGTTCCCTCTGTCTAGAAGGCTCTTCCCTTAGTTCTTTAGAAAGCTGGCTCCTTAGTAGTTTGGGCCTCAGTTCAAGAGGTGCCCGAGCTAAAAAAGGCTCCTGTGGCGGCCCCCTCCGAGAGCCCCCTAGTTGTATTTCTTACACTCCTCAGGAGCCGACGGTGCCTAGTTTCTCATTTGTTTGCCCTCTATCGACTGTCTCCATACTGGAACAGGAGCTGCACAAGGGTGAGGACTTTGGCTCTGGGGTACCCCCAGCACCCCCAGAAGAGGGCCTGGCACAGAGTAAGAATTCAGTAAATACTGTGGAGTAACCTAAGGAGCCTTTGGTTAGGTAGAGGTGAGAAAGTATCGCTCGGTTCTTTCCCATTTATCCTGGGCCAATAAATTTTGTGTCAGGCACGGGCTCAACTCATGTGCTACCTGGTGGGAAACTGCTCGTCCCCTAAAAGAGGGGCACGGGGGTGATGTCCCCACCCTGCAGAGCATGGGGACTTCTCCTTAACCTGCTGCACCCCAGCGGCCTGGACAATGCTGGCAAAACCACCATCCTCAAGAAGTTCAATGGGGAAGACATTGACACCATCTCCCCGACGCTGGGCTTCAACATCAAGACCCTGGAGCACCGAGGGTGAGCGGGGACCCTGCAGTGGGCTGGCCCCAGAGTAGGGTGCGGAGCGTGGGGGCGGGGCCAGGCTGAGCCTCTCTCACGCCACCCACCCCCTTCCTGCCCAGGTTCAAGCTGAACATCTGGGACGTGGGCGGCCAGAAGTCCCTGCGGTCCTACTGGAGGAACTACTTCGAGAGCACGGATGGCCTCATCTGGGTGGTGGACAGCGCCGACCGCCAGCGCATGCAAGACTGCCGGCGGGAGCTCCAGAGCCTGCTGGTGGAGGAGGTGGGCGGGGCATCTGCCAAGCGCATGAAGCCAGGCTTCCAGCAGCATCCATGCTGTCCCGAGACTCGGTGCCCAGGCGTGGATGCACGAGCCCCTTCCTCAGTGGATTCCCCGAGGGGCCCTTGACCCCAGAGGGGCACCTAGGGTGGGGTCTCTTTCTTCATGGAGCCCTCACTATGTGCCCAGCGCCCTTGGGGAGGCAGAGACCACCTGTATGCTTGGTCCCAGGGAGCCCCCCAGTGCTCTGGGCAGGATGTGCTATGAACTGAGACCTGGGTTCATGTCCCTTTGATGTCACAGCCCTTCAACACCCTGAGTTCAGGGGCTTTAGGGGACTTGAGGCTAGTGTGTGAAGCTTTGGGAGGCAGTGGAGCCTGGCTCAGGAGTTGGACTCTTTGCTGTGTGGCCGCAGGCAAGACACTTAGCCTCTCTGAACCTCCACGTCCTCGTTTATTTTATTTTTTATTTTTTTAAAGATTTTATTTATTTGACACAGAGAGAGATCACAAGTAGGCAGAGAGGCAGACAGAGAGGAGGAAGCAGGCTCCCAGTCGAGCAGGGAGCCCGATGCGGGGCTCGATCCCAGGACCTTCACTGAGATCATGACCTGAGCCGAAGGCAGAGACTTTAATCCACTGAGCCACCCAGGCGCCCCTCACGTCCTCATTTATAAGATGGGCGTTAGAATTAGGGGGATCTTCTAACTTATTATCTGGCCCAAAATACTTTCCTTTAAATAAAAGTTTGATTTACAGAAAAGTTGCAAAGAGAGTGAAGAGATACCCCATCTACTCTTCTTCCTGCTTCCTCTAATGGTAACATCTAATACGTATGTATTAGATCCATAACCACCGTGCATTTGTCAAAACTAAGAAATTAACATTGGCAAGTTACTCTTAGCTGTAGATTCTATTTAGATCTCACCAGTCTTTCCATTAATCCCCTTTTTTCTGTTCCAGGATTTGATCCAGGTTACTACACTTGCATTTAGTTGAAAACCAGGACACTTGTAAGAACAAAAGAGGGACTTGTTCATAATTATGCAGGGACAACAGACATAAACAGGACCATCCTGGGCACACAGGGACGCAGTCACCTGGTCTAGCACCAGCTGCCTCTGGGGGGTGTCGGGCAGGCCCAGTGAGATCGTGGCTGTCCGCGCTCAGCCCTGGCCTGGCACCTCGAGGCCCTTTATCAGGCCCAGCTTCATGTACCTACCTGGAGGGACTCCCAGTCAGAAACACACATGGAAGGAACTGGAAGCAGAGGCAGAGAGTGAGGCCCGGCAGAGTAGTGAACAGTGAAAGCACTACGTAGCCTTGGAAGACAGAAAGGTCATTCCCGGCAGACCCCGAGGCCCCCAGAACGATTGCATTCTTTGTACAGTTCAGGTCATCACACGGGAACAGTCTAGAACCAGAGGGCTCAGGGATCATCTTATCCATCACCCCTTCCCCATTTATGGAGGGAGAAACTGAGGCATGGAGGCGAGAGGTGCCGGCTGGGCCCCCACCTAGGGCTCCTTCCCTGCCCCCCACCCCCATGTATGGCTGAACTCCTAGGCCGAGTCCACACTCCCTACCTGACTTGGGCCTCTCCGACCACCCTGGGGCCTTACCCTAATTTTCCACTGATCTCTGACCTGGCCTACTTTGGGTGATTAGAGGAGAGGCCCAGCTGCCCTCTGAGCCCCCACTTCCCGCCCCCACCCCTCCCTATTTCTCTTCCCCAGCGCCTGGCTGGAGCCACCCTCCTCATCTTTGCCAACAAGCAGGACCTGCCCGGAGCACTGTCCTCTAACGCCATCCGTGAGGTGAGTGCGGGCCTTGGCATAGCCCCGTGGAGGAAAAGGGGCCCACATTTCTTGGTTAACTTATTTAAAAAGCATGTGTTAGCTCCTCTTCGGGGGCAGGGCCTATGCACGACACTGGAAATTGAGTGATTAACAAGAGCAGACATGCAGACGTTACCCTACAGGGTAACAGGCCAGCGGGGAGTGAGTCCTTGTTCTGTGCCAGGCTCTTGGCATGGGCGAAACCATTTAGTCATTCCCCCCACACACACACCCCCATTATGATCCTAAATCTAGATATCTGGATCGTTCTGCGGAGGGCGAAGCAGGCTTAGAGAAGCGAGGTCACACAGCCAGGAGGGAGACAAGCCAGGGTTTCCGAGCTGGCCCGTGGGACCCCAAATTGTATCCTGCCTCTATAGAGCGCGAGCACCAGCATGAGAAAGAGTGGGGTTAGAATCTTGGTTCTGGCACTTACCAGCTGTGTGACCTCAGGCAGATTGCTTGACCTCTCTGAGGTGTTCTCCGTGAAATGGCCAACAATCCCTGACTCCTTGGGCCGTGGGAGGAATGGATGGGAGGACGTTTGTGGGGCGCAGAGCACAGTGTCTGGATCCTAGCAGGTGCGCCCGAGCCTGCGTCGCTGTGCTGTTACTGAGGGCTAGTGCTGGTGTGGGGTGTCCATGGGGCCCAGGTGTCCTAGGAGCCGGCGGATCTTCGCCAGCGGCGACTTCTGAGCGCCATTGAGGGAGGCCCAGATCTCCCCCGGGGCCAGGAGAGGGAAGGGGCTGCGAGCGGCAGGGCCTGTGGTCACCGGGGGGCCCCTGCTCTCTTCCCCCCCCTCCCCTCCAACTCCCTAGGCCCTGGAACTGGACTCCATCCACAGCCACCACTGGTGCATCCGGGGCTGTAGCGCCGTCACGGGTGAGAACCTCCTGCTCGGCATCGACTGGCTCCTGGATGACATTTCCAGCCGCATCTTCACGGCCGACTGAACCCCTCCGGATGCCCCCTACCTCACGGTCCGGCCCCCCCACCCCCAGCCCAGCCCTCCTCAGGCACCATCCGTGGGGGGCACGGGAGTCAGCCAGCCTGACGATCGCCCCCGACCCCACCCCGTAACCTGCCGCTGCT
>LNAC01000014.1:3832081-3849430 GCA_002007465.1 Ailurus styani
GGGGGGGCAGGGCCCGGGCCGGGAGGGGGCTGCCTCTGCTGCTACCAAGGCTGTGGGCCTCACCCTTCGCTCCGCTGTGAGAATAAACCGTTCCTTGCCCCAGTTCCTCGTGGAGTCATTTGTCGCTTCCACAGCTCTGCGAGACCCCCGGGAGCCCACAGGGTCGCAGGGCACCGAGAGGAACAGGTCATTCCAGTCAGAGGGTTCACTGCTGCTGTGTCAGAGGGACACATGAAGAATTACGGGAGCACAGGCCAGGGGCTGCAACTAATTCCATTTGGAGGAGTCCAGGCAGGCTTCCTGGAGGAAGTGACATTAGCGTTGGGCGTGAAGGCTAAGTAGAAGTTCTCTGTGTAGAGGAAGGGGGTGGACAGTTTACCACAACTGCTGCCCTCAGGAGTGTGAATAAGAAAAAGGGACACAGCCCCCACAAGGGCTCATGACTTGCTGAATGGAATACGGGCTGAATTTCAGCTCCCAACTCCCCACCGTAGCCAGGAACACCCCTGTGCGGGCAGCTCTGGCTCAAGCAGTAGGATCCATGGGACCGAGGAATAAAGTTCAAGGACTCCCGGGACGTGGGGAAAGGCGAGGATGCGAGTGGAGCAGGACGTGGCTAACAGCAGAGCAGGGAAGGGTCCTTCTCTGAAGACTAAGTCGCTCCCCAGATGGCTGTTTTCACAGGGCACCCTGCCCTGGTCCTACCAGTGGTTGCTGACTCCGCTGGGTTCTGTTCGAAGCTCTCCCCGGTGTCATCATGTTGAAGAACAGCCCTAAGCAGTACAGACTCTCCCCATCCCGACTATAGGGGAACTGAGCCTCCGGGAGGGACATAACGTGACTTGCTCAAAGCCACCCAGCTAGGAAGTAGGGGACCTGGGATTTGGACCCAGCACATTTAACCACTACGCCATACTATGCTACGTTTTTGTCTCTGCTCCAAGCAGTATCCTGATTTAAAGCATGAATTCTGCATGGTTGGAGACAAGGAAATAAGGTTATACTCATTACCAAGGCCTGTGCATGGAAGGCGGTGGTCTGAGCTGTGGCAGCAAGTCTGCATCCTGTGGTCAAGGCAGTGAGGGTGACAATGTGGGGAGCCAGGCTGGCAGCTGTGCCTTTGCAGCTTTCCTCTCTCCTCCTGCCCGCTGAGAGGGCTCTCTTGTTTGCCTCTCCTGGTGTTGGAAATGGTGGGGATGGGGTCTGAAGGCTGGGGGACAAACTGATCCAGACAGGAATGGGCTTGGAGGGGACAGGGTGAAAGAAGAGAAAAGGAGAGAATTGGGAGCTGCGGGGCCAGGGGGGGAGAGAATGATGGGCAAGAAAAAGATCTGGGGCCAGTCCTGCTGGGAGAGCTTGAGGGAGCAGAAGTGATGTCTAAAAGGGGTTTCTAGAGGTGTGTGTTCACGGGGACACCACCCCATCTTAGCCTCTAGAGGTGTGTGTTCACAGGGACACCACCCCATCTAAGCCTCCTCCCAAACCCCTCCTGGATAATCTGCCCTGAGTCTGAGCTTCCGTGAGTCTCATCTGGGAGCTGGCTTTGTCTCTTTCTGGAAACTGGCCATACAGTGTCCACTGTAAGAGTGGCCATGAGCCCTTGAGCACTCCGCCCACACTGCCACTTTGAAGCTTCACAACCTGGTGTCGTGGTATCGATCAGGGGCCCCAACAGCCTGCCCCAGACATGGATCACAGCAGCCTTCAGCAGAAAGGATGGTCCTTGGAAGGACACTAAGGACTCACAGCATCCCGATGGCGGTCTCCGGATGCCAGACACCAGGTTCAGAAAGCAGAGTGCTCTGAGGCTCAATCCGCAGCCAACACTGCACATCAGGAACAAACTGGTCCCTTGGCAGGGTGTTGTGCCCTCTGTCCCTTAAGATGCTCAAGATTCAGGTTTGAGGAGAGAGTCCTCCACCCAGGACCTGGGGCAAGGAGCTGGCACTTTTGGATTCTGGGGTAGGAGGCTGAAGGGCTACACCTAGAGACAACGACCTCCAAATAAAGATATGGTGCTAACGGAGAGGTGGCAGTGAACGCTGCACATACCAAGAAGGGAAAAAAAGAGTCATCCTCTGAAGTCGATTGTATCATAAACATCCCCTATCATAAACACTATAAACATTCTAGAGGTGAGAAACGGGCTCCAGTAGTTACGGGAAACTCACACAGTCGGTAAGAAGTGCGACTTCAGAACCTGTGAAGCCATCCTGCTCCTCTGGAGTTCTTTTTTGCTTCCCCTACCCTTGCAGAAAACATGATCTAGGTTATCCTATGGAAGCAGACAGGGAAATGATTGGCTGCATCTGGCATGCACTGGACACAATGAAAGTTGGGTGGGTAGATAAAAGAAGGGAACCGGGAAGCAGAGAAGTCTTTTGGACACGTTGGATGGGCCGGGCTTGAACACTGGTCAGAGCTGAGCGATCCAACCTCTCCAGTCCTTAACTCTTAAATCACCGAGTTCACGCTTTGCCAGCCACCGAGAACTTTTTAGACGCTCCCTGGCCGCACGCCGGGGCGGAGAACGGCGCCGTCACTTGCGACCGGCTCCCTGGGCCCGAGGAAGGAGGGCGCAGGCCCGGGAGAGGCGGTGGCTGGCGGAGACTGACCCGGAGGGGCGGGGGCGGCGTGGAGGAGGCAGAGGCCGGCGGTCAGCTCCACTCCGACTCGGCTGCCATGTCCCGCCAGGCGAAGGACGACTTCCTGCGGCACTACACAGTCTCCGACCCCCGGACCCACCCCAAGGGCTACACCGAGTATAAAGTGACCGCACAGGTAAGGTGGGGCCCGGAGGGGACCTTTACCCTTTTAACAAAAGGGGGGGCAGTGTTTTACCTTAAGGCAAGGCACTGCTGGACGCTCCCTTTTTAGCCGACAGAAATGCATTTCCCCTTTAAGGGGAGGCTGCGGTTAGAGTCTTCGTTTACTTCTTCAGCCGTCAGGGGGTGCGGCCCTGGGAGGGCGCTGTCCTTTTAAAAGGGCGTGGACGGCAGTTCTCGGAGTGGGAGGGGTGGGTTCCCACGCCCAACTTGCGGTGTCTGCACAGCAGGCTGTGAATTTCTTTAAATTAACGCGAAAACTCTGGCTCAGTCCAAATACTAGTTATTTCTCCAATCGCTTGGAGTAAGTTGTGTTAACTGGTTTGTTTGAGATTTACATATAAGCCCTTTTTAAAAGAGTTTAATTTTTAATTAAAAAAAACTATGATTTTAAAAATTCATACAGCTCAAGAGAAATTTTCAAGAGTAAGTCTCTACACAGTCACAGCAGGAAGTCAACAGAGAAAGACTAAATTACGAAGCAGTAACAACGTTATAAGCAGATTTTATAGATACATGGGGGAAACTATGAGAGGAATTAAAAAAAATGGTATAAAAGAATATCTGTAGAATGATATCCGAGACCTGGTTGAGGGAAGACTCCTCACAGTAAATTGTTTTGTATCTTTAGCATTTAAAACTAGGCCACTATTAAACTGATGCATTAGTAACTATTAAAGGGAAGCAAAAAACACCAAAGACCCTTCCAAAGTGATTTAGGTGCAGAATCCTAGATGGTTAAAACGAGCTTTCCCTGTATCTTTTATGTCTTTCCCTTGTCTCCCCAAACACACACACACACACACACTGTCCCTAGGAAGACCCAACTGGGGGTGGGAAGGGTGTGGCAAGGGACTGTTCCCTTTTCCTATAAATCTTTCTGTTGGTTTTTTTTTTTTTTAATATTAGAAAAGGTTTATTAGAAAATTCTCGCCCTGAACTGGTGTAGCATGTGAGGTGGTACCTGCCATTTACTAAAATCAACTTGGAAGTGTGTTTGTTTCCGAAGTGGTCCTTGTACAAAATGTATAAAAAGCAGTTTCTGGTGTGACTTGTGCTCTGCCCCTCGGTAGAGGCTGATGGGATGGTAGGGGCAGGTCTGTTTGGTGTCTTCCCTAGTCCCTGAATTGGGGAGGGAAAGTGCTCAGGGCAGGACCACCGCATAAGTGGGAAACCTCTCACGTGCTGCTGAAGGTCTGGAAGGGACAGTCTTTGGGAGAGGCCCATGCTGCTGGTGAGGCAGCCTGAGCCAGAAGCCTAGTCGGAGACCTCGCTGTAGTAATACTTGTGGGCAGCCGGGGTCGTCTTCCAGCCAGCTGCCCGAAATTCGATGATCTCCAGCAGCAGCAGCTGGGCCAGGGAGCTGAGGCCACTTGGGAGCAGGAAGCTGTCCCGGATCAGGACAAAGAGTTCATCCATGCGCTGTCAGTTCGTCTGTTGGTTTTTAAGCAAGTAACATGCATTACTTCCATATGTTTTTATGACTTTGANTTCATCCATGCGCTGTCGGTTCGTCTGTTGGTTTTTAAGCAAGTAACATGCATTACTTCCATATGTTTTTATGACTTTGAAAGAGAAATAGTTTCCCTTCCTGTACCATCCCCATTCGCCTGTCATCTTGGTGAGAACCAATGCTGCTAGTTCCTTATTTACCCTTGCACATCAACCCTACAGTTAAAAACAGATATGAGTATCCGGTTTATCATTTACACACAGTTCTGCAAGTCACTTGCTGGTATTCCTCCGTTTCTCGTTGTTTCCCCTTGTAAATTTTTTAAACTGAGAAATAAGTTGTATAAGTAATGTTCATCTTAAGTTTACGGCTCAATAATTTTCACATATGTATAGATCTGCGAAGGCAGTGGTCAGATCGGGATATAGACATTTCCCTCACCCCAGAGACTTTCTTTGTATCTTTCCAATCTATAGTTCTCCTTCCGCAGAGGTAACCGCTGTCCTGGCTTCTGTCACTATAGATTAGTTTTGTCTGCTCTTGAACCTCATCTGAATAAAATCATTACACAGAGAGTACTCACTTGGGGTGCCTCGGTGGCTCAGTTGGTTAAACAGCTGCCTTCGGCTCAGGTCATGATCCCAGGTTCTGGAATCCCTCATCAGGCTCCTTGCTTGGCAGGGAGCCTGCTTATCCTTCTTCCTCTGCCTGCCTCTCTGGCTGCTGGTGCTCTCTCTCTCTCTGACAAATAAATAAATAAAATCTTTAAAAAAAGAAAGAAATAAAGAAAGTATTCACTTGTATTTGACCTTTTTTACTCTCTGTATAATGTTTTTGGAATTCATCCATGTTGTTGCATGTATAAGTAGTTTGTTCTTTTTTATCGTCATGTGATAGTAGTCCCTTGTAGAAATATACCACTATTTCTTTATTCATTCTCCTTTTGTTGGACATTTGGGTTGTGTCTAAAAAAATTTTTAGTTGTTACGAGTAGAGTTGTATGAACATTTATCTACAAGTTTTTTTCGGGACATGTGCGCCGATTTTTTCCTTGGTGTGTACCTAGGAGTGGAATTGCTGGGTCCTTTGATAGCTACGTGTGTAGTTGTCCTAGAAATTACCAGTTTCCCAGGTGCCATTTGCTGTTTGTCCTATCTGAAACTGACAAAATATTTAAAAGAATGTGTAAGTAGCTCTGGGGTTGGAAGTTGGGCAGGTTGGTGGCTGATATTCGGAGCCTGATAAGAACTTGTTTTCTGGTGTTTTTTGTTTTTGTTTTTTGGCCTTTACCCCTATGCTAAATGTACCCAAAGGGACAAACTTTACGACATAGATGGATGTATCATTCTTTTGATATCTTTTAGGTGGCAATCCAATTCCCTGAGGAATTCCTTGTTTTACACCTTGAGTCTATAGGACCACGGTGAGGCTCCAGAAAATTCAGTCTGCCAATTTTTTTTTAACCGATCCCTAAACCTCCCCTATTTATCTCCAAAGGCTTGTCCTTGTGCCTCTGAGATGTAAGTGTGCTACCTGGTCTTCTCCACGAACTTTTATCTAAGTCATCTCTTAAAAATACCAACTTCAGGGGCACCTGGCTGGCTGTTTGTGGAGTGTGTGACTCTTTTCTTTTCTTTTCTTTTCTTTTAAGATTTTATTTATTTATTTGACAGAGAGAGAGAGATCACAAGTAAGCTGAGAGGCAGGCAGAGAGAGAGGAGGAAGCAGGCTCCCTGCCAAGCAGGGAACTGGATGCAGGCCTCGATCCCAGGACCCTGAGATCATGACCTGAGCCGAAGGCAGAGGCTTTAACCCACTGAGCCACCCAGGCACCCTTTTCTTTTTTTTTTTTAAGATTGTATTTATTTATTTGACAGAGAGAGAGAGAGCACAGGCAGGGGAAGTGGCAGGCAGAGGGAGAGGGAGAACCAGGCTTCTCACAGAGCAGGGGGAGCCCAAACTGGGACTCGATTCCAGGACCCAGGATCATGACCTGAGCCAAAGGCAATTGCTTAACCAACTGAGCCACCTAGGCACCCTGGAGCATGCAACTCTTGATCTCAGGGTTGTGAGTTCAAGCCCCACGTTGGGTGTAAAGATTACTTTAAAATCATTTAAAAAATAGAAGAAGAAAAGAAAAGAAATTACCAGTTTTCCGAAGTGGTACAGTACTTCAAAGTACTGTTTCATTCTCACCAGCACTTCAGCATCTTCGATTTTCAGGATTTTAGGTGGGTGTGTGTGTGATATCTCCTTGGAGTATAATTTCCATTTCTCTGATGACTAATGATGTTGAGCATATTCTCATTATCTTTTTTTTTTAAGATTTTATTTATTTATTTGAGAGAGTGAAAGCAAGAGAGATCACAGAGGGGGAGAAGGAGAAGCAGGCTCCCCGCTGAGCAGGAAGCCTGATGCAGGCTCTATCCCAGGACTCTGGAAGGCAGAGTGAAGGCAGATGCAGATACTTAAGGACTAAGCCACCCAGGCACCCCCATATTCTCATTATCTTACTGGCTATTCAAACATCTTCTTTTGTGGGAGGCGCCTGCTCAAATATTTTGCCCAATTTCGAAAGTTGAGTTGTTTGTCTTTTTAGTATTGATCTGTAGTTCTTTATATATTCTGGATCTGACTCCTTTGTCAGGTATATATATTCCTCAAATTTATGTGTAGTTTTTATTTTTTTATTTTTTTTAAAATATTTTGTTTATTCATTTGACACAGAGAGAGAGATCACAAGGAGGCAGAGAGGCAGGCAGAGAGAGAGGNTAAATATTTTGTTTATTCATTTGACATAGAGAGAGAGATCACAAGTAGGCAGAGAGGCAGGCAGAGAGAGAGAGAGAGAGGAGAGAGGAGGAAGCAGGCTCCCTGCTGAGCAGAGAGCCCGATGCGGGCCTCGATCCCAGGACCCTGGGATCATGACCTGAGCCGAAGGCAGCGGCTTTAACCCACTGAGCCACCCAGGCGCCCTATATGTAGTTTTTAAATCTAGTTTCTTTTACCCAAGATTTTTCAGGCTGAGTCTGTCGTGAAAAGCAAAAGCCAGGGTTTTGGTCCTAGCGGTCCCTCTTACTTGGTATGTGATTTTTTTTTTTAATTTTTACTTTTTTTTAATTAAGATTATTTATTTATTTATTTGATAGAGAGATTACAAGTAGGCAGAGGCAGAGAGGCNGGTCCCTCTTACTTGGTATGTGATTTTTTTTTTTTAATTTTTACTTTTTTTAAATTAAGATTATTTATTTATTTATTTGATAGAGAGATTACAAGTAGGCAGAGGCAGAGAGGCAGGCAGAGAGAAGAGGAAGCAGGCTCCCCGCTGAGCAGAGAGCCCGATGTGGGGCTCGACCCCAGGACCCTGAGATCATGACCTGAGCTGAAGGCAGAGGCTTTAACCCACTGAGCCACCCAGGCACCCCTTTAATTTTTACTTTTAACTGAGGTATAGTTGACATACAATATTACAATATTATGTTAGTTTGATGTGCATAACGTAGTGATTTGACATTTATATTCATTATGAAATGTTCACCATGGTAAGTGTAGTTGACCATTGGTCGCCATACAAAGTTATTGCAATATTATTAACTATATTCCCTATGTTGTACTTTTCATCTCTATGACTTATTTTTTGTACAACTGGAAGTTTGTACCTCTTAACCCGCTTCATCTATTTCACTTATTCCTTCCATCCACCTCCCCTCTGGCAACCACCAGTTTCTTCTCTGTATTTATGAGTCTGTTCCTGGTTTTGTTTATTTTGTTTTTTTAGATTACAGGTATCAGTGAAATCATGTAGTATTTGTCCTTTTCTGTCTGACATATTTCATGTAGCGTAATACCTTCTCAGTCCATCCATGTTGTCACAAATGACAAGATTTCATTCCTTTTTATGGCTGAGTAATATTCCATTGTCTCTATCTATGACATTTTTTTTAAAGATTTTATTTATTTATTTGATACAGAGAGAGAGATTACAAGTAGGCAGAGAGGCAGGCAGAGAGAGAGGAGGAAGCAGGCTCCCTGCTGAGCAGGGAGCTGGATGCGGGCCTGGATCCCAGGACCCTGAGATCATGACCTGAGCCGAAGGCAGGGGCTTTAACCCACTGAACCACCCAGGCGCCCGACATTTTCTTTATCCATTCACCTATTGGTGGACACTTAGATGTTTCCATATCTTGGCTGTTGTAAATAACACTGCAATAAACATAGGGGTGCGTGTATCTTTTCCAATTAGTGTTTTTGTTCTCTTTGGGTGAATACCCAGAAGTGGAATTACTGGATCCAGTGGTATTTCTATTTTTAATTTTTTAGGAAACTCCATACTGTTTTCCACAGTCGTACACTGATTTACATTCCCACCAACACCGCTTGAGGATTCTCTTTTCTCTACATTTTCACGAACACTTGTTATTTCTTACCTTTTTGTTCTGAGAGGTGTGAAGTGACATCTCATTGGGGCTTTGATTTGCATTTCCCTGGTGGTTAGTGATGTGGAGCATCTTTTCACGTGTTTGTTGCTTATCTGTTATCTTCTTTGGAGAAACATCTATTCAGGTCCTCTGCCCATTTTTTTTTTTTAATATTTATTGAGCTACCTTTACCAGTGTCCTCCCTCTCTCCCCCCCTTCTTCCTTTCCTTTCCTTTCTTTCTTTCCTTCCTTTCTTTTCTCCTTCGTTCCTTCATTCCTTCCTTCCTTCCTTCCTTCCTCGAGCCAGTGGGGGATGAAGAGAGAGGGGGAGAGAGAGAGAATCTTAAGTAGGCTCAACACCCAGCACAGAGCCCTACATGGGACTCGATCTTACGACCCTGAGATCATGACCTGAGCCGAAATGAAGAGACCCACACTCAACCGACTGAGCCACCCAAGCACCCCCTCTGCCCCTTTTTAAATTGGATTGTTTTGGGTTTTGGTGTTCAGTCGGAGTTCTGTGTATGTTCTGGATATCAGCTCATTATCAGATGGATCATCCGCCAAATGTGCCGTGTCATCTTGCCCAGGACACATCCCCTCTCTGCCCCTCCACGTCTTCATCTGGTAAATGGGCATGTTAACTGTACCTGCCACCTTGGCATCTAGGATAATTAAAAGGAGATGTTTGGAAAACTATCAAGTAGTCCACGCTGTAGAGTGTTACTTTCTAATTATTATGAACGTACCATAGTGAGTACAGAGTCTTCTTTCCAGCTCAGACCCCATTCTTTTCCAGAGGTTGCAACCCCACTGATGCTTTCTTCTGCGTTCAGGAGGGTTTGCCCACAGAGGCTTCCTCACTTAAGGAAGGAGTGGCTCCTGGGACAGAACCTCATTCTTTAGAGAACTGGAGGTTCTTTGGTTTCAGAAGGAGATGCAGGGACTTGGCCCTTCGAAGGAAGGGAGATAGTGCTAGCTTCGGCAGCACACAGATAAAATTGGAGTGATACAGAGAAGATCAGCATGGCCCCTGTGCTAGGACGACATGCAAATCCCTGAAGGAACTGAAATAAAAGTTGGGCTGAGGACCAAGGGGTCTGGATGGGATCCTCCCATCTGGCGGATGAAGAAACTAGCACGTGATAGAAAAACTGCTTTGGGTGACACAAAGCCTCGAAGCCAGGACACCTTGATGCCAGTGGCCAACAGCCAAAGGCCACGACTGGGAGGGCTGGGAGGTACCAGGGGCATCACTGGATTTTACTGGGCGATGGGGTGTCAGATGTCAGTCTCTGGTCTCACCTGGTTCTTGCCTTTCTTCCTCAGTTCATCTCAAAGAGGGACCCAGAGGATGTCAAAGAGGTGAGGCTGCTGGGAGGAAGGGGGACCATTCCCCAGTTGCAGATGCAAGAGCAGCAAAGGAACAACTGGTAACTCCTCGGCCCTGGGAGGAGCAGGTGCTGTGCTCCAAGCCATGCATGCACGCACGCACACACACAAGCGTGCACGCACACAAGCGCGCACGCACACAAGCGTGCACACACACGCTGCTCCAGGCTGGGGATGGGGAAAGCCTCTTCCCACCGCCACCGTTGCCAGCGTGGGTCAAGCCTTGTGTCCCTGGCAGGTGGTGGTCTGGAAGCGGTACAGCGACTTCCGCAAGCTGCATGGGGACCTGGCCTACACCCACCGCAACCTCTTCCGCCGCCTGGAGGAGTTCCCTGCCTTCCCCCGCGCCCAGGTGTTTGGTGAGTGTTGGGGCCCATGCTGGGGGTAGGCTGGAAGGGGGCCCAAAACCCCCAGCAGAAGCACTTTCGGGGAGGGCCCTTAGAGATGGCCCCATTTCACACATGGGGAAACTGAGGCTCAGAGCCTCCTCGCCTTCGGTGCGTGTGGAGCCCTTCAGCAGTCCATCTTCCTTAGCCCCATTTTCAGGATAAGACAGCTGAGGCTCAGGGTCATAAAGGGGCTTGGCCTGTCAGTGGCAGAAGCAGAAATCCGACCCAGGAGCTGGTGTCACCTCTAGACCCGTGCTGTCCAGAAACAGCAGCTGTGAGCCAGAGGTGCTGAGTCAGCCGAGGTGTGCCGTATGGGTTGAATGCCCACGGAAATAGACTGAACGGGAGCCTGGGTGGCTCAGTCAATTAAGCGTCTGCCTTCGGCTCAGGTCATGATCTCAGGGTCCTGGGATCAAGCCCTACGTTGGGTGCCCTGCTCAGCGGGAAGCCTGTTTGTCCCTCTCCCTCTGCCTGCTGCTCTGCCTACTTGTGCTCTTTTCCTATGTCAAATAAAAAAGAAAGAAAGAAAGAAAGAAAAGGAAGGAAGGAAGGAAGGAAGGAAGGAAAGAGAGAGAGAGAGAGAAAGAAAAGAAAGAAAGAAAGAAAAGAAAGAAAGAAAGGAAAGAAAGAAAGAAAGAAAAGAAAGAAAGAAATAGACCGTAAACTATGGCGATAATTTATATATCGATCACATGCACAAATGAGACTATTTTGGATATACCAGGTTAAGTGGAATATATTACTAAAGTTGAGTTAACCTGTTTCTTTTTAACATGGCTAAAAGAAAATTAGTAATTGCACACGCCACTCATGATGTATTTCTGGTGGACAGGACCAGTCTGTTATTTGGACCTCTAGGCTCGCGAGAGGCATTCTTCCACAGCAAGGCGAAGGGTCGCTGCCGGCGGGTGGCAGGCTGTGGGCCCTGGAGCCAGCTACTAGGTCAGAGGTAGCTGATTCTGCGGCATACCTAGAACAGAGCAGGGAGACTCTGAAAAAGCATCTACTTGCTGTGTGACCTTGGGCAAGTCACTTCTCCTCCCTGAGTCTTACTTTCCTCTCCGTTGCCTCAAGACCATCTGAAATTGTTTTGTTTCTTGTCGGTGGCCCCCCTTCCCTGTCTGGGCTGTGAATCCGGGCAATGGCCACCTCGCTTTCCTCCCATTGACCTTCTGAACCTCGCACATCAGTAGGTGCTTGATGAACATCTGGTACAGGGAGGACTAGGGAGCTTGGTCCCTGCTTGCAAGCACCCCACCCCGGCCCCCTACGGGCAGCCCAGGGAAGGTTGCTGGGGGAATGGGGAGGAGAGCAGCTGGCTGCTGGGATCCTCCAGCAGAAGGAGGAAAGTGACCCCTATGGATCACTGCTTCTCTCCGCACCCCTTGTCCTGGGGGCTGCAGGCCGGTTTGAGGCGTCAGTGATTGAAGAGCGGCGGAAGGGGGCCGAGGACTTGCTTCGCTTCACTGTGCACATCCCCGCGCTCAACAACAGCCCCCAGCTCAAGGAGTTCTTCCGGGTATGTGTCGCCGCTTGTCCCTCCTCCCCAGCGCCTGGGAGGCTCCCTGCCCGCTGGCCTGTTCCCCGAGAGCCACCCCCGCTGCCCGTCCCTGTCCTTCTCTCCTGCAGGGTGGGGAGGTGACCCGGCCCGTGGACCTGTCCAGAGACCTCCACATCCTGCCGCCCCCCCTGATCCCCACACCGCCCCCTGAGGAGCCCTGGTTGCCCCAGCCGCTTCCTGCAGAGAGGAGAGGCCTGGAGGAACTGGAGGTTCCAGGTACAGGGGGGTTGGGGAGGGAGCCAGCGCTGGAGGGCCTGGGGGTGTTGGGAGCACACACTCCCTCCTCCGTGAGCTTAGTAGAAATTCTGGGCTCTGTCCCAGCCCCTCTGCTGCTGATTTGCTGAGGAGCTCAGGCCAGGCCATTTGCCTTCTCTAGGCTATAGTTTCTTCATCTGCGAAAGGGGTACGACCTTAGGAAGATTGCCGTTGGGCGCCACAGGGAGTTCGTGAGGGGGTAATTGCATTTGGAAAGCTGGGGACGGATAAGGACAGGCATGAATGTCAGGAATGTCCCCAATGATTGATTCCACAGCGGATCCCCCGCCGTCCAGCCCTGCCCAGGAGGCCCTTGATCTCCTCTTTAACTGCGGAAGCACCAAGGAGGCGTCCAGTTCCCCTGCCCGAGGCCCCCTCACAGAGGCTGAGCTTGCCCTCTTCGACCCCTTCTCCAGGGAAGGTACTAAGCTGGGACAAGCAGAGGGGGGCTGCGGTAGGGGCAGTGGGGGCGGGGGGGCAGAGCCCCTGCCTAGCGTGCGCAGTGCCTGTAAATCCTAGAAAGACACCCCCCTGCGGGCGGGCGGCAGCCTCGGTGGGCAGTGGACGCGGGCGCCCCGCTACCAGGGCTCATGAGCTGGCTGCCCCTGCACGGTGAGCGACCACGGAGGAAGGAAAGGGAGGTCTTCTCCGGGAGAGCTGGATCTTCTCCCTAAGAAAGCCGTGGAACAGGCAGGGGTCACACCGTCTTGGGAGGATTTGAGTTCCTTCCGTTGCAAGCCCAAGGTCAGGGTTTCCTGGCCGCCTCGGGGTCGCACTGCAGATCCTGAAGGCAGGACGGGCCTGCTGGTCAAGGGGGTGAGGCTTGGACTCAGAGAGCAGCACACGACGCCCTCCCACAGGAGGCCCAGGCATGGGGGGGGCAGCCCAGACCTGCCATGGAAGGGGAACGCCTCCCCCCTTCCCCTGGAGGTCTGGGCCCTGGAGCTGAGAGTCCCCGGCTCTGAGACACTGGACCTTTTCGTTCTCTAAGTCTTTGACTCTGTGCTGTTCCTCCAGCTGGGGTGTGGAAGCGGCCGATCTACTTCGGGGATCATCACAAAAGGGTTTCAGTTTGGAATTCTCCGATATTTTTAAGGCCTTTTTTTTTTAAGATTTTATTTATTTATTTGACACAGAGAGAGAGATTACAAGTAGGCAGAGAGACAGGGAGAGGAGGAAGCAGGCTCCCTGCTGAGCAGAGAGCCCGATGCGGGCCTCTATCCCAGGACGCTGAGATCATGACCTGAGCCAAAGGCAGAGGCTTTAACCCACTGAGCCACCCAGGCGCCCTTTTTTAAGCCCATTTTGTTGGCTTTTCTTCTTTGCCCTTTGGTGACCTGCTGAACAGACCCTTAGCTTTGTGATAGGCTTTCGGCATCTGGGTTCGCTCCCCCAGGTCCGATCCGAATGGGGCTTCAGTCTTCCACCCCGTTATTCAGCTCCAGGCCACCGCCCTGCTCGCCTGGGAGGGGTGTCCTCTTACTTTTCTTGTTCTGCTCCCTCCCATCCCTGCTCCTTCAGCCCCACCATAGCTGGGATGGGGAAGAAGGAATTAGGGGGAAAGGAGGAGTGACGTCATGGGGCCCGCCTGCCTGCCTTGCTGCCGTTGAGCCCGCAGGGGTGCCCAGTGGCCAGATGCTCGACGGGAGGCTGTCAAGACTCCTGCCAGTAGCTCCCATCAGACATTCCCTCGGCCCATAAGAAAACTCCCGGACTCTGGGCGCCTGGGTGGCTCAGTGGGTTAAAGCCTCTGCCTTCGGCTCAGGTCACGATCTCAGGGTCCTGGGATCGAGGCCCAAATCGGGCTCCCTGCTCAGCGGGGAGCCTGCTTCCTCCTCTCTCTCTGCCTGCCTCTCTGCCTACTTGTGATCTGATCTCTCTCTCTATGTCAAAAAATAAATAAAATCTTAAAAAAAGAAAAGAAAAGAAAACTCCCGAAGTCTGGAACGCTTGGGTGACTCAATTGATTAAGCGTCAGGGTCCTGGGATCGAGTCCCGCATCGGGCTCCTTTCTCAGCGGGGAGTCTGCTTCTCCCTCTACCTCTGCCTCCTGCTCCCCCTGCTTGTGCGCACTCTCTCTCTCTGACAAATAAATAAAATCTTTAAAAAGAAAAGAAAGCTCCCCAACTCTTACCCCGTCAAAGCCTGGAAGCACAGTTTGCTCAGATGCTGCCTCGTCTCCTTGTCCCACTGTTGTGGGCACCTCCCGCCAGTCCCTCCCCAGCATCCTCCAGGCAAGGCGCTGGCACTCGTCTCTCTTCAACACGTGCATCAAACTGTGGAACTCACGTTAGGGCATCCCAGGAACTCTTCTGCCTTCTGCTCCGTGAGCCACACCGGGAGGCCTGTGTGTCCAGCGGGAAGTGAGAGGTCATCTTTCCTTCCTGCAGGGGCCCCTTAGTCTCCTCCCGGGGTCACTGGGATGGAGTTAAAAGGAATGCCCATCCTTCTCTCTCCAACCCAGTGGTGCGCCCTGTTGCTTCCATTTCTGGCACCTTCCCTCCAAAGGCCTTTTTACCAAAGATGGACCAAACCTCTAGCCTTCTCTTGCGTAAGCTGCAAAGGGGATGTTTGACCCCCTTTTGCCAGTCCTGGGGCATATAATGAGACCTTCTCTGGAATGTGAGGATACCCACCACCCACTGTCTTCATGTTTGGGTCCTCAGCTGAAGTTATAAGACCCGACATTCTCTGCATCTATTATTCTGACATTCCAAGGTTTGGAGCATTTCTACCCTGGTCTGGCATCTTTCAGTTAAACTTTGCAGTGGGAATTCTTGAATTTGTAGATCAACTGTAGTCAGGAGGGAAGTAGGCCCGGTGACCCAGACCTTGCAAACTAATGTTAATACATACCTAAAGAGGGCGCCTGGGTGGCTCAGTGGGTTAAAGCCACTGCCTTCGGCTCAGGTCATGATCTCGGGGTCCTGAGATGGAGGCCCACATCGGGCTCCATGCTCAGCAGGGAGCCTGCCTCCTCCTCCTCTCTCTGTGCCTGCCTCTCAACCTACTTGTGATCTCTCCCTCTCTCTGTCAAATAAATGAAATCTTTAATTAAAAAAAACGCATACCTAAAGAATTAGGAAGGTAATAATTGTTTTTACAAAAGCACAGGAAATCCACCAATTAATTGGCCAGTCTGTTACATATGAATGGCTTTTGACTTGCTCAGGCACGGCTTCCCTCCACCTGGGGCAGGTTGGTACCTTAATGAGCAAGAGAGGTCTGGGGATGAGTCGCAGACCCTGGGAAACGGAGCGCAGCCTGGCCTGAGCCCTCCATATCTGATTGTAGAAGGTGCAGGCCCCAGTCCAACCCACATGGGGGAGCTGGCAGCAATGGAGCCAGAGTCTGAAAGGCTGGACCAGGAACCCTGGGAGCCTGGAGGGCAGGAAGAGGACCAGGACGAGGAAGGCCGGCCGGCCCCTGCCTATCTGAGCCAAGCCACAGAGCTCATCACCCAGGCTTTGCGGGATGAGAAGGCGGGTGCCTATGCTGCAGCTCTGCAGGGCTACCGGGATGGCGTCCACATCCTGCTACAGGGTGTTCCTGGTGAGTGTGACGGGAAGGTAGAAGGTCAGGCCTAGAGTCGCGGACGGTGGAATGAAGGGAAGGGAAAGTGAGAGATAAACCAGTCAAGAATCGGAATTGCTCATCACTGATCAATGTGTAACCGGGCATTTCTTTACCTCTTGTGGCCTCAGTTTTCTTATTTGTAAAATGGGGCAAATAGAACGGAGTCCCAGGAAGGTGGGGAAAGACAGGTGTTGATGCTCTGTGAACTCTTAAGGGGTTAGGCCAGGGGTTTTGACCCCCCGGAACTCAGCTGAGCCATTCTCTGTCCACAGGTGACCCATCACCTGCCCGCCGGGAGGGTGTGAAGAAGAAGGCGGCTGAGTACCTGAAGAGAGCAGAAGAAATCTTGCACCTGTCCCAGCTCCCCTCCTGAGGGGGAGTGAACCCCTGCCCAGGACTCCAGCTCCAGCACTGCCAGCTACTCTCTTTCACTCTCCCTGGGGCCTGGCCCGATATCCTGGTCTTGTAACTCTAGGGGGTCGTTTCTGTATGTAACTGGACCAAGAATGAGACAAATATGAATTCAGAGCTCCTTGACCACACCTGCCACTTCGGAGTCAGGACAAAACACTTCGGATCCTGCCTGTGTATCTTGTGTGGGCAGCATCCCTGGTCCTGAGCTAGCTGTTCACCGGTCTAGAACAGGGGTCTGCTGACCGTGGCCTGCAGCCGCGTCTTGCCCACGGCCCCTTTTTTTTTGTAAGGCCCATGAGCTAGAATGGTTTTTACATTTTTTTAATAGTTGAAAAAAGATCAAAAGAATAGTATTACGTTACAGATGAAAATTACATGAAATTTAAGTATTGAAAATAAAATTCTGTTGGAACCCAGATTCATTCACTTAATATTGTCCGTGGCTGCTTTCCCACTACACGAGCAGAGGTGAAAAGTTGCTGAGTTGCCCAGTTGCGACCTGCAAATCCCAAAGCATTTACTATCCAACCCTTTGCAGAAGAAGTCAGCTGACCCGGATCTAGAAAATGGGGAGAATAGTCTCCAGGGAAACAAGACTAGAGAATGACAGTAAGGCCGACGGAACCAGGTTACTGGGTGAAGGGGATGATGAAGAGGAACGCAAACTGGGGTTACCCATTTTGGGAGGTGCCCAAAGGCTAAGAGCGAGGGCTCTCGGTTTCGGGGGGTGGGGTAGGAGGGGCTGAAGCCTCGGGGGGCGTGGCTCCGCTCCTCCCCCGCCCCTCCGGCAAAGCGATTGGTTGCCGAAGAGACGACAGACTGGTGCATCACGGGAGTGGGCTGGGCTGGGCGCGGTGCATCCTGGGGGCTCTGGCGGCGCCTGAGCCGGAAGTGGCGGCGCTGAACTACAACGCAGTGTGTCTCGGGAGGCCTACTCCAGGCTTTGTGGGAGGAGACAAAACTCGGTGAGAGGACGGCGGGGGCCGGGAAGGGCGGGTAGGCGGGGCCCGGCTGGGCAGAGCCCGCCCCGGCCCCCGCGCCCCGGCCGGCCCTGCTGTACGGCCAA
>LNAC01000014.1:3863952-3877650 GCA_002007465.1 Ailurus styani
CCCCCCCCCCACCGCTCCCCCAGGCCTCCCCCAGCCTGAGCGGCACCTCACCAACGGCCACGTGGTTTGGCTGCTCCTGGCTGGGGAAGGACAGCAGCACTTCGTAGGTGGGGGCCTCAGCCGAGTCCAGGCCCGACTCCGGGTCCTGCCATCGCTGCAGCAGCAGCTGCACCAGGGCCTCGTCCCGGGGGCTGGAGGCCAGGTGAGGCTCCCTGGAGAGTTCCCTGTAGGGTGGGCAGACGCATGGGCAGGTGCAGGTTGGGGAGGCGGTCTGGCGAACAAGCGGGGAGGGTAGCCGGCCTCTCACCTGAGGTTCTCTCGGATCCTGCTGGCATCCAGCTGCCGCATGACGGTCTCCAGGATCTCCAGGTCCAGGTCCTGGGAGACGCTGGGGGCTGGGACATCGGCCCCTTTGGGGATGGCAAAGTGGCCCAGGATGATCCCCAGCCCCAAGAGGGCAGCGGCCCCCACCACCCCCCCAAGCACCTTCACCCACTGCATCCTGTGGAGTCTTGGCAAGCTGGGGTCACTCCTTATAGACAGGTGCCGGGTCTAGTTAACCATTACCCTGGGGATGGCCCTACCCTTTGGCCCCCAGTTGGCAGGGAGAGGCCCGGAGCATCCTGCAGGGAGGGCCAGGAACGGTTCACAGCCACTTCGGTTCTGGCAACAGTCACCTGGAAGGGACCCCCAGGGGTATCAAGTCCACGCGGGCACACCGAGACCCAGACAGAGACAAGGGCTCGGCCAGATCTCCCAGTAAAACAGACGGCCAAGCCTGAATGGGAGCTCAGAGCCCCTGTAAGAGCAAGACTGGGCCAACTCCCTGTCATTCCTACCTGTCTCCTCAGTGTCGTTTGTAATATATTTTTTAAAGACTTTATTTATTTGAGAAAGAGAGAGAATGAGCAGGGAGAGAGGGAGAGGGAGAAGCAGACTCCCCGCTGAGCAGGGAGCCCCTTCCGGGCTCAATCCCAGAACCCCAGGATCATGAGCCGAACTGAAGGCAGATGCTTAACACACTGAGTCACCCAGGCGCCCCTCCTTAATGTCACTTGATTTCCAGCATATCCCGGCCTGGCTGTGGGGGCAGGTTCTGAGTTCAAATGCCATCCTTGCTAGACACAGGCTGTGTGACCTTGGGCAACTCACTTAGCTTCTCTAAACCTGTTTTCTTAGCTGTAAAATGGGGATAATAGACCTATTTCACAGAATTAGTGCCGTGTCCATTAAAGAAGACCACATCTATAGAAATATCTAGCCAGTGTCTGGCGCATAGTGGGAGGTCAGTGAGTTTTAGCCACTCCTGCCTCATCGGGATCCCTGAAATGCAAAGACGGGGGTTAAAGGAAGAAAAGGGATCCAGAAGAATTCTCTGTATGTATGCTGCAGGGGTCCCAGCTTCTGAGAGGACATGGAACTCTTAGAGAGAGAGGCTGTTCTAGAGGTCAGAGTGAGGGAAGCCCATTGTTCCTTGGTGAGGTGACTTCCTCCTCCATGCCCTGACCTTATTTGGACTCCATCTGGTCATCCATCCATCCATCCACCTATTTATCCACTCACCCTCCTATCTGCCCAACCAATCCACCCAACCACCTACTCTTCCATCCATCCATCCATCCATCTCTTCATCCATCTACCCACCCACCCATTAATCCATCCCCTTTTCTTTCCATCCATCCACCCACCCTCCCATCTATCTATTCGTTTATTCACTCCTTCACTAATAACTGCAAACTTCATTCGTTCATTTGGCTCTGTGCAAGACCCATGCTAGGCGCTGAGGAGGAAGAGGTGCCCAAATCCATGTCCTGGGAGAGCCAGGGATTCAAGTCTAGGAGGGAGACAGGCAGGCTTTGGGCTCAACCATGTGGTAGGTGCCCCTATAAAGGGAGGACCGGTGTGTTTCCACTGGGGAGGATGAGGACGTCAATGAGGGAGGGAACATTTGAGGGGATCTTGCAAGGTTGAGAAGGCATTCAGCATGTAGAAAAGGCGAGAGGCAGACAGCCCAGGCACATGGCCCAGCACGTGCACAGGGAGAGGGAAAACACCAAGTACTCTTCTTCCAGGACTCAGAGAGCCGGCAGGGCTGAGGAGATCCCTGGGCTGTGACTCCTCCTACCCCCCATGGCCGTCCTGCCTTGGGGCTCTGTCCAGCCAGGCTGCAGCCACTGATGGTCCCGAAGGTGCCTGAAGAGCTGGGGGAACTAGGCCACGGAACACTGTGTGTGTGTGTGTGTGTGTGTGTGTGTGTGTGTGTGTGTGTGTGTGTGTGTAAGATTTCACGGCCCACTCTCAGATCAGCCTCCTTCCTGCTCACAACCCTGTTTCGTGGGCACCACCTGACCTTCGGCCTCCCATGTCTCTCTCCCTATGGGCTACTGGTTGGGAGGATTAGCCTGTTAGCATGGGAGCACCGCAGATGGGGTCTAGCGTGATCAGTGACTTCAGGGAGGCACACCAGGAAGCCACAGGTTTTGGCCAGGTGATTATCAGCACTCCAGATATGACCTTGGATCTTATCAGAAGCCGGTCTGCACTGGGAGCAGACACATTCCTGAGGACACAGGAGGCAGGCAGGCAGTGGGAGGGACATTAAGATTGGCTGATAAGCTGAACAACAGACACTGTAATGACACCATGAGGCAGGAGCAGCCCATGTCCTATGCCACCCACTCCTGGAAGGATTTAGCCCCTTGAATGGGACGTTCCAGACAGGATACATGGACAAGAGTGTGTAAAATCCGCGTGTGACATCTGAGAACTCTGGCTCAGGCTGTTGGAGTCATCTGGTGTCTACATTGCTGTAGGCACATAAGCCTGGTCAGTTTCCCTTTCCCCATCTTGGCTTGGTGGGTGGTGTAGCCCCTCCCTGAACATTTTTTTAAAATTACTTTTATTTACTTATTTATTTATTAAATATTTTATTTATTTATTTGATACAGAGAGAGAGAGATCACAAGTAGGCAGAGAGGCAGGCAGAGAGGGGGAAGCAGGCTCCCTGCTGAGCAGAGAGCCTGATGGGGCGCTCGATCCTAGGACCCTGAGATCATGACCTGAGCCGAAAGCAGTGGCTTAACCCACTGAGCCACCCAGGCGCCCCTGAACATTTTTTTTTTAAAAGACAATGTTATAGCATTAGAAGTCAAAGCCAAGGTCTGGAGCACGGGGCGGGGGGTGGAGGGTTGGTGAGGGCTGGGGTTTGAACCCTACTACAAAACTCTAGGGCTGGGGTATGTCTTCATCCTGAGAGTCCAAACACCCAAAGTACAGGGAAGAGCTGGTTGGCAGCGTGACTCAGACAGATTTTTCACAATTCCTTGAATAAGTAAACTTGAGCTTCCTTTATCTCTTAAAACAAAACAAAACAAAACCCTTTTTTTTGGTAGGCACATAGGGATTTAAAAGAAACACACTTGTTTACCACGAGGAGCTGTCTAACTCTGAACCTACCGCACAGGGCGCAGCCAACATTAAATACAGCCAGACACAGCAGGGAAAGCGTAGGGGCGAAGGTGGGGTTTGCTTTTTATGATAAAAGAACAAGTAACTCCTCAGGAATCTTAACAGAGGAAACGCGTATCTCACACCCAGAGAACAGACACCAGGACACAAAATGACAGGGGTTCTGACGCCGGGGCTGTCCCCATCTCCTCGCAGAGTGGAGATGGGAAGGGGACAGCTGAAGCCAACATGCGGTTCTGCAAAGAAAAGGCTCAGAAGCTCTACAGATAGGATTAAAACCTAAGCTTCTCTCTTTTGCTTTTTAAAAGATGCTAATTTATCAAAAGGCCCGACTTAGCGACATGCTAGAAAATAATCCCAAGAGCCCCTTGTCAGTAGCATGCTCGGGTCGACCAGCTAACTCTGCTTTCTAAACCTCCGCATGCATGTGTGGATCTTTTAAATAAAGCCACGGGGCTCAGGTGACTGCTCCTTCTACAAGGTGCTTCCCACCTGTTACCTGACAGGTAGCCACTCCCTTGCCCCGCCCCCCCAGGAAGGGTGGGCAGAGCACACAGAAGCCTTCGGAGGGAATATCAAAGAGCCGCAGATAGCCAGCTTTGCAAGCCCTGCCTCCCTCACCCCCCACTCAGCAGGAGATCCTGAGGTCCAACCCGACTATTCGCCTGTATCTGGCTCCCAGTGACCACCATGTTTTTCCTCCTTCAGGAAACAAACAAAAAAACCCCCCAAAACCCCACATATTTGCACACCCATATATACAATTTTTTAACACTTAAATATGAAAATATTACCCTGCTTTGTGTTATAAATGGAGGACCAAGGAATAGAACTTTTTCTTCTAAGAATGAGGTCAGCGCATCCTTCTGCTGAGCTTGTCTCCAGGGAAGGCCCGTTTTGTCCCAGGTGAGGGAAGCCCTGTACCAGGAGGATGGGGGAGGGGCATTTTCCTGCTTGGTTCTCTCCTAAGTCTCACTTTTATTTATTTTTTTAAAGATTTATTTATTTATTTGAGAGAGAGAGAGCACAATCAGGGGGAGAGGGAGCAGGGAGCCCGATGCGCGGTTCCATCCCGGGACCCTGGGATCACTACCTGAGCCGAAGCAGACGTTTAACCGACTGAGCCATCCAGACACCCCTCATAAGTCTCACTTTTTTTTTTAAGATTTTATTTATTTATTTGACACAGAGAAAGAGAGAGAGAGAGAGAGAGACAGCGAGAGAGGGAACACAAGCAGGGGGAGTGGGAGAGGGAGAAGCACGCCTCCCGCTGAGCAGGGAGCCAGATGCGGGGCTCAGTGCCCAGGATCATGACCTGAGCCGAAGGCAGATGCTTAACGACTGAGCCACCCAGGCGCCCCATAAGTCTCACTTTTTTTTAACTTTTTTTTTTTTAAGATTTCATTTATTTATTGGAGAGAATGAGACAAAGATAGTGAGAGAGGGCAGGAGTAGGGAGGAGAAGGAGAAGCAGACCACCTGCTGAGCAGAGAGCCTGATTCGGGACTCGATCCCAGCACTCTGGGATCATGATCTGAGCCAAAGGCAGTCGCTTAACCAACTGAGCTACCCAGACACTCCAAGTCTCACTTTTAATAGAAAGTTGGTTATAACCTTACACGAGGGGAATTTCGCACCAAGAGCGGAAATCCTTACCTGAGCCCAGAGTAAGTAATCCCACCTCGACACTCAGCTACCTCGAAGAAACAGCCCTCTCCCTCCCTTCACAAACACTGCTCTGTCAGGGGAGCTACACCTATTGAACAAATACACCTGATTAAATGGACACAGTGGTGGGGCGCCTGGGTGGCTCAGTCGTTAAGCGTCTGCCTTCGGCTCAGGTCATGATCTCAGGGTCCTGGGATCGAGCCCCGCATGGGGCTCCCTGCTCGGCAAGGAGCCTGCTTCCTCCTCTCTCTCTGCCTGCCTCTCAGCCTACTTGTGATCTCTCTGTGTGTCAAATAAGTACATAAATAAAATCTTAAAAAAAAAAAAAGAAAAAAATTGATCCCTCTATCCTGGCCAAAGAAAGCAAGAGATACTACCTGGGCATGAGGAATAAAAAAAGACCTTGATATTCCGCCCTTTGAGTTACAGCTATTAGGACAGTCCAGAGGGGCAAACACAGAGGCCGGATGGAGAACTAGGAGGGGTTTGATGGCTGCAAGTCTAGTCCACTTTGTTTTTGTTCTGGAAGGGCTCGTTGCCAGTTTCGCTGAGAATACATGTGCAGATGAGCACTTTTGTCACCGGAAAGGTGTCACAGTTGAAGGGGTCTTCTCCTGGCCGACTGTCCGGGGAATGCCTATGTCAGCCCCACGCTTGGCCACGCTGGTGGAAAAGTCGATGATGTTGGATGTTTCGTGGAATCCAGTTAGGTGCCGGGCATTATCCAGGCCCCCCTCGAGACTGTAGGTTCTGATGTCGTACTGGTGTCACTTGCTCAGTTTCTCGATGGACTCCTCAATGTACTTCTGATCATTCTCCTCACTCGTGGCCTTGGTGCTGAAGTTGACGTGGCTGCCTGCACCGTCCCAGGAACTGGGAATGGGCTCAGGATCAAAGGTTAGTATCATTCCAAAGTCTTCACATACATGATGCAAGATGAAAGAGGCCACCCAGAGATGGTCTCCCGTGTCGATTCCTTCTCTGGGTCCTGTCTGGACTTCCCACTGGGCGGGCATGACCTCAGTGTTTGTCCCCGCAATCTTTTTTTTTTTGACAGAGAGAGATCACAAGTAGGCAGAGAGGCAGGCAGAGAGAGAGGAGAAAGCAGGCTCCCCACTGAGCAGGGAGCTGATGCGGGCCTCAATCCCAGGACCCTGAGATCATGACCTGAGCCGAAGGCAGAGGCTTTAACCCACTGAGCCGCCCAGGCGCCCCTTGTCCCCGCAATCTTGATGCTGGTGTACAAGCAGCCCGGTAGTGAGCCCCCCAAGATATCCCTGACGCAGGCTTTGTCTGCCCCCATGCCACAGCAGTATGGGCCTTGGGGGCCTCCCTGAACATGCTGGATTGTGGTTTTGATGGAAGCCACTTAAGGTAGCAAACGCATCTCCCTTTCTTTCCCACTTCGCTGATCGATGCCACGGAGGGGAAGAGTTCTCGGGCGCCTCCAGGACCCCTGACCCAAGGCGCCAGCTCTTCTCGCTTTCCTTCCTCTCCCTCCAGCCCAGCGCCTTGCAAAGCTCTCCAACTTCCTAGTCCTCTCTGCCTTGGCCACGTTCACTGGGGAAAAAAAAACCCAACTCTCTGCCCACCCTGCACCTGTACCCTTGACCCTGAATGGGCCTGCTGAGTCACATGACCTCACTGGTCTCACTTTAAATATATGATTCCCAACCCTCAAACCAGCCCTTAGCCCTGCCCAGCAATCCCTCTCTCTTCTCCTGGTCCCGCCCTGCTCACTCTTGCTTGCTCCTAGAGGGCAGGTTCACCGTCAGTCTGCTGCTCTGGCTTCCTGGCACACTGTGCCCCCAGCCATCCTCGGGGCTCCTCCCTCAGGTCCTCCGCATCCGTGCTCCAGTGTCGCTTCTCCACAAGACCTGCCCTGCTCCCTTGGTCCCTGGGCCCCCTCTGACATCCCCACCCCCTCCCCCCTTGGTTCTCTGGTCCTGAACTCCCACCACCCCAGAAGAGGTTCCAGGTCTGGTCAGTGTCAGTCTCAAGGGCACTGTCCCCGTGATAAGTGCTTCGACCCCCGCTTAGAGTTATGGGGCTTTGAAAAAAATCGTTCCATAAGATATTGACCAATTTTTGGGCACCTGGGTGGCTCAGTGGGTTAAAGCCTCTGCCTTCAGCTCAGGTCATGATCTCAGGGTCTTGGGACCGAGGCCCGCATCGGGCTCTCTGCTCAGCAGGGAGCCTGCTTCCTCCTCTCTCTCTGCCTGCCTCTCTGCCTACTTGTGATCTCTCTCTCTCTCTCTGTGTCAAATAAATAAATAAAATCTTAAAAAAAAAGACATTGACCAATTATTATCTAAGCAATCTTATTTCAGGATCCCTGTTTTCTCCATATATATATATATATATATACACACACACACACACACACACACACACACACACACACAGAGAGAGAGAGAGAGAGAGAAAGAGATTTTTCTTGATTGTATTGATTTCTTGTATCCTCCTTTAACCTGGGTCTGTCATCCTGCTGTCGCCATCACCTTCCTCACAAACTGAAGCATGCTCCCTGTCTAGTTGTATGGGATTCTCTCTCCCTTTCCCTCTCTCTGCTTCAGCTGGGGACTCAGGCAGCCCCCTGCTGCCCAGGGCGGGAAGAGTCCCGCCGGGGAAGGGTGTGAGGCCTCAGGACTGGGTCAGGTGTTGGGTGTTGGAACCTCAGGGAGTTCCCATTGGCCGTCCCCATCCCTGCGCTTGACTTGACTTTCAAAGGGGAAGAGATTTATCCAAAGTCTCAATGTAGCTACTGGCTCTGACTGCCTGTCCCTAGTCTCTTTCTCCTCTTTGGAGTTAGACCAGGGGCCTCCATCCTTGGGGGAGAGGGGCGTGGCCCCCCTCCAGTCCCACTCCAGCCCTTATCACTGGGACGCCGCCCTTGAGGCTGACACTGACCGGAAACCTCTTCTGGGCTGGTGGGAGTTCAGGACCAGAGAACCAAGGAGGGGGGCGGCGGGGATGTCAGAGGGGGCCGGGGGACCAAGCTCGTCTTGGATCTGTTGACCTCCCATGCTACCTAATGCCCAAGGGTCCACAGACATGCAGCGAGTGGCTCAGCTTCGGAGAAGTTTATTACTGGGACCTGGAGAGAAGCTGCTGGCGTTTCCCTGGGGAAGCGTCCAGTCTCCAGCCTTGGGCTCGGGCAGGGCTGCCGGGGCTGCTGGGGCTGCCGGGGCTGCTGGTAGTGTCTGTGGGTGGTGGGAGCCCCAGGCTACAGGATGAACAGTGCAGCCTTCTGGGAGCTGAGTGAGCGGCTGGGGAAGGTGTGCCCTTCCTCCCCACGGGCGACAGCGGGGCTGCCCCTACGCCTGGAACAGTGCCACCCCCTGGATGACAGGGGCATCCTCAGGAAAGGCCTGGGCTCCCTCCGGGACAGCCTTCACCTCCTCCGGGAGGACCTTTGCTTCTTCCCTTAGGCTCTCATATGACCAGCTCGGCTGGAACAAAGGGTTGCAGGGCTCAGAGGTGGGCACCGACCCCAGGCAGGACTATGGGAGGCGCCTTCACCGGGCCGGGAGGCAGGGAGGAGGAGGGGGTCCTGGGCTGAGGGCCTTACCAGGTTTTGCAGCTTCTCCCCGAGGGCCCGGTTGTCTGCTCGGATATTGCTCAGTGACTCCCAAAGTCTAGAATTGAAAGAGACCCCTGCAGCCCGCAGGCTCTCGTCTGAAGCAGCTGCCTCTGGCCCCAGTACTCATCTCCTGCGTGAGCCGCTTGGGAACAGGGTTTCACCGGAGCCCGGTCTTCCTGTCGTGGCAAAGCCACAGGCTGGGAGGGAACAGTTTTCCCCTAGCGACTGGCGGCAGGAGACTCAGACCGAGACGATGTGTCTTTTCTCCTCTTTAGCAAGAGAAGGGCCGGCCGCTCTAGGGCATGGGCTGGCCATCCTGCCCTGCTGGGCTGCAGTGGGGACCGTGACAGAATTCTCTGTGGTTCCAGGCTAGCGAGAGGGTCAAGCCCGAAACCCAGCCCTGCCTGAGTGCTCTGGGTATGAACGAAAGTGCTGACCACTCAGATCCACGCTACGGGAGCCCCCGTGCAGCCCCAAGGGACTGTGTCACGCCGCCCTACCCCCAAACCTCTGGTTCTGGGCAGAGATCCGCCCTGGCATGACCACAGAGGGGCCAGCGGCCTTGGAATGACATGGACCCAAACTCCAGAGCCTGACACCCAGAGAGTGGACCCCCCCACCCCTGCTGTTCCACAGACCAAACTTCCCCATCAGGTTCTTGGACAATTGGCGGCCTAGAGACCGCTTGCAGACCCGGTGTGTGGGCACGCAGTCGACTGATGGGAAAGAGTGGGGGCCCCCAAGCCTGTGGGGCTGGTCCTGCTCACACGGAAGGACACTGATGCTTGGGAGGGAAGGGACCTGCTGGCCAGTGAGGAGGTCATTCGGAGCAGAGCAGTGAGAAGGCAAGGGAAGGAGGGGAGGAGGAGGGCCAGGGGAAGATGCAAACCCACAGCCACCAAGCCCCAGGCCCTGACCTCGGTGGGGGAAGGCCCTGTCACCCTGGCTGCCCCCACCTGCCCCAGCCCAGCTCACCTCCTGCAATCACTCTGCAAATGGCTGATTTCCTTCGATGTCCGCTGGGGCCCCCAGTCTTCCTTGTCCAGGAACTGGCACTCCTGGGTCTCTAAGTCCCTGGGAGGAGTGTGCAGGGGGGGTTGGACCAGAGAGTCAGAGGCTGGGGGAGGGTGAGGCAGACAGCATGGGGAGGGGGTGGAGGCAGCCTGAGGCCCAGGGCCTGTCAGTCTGTGGTCTCTGCCCACCCAGGCTGAGTCCTGGCCCAGGTCTGAATGTTAGCAGGGAGAAGCTCTCCGCCTCCCTCCCCTGCACACATGAACACAGCCTTACTTTTCAGGGTCTTTGGACTCAGTGGGCTCTGCTGTGCTCAGGAGGGTAAACAGGAAGGTCACGGTGGGTTCTGGCTGCAAGTCCAGCTTTTGCTCTGAAGAAGACGGCTTTGGCAGAGAAGGTGCCGTGGTGACGGCAGAGCATGAGGTTGGCAGCCTGGCGGATGTCCCCCCTTCCTGCCACCCCTGCCTTGGGAAGCCCCGGGGCTTCCTGTCACCTCTAAGCCTGGCTCCCCGGAGACCTGAGGCTCGTCTGGCTTTGGCTTCTCAGCGGGCTGCACCTCTGCCTTTACCACTGGGTTAGAGTAGGCTTTCCGTCTGGCCCTGGGGGACTGAAGGACACGGAAGCCCAGCTGGCAAGCCGCGTCCACCATCCTGCTGGTTTCCCCCTTGCCAGCCCTGTCTGGTTTCCTTGGGGTAGTCTCCACCACCAGTTCTGTCCAGCAAACCAGACCCCTCAAAATTAGGGTTACCCCATTTGGCAACTAAAATATAAGGACACACAGTATGTTCTGAATTTCAGATGAAAACCAAGCCCTTTTAAAAAAAGTACATGCATATGCCATGCAATGTTTGGGCAATATTTATACTAAACAAAAGATTGGTTGTCTGTCTGAAATTCAGATTTCTCTAGGTGGCCCGTGTGTTAGCTGGCAACATGCCACATGCTGGTAATATTTCTGAATGAACTGAGTCCCTACAAATGCAAGTTATTGGGTGTGAGGGCATGAAGGATGCCCGATCGAAAGGAACCCTATAGAAGATTGTAAAAGAGTAGAGAATCCCTCCCATTTTTGGTGGAGAAATTATCTATCTACAGGACACGGAGAAGCAAATAGTGTGGCCTTCCAGCCCCTGTGTTATGAACACCCTTGTTTGTAACCCCCTTAATATTCCACTGTCTCTGAACAAGGGTCTGCTCCGACCGCCCAGGAGCCTCACTTCCCAGCACCAGCCCGAACTCTCCCCACCTCCACGCTCTTGCCTATGCTGTTCTTCCCTCTCCTGCTTCCAACCCGCTCGGCGATCTGAACCGGACCCGCTCTTTTCTCTGCTGAGCAAATGCGCCTCCCCTGGGGCCCCTTCCCCTGGGACCCCCGTGGATAGGTCCGCATGGAGCCAGAGCTGGGCTGAGCCTGAGGATGCGTCTGTCACTACGAGGCGGTGTTAGATGTGTCCCTGGAGCAGGCTTGAAATAGCAGCTTCTCCCCAAGTCACAGAAGTTTGCAAGTCAACAGATGGAATCGCCACCATCTTTCACTCCCAGATTTTTCTGAATCTTGTACGTCTGCGGGCCTTGCGATGGAGGACAACCCAATCTTAGGTCAATAGTGACCTCACTATTAGTGACCGAGCTTCCATCTGGGCTTTTCATAGGCCTGTGGGCTGCGGTAGGGATTCCATGTCACGTGCTCTCCGCAGTACATGGAACCTTTCCAGATGGGCTAATTTTAATTCTTGTCCACACTATGGTAACAGATCTTGGTGGCCAGCAATACCCTGCGGGGAAGGGGGGGTTGCCTAACTCTGGGACTCACTGAGCTCCAGGGTAATAACCAGTGCTCACGTCACCGGGTTTGACTTGTCCCAAGGGGAAGCTGGCAGAATGTAATGAGATCCATGACACTAACCAGAACCTTTGCCCCTCGTAACATCACTTTGGTAACTAGGCCTAAAGACACAACTCCAGGTGCGCCTGGGTGGCTCAGTCGGTTAAGCATCTGCCTTTGGCTCGGGTCATGATCTCGGGGTCCTGGGTTCAAGCCCCACATCGGGATCCCTGCTCAGCGGAGAGCCTGCTTCTCTCCCTCTCTGCTGCTCCCCCTGCTTGTTCACATGCTCTCTCTGTGTCAAATAAATTAATTAAAAAAAAAAAAAGAAGACACGACTCTAAAGGAAATAATAATTTACACAGAGGCCAATTTACACCAAGAAGAAAAATTGGAAGCAGCCTAAAGGGCTCAAAGGTAGGAAAAGGTCAGTAAACAATGGCATGAACGTGACCGAACACCGTTCACTCTGCAGTTAATGGTTCCCAGCAAACACTGGTTGACCAACTGCTGTCTGGGGCGCACACCTCGGCAGGGTCCTGAGAATAGACAGGTGATTGGGACCTGGTTCTGCCCAGGAGAAGCTCCCGAGGCCGGGGGAGCCCCCAGGTTCCCAGGTGACCCCAGTGCACGGAGATGGGCCCTAACAGAAGTCAGTACAGACAGCCCCAGCCACAAAAGAAGGAACCACACATTTGGCTCAGAGTTCCAGAGACTCCACCACGAAGGTGCTGCTTGAGCATCAAGAAGTGGGGGGTCTTGGCAAGATGACAGCAATTCAAAGGAGGGAGCAGTTTGGGGCAGGCCGGTGCCAAAGGGCATTCCTGCTGGGACATCGGATGAGGGGGCCTGGGCCATGGCCCCCAGGTGACAAGAGGCACGGGAAACATTTGTGTGTTTCTGTGTGGGTTGTTTGGGCAGTAACTGGGATGAGGAGACACGGAGCCGGGAAGCCAAAGGTCGTGGGACTGGAGAGAGGCAAGGACATGCTAACCCAGTGACAAGTGTCCACATGGCGAAAACCAGGGAACGTGTGGAGATGCGGTTACGCCACAAAAGGAAGCCTCACGATGATCTGTGTGAATATTCTTCAAGACCCTGCTTTCCATTCTTTTGGGTGTTACACCCAGAAGTGGAATTGTATCAAAGGGGTTTAAGCAAGGGAGAAACGGGATCGTATTTTGTCTTGTAGGAAACGCAATCTGGCTGCAGTGAAGACAGTTTGGAGAGGTGAGAGGTTAAAAGGAGAGATCTGCCAGGAGGCCAGAGCTGTCCAGTGGCTGTGGGGCAGAGGGATATTGAAGTTTGGGCGGATGGGACAAGGTGAGGGAGAGGGTAGGGCTGCAGACGACCCCCGGGCTCCTGGCTTGTGTGGCGAGGTCAGCCGGGGGGATGCGGATGGTACAGGGAACACGGGAAGCAGAGATCTGGTGGGATGATCTGAGTTTGAGAGGATTCTGAGTTGAGGTGTAGTTCTGATTCTGGTTCGGAGCTCAGGAAGGAGGTATGGGATGGAGATCAAGACTGGCCAAGAATGAGCAAGAGGGCGGCCCAGAGAGCCTGTCCTCATCTGGGGAAAGCCAACAGGTTGGAAAGAGGGCCCAGGATTGAACCTGGGTGCCCTGATATTTTAGGGGAAGTCAAGAAAGAGAGCCCAGCGGTGCCATGGCCCCAAAGAGGGTGTTCTCAGCCTGGCCGAGAGTGTGGCAGAGACCTGAGCCCGTCGCTCTGGTCATCAGGGGGCTGCTGGTTGCTCCTGCATAAGAAGTGAGCAGAGCGGCGCTAGCCCTCACACTAAGGGGGACAGAAGCAGAGAGCCACTGAACATTCTTTCAATGAGTTTAGCCCTAAAAGGAATAATGGTAGTAGTTAAAAACAGATGCGGGGGCAGGGGGCACCTGGGTGGCCAGTGGGTTCATCCTCTGCCTTCGGCTCAGGTCATGATCTCAGAGTCCTTGGATGGAGCCCCACATCGGGCTCTCTGCCCAGCAGGGAGCCTACTTCCTCCTCTCTCTTTTCCTACTTGTGATCTTCCTCTCTGTCAAATAAATAAAATCTGGGCGCCTGGGTGGCTCAGTGGGTTAAAGCCTCTGCCTTCGGCTCAGGTCATGATCTCAGGGTCCTGGGATCGAGGCCCGCATCG
>LNAC01000014.1:3877734-3905006 GCA_002007465.1 Ailurus styani
AAAAATAAATAAAATAAAATCTTAAAAAAAAACAAAAACAAAAACAAAAAAAAACACAAAAAAAACCCACAGTTGCTGGGCGACTCTTTTTGGTGGTTGTTTTTTACCATAATGAACAGAANAAAAAAAAACAAAAACAAAAACAAAAAAAAAACACACAAAAAACCCACAGTTGCTGGGCGACTCTTTTTGGTGGTTGTTTTTTACCATAATGAACAGAAGACTGTTCGGAACTGAGCAAGGTCTCAGAGATGAGAATTGAATCAAAAGACAAAGTGGAAAGTTGGCCTTGAAATGACAGGACTGGGCGCCTGGGTGGCTCAGTGGGTTAAGGCCTCTGCTTTCGGCTCAGGTCATGATCTCAGGGTCCTGGGATCGAGGCCCACATCGGGCTCCCTGCTCGGCGGGGAGCCTGCTTCCCCCTCTCTCTCTGCCTGCCTCTCTGCCTCCTTGTGATCTCTCTCCCTCTGTGAAATAAATAAATAAAATCTTAAAAAAAAAAAAAGAAATGACAGGACTGCTCTCCTGGGGGCGGGGGGTAGAAGTGGGGGCTGCAGAGGCTGTGGGGAGAATTTGAGGCTTTAAAGAAAGTAATTTGTTGTAAGGACTAGGAGACCAGGACGAGTGTAAGGAGGTGGGAGGGAGGCTGGTTTGTGCCACCTGCCTCAAGTTGCACATATGTCCCTGGGCCTCCCTGGGCCGAAGAGGAACCTGGGTCTCAGACTAGCTCCCCAGGAGGGTCTGGGCGTCAAGCGCTATAGAGCACGGGGACTGGGCCAGTGGGAAGAGCCGGCTCACAAGGGAAGAGGCTGGACCTTGTGAGGACTGGGTCTCCAAGCAGAGCGAGGCTCTCAGCAGCCCCACTCCCAGGGCCAGTGGCTTTCCTCCTGGGACAGAGGGGCTGGAGCTCCCTGGAGGCCTCCTCGGCAGGCAGCCCTACACTTAGGAGCAGATGGGACTGCACGGAAAAAAACCTGACTCGAGGGCCGAGCAGGGATCACAGCGCTACTAGAGGTCAGGCTGGCAGTCTCCCGTACAAGGGGACGACCCTGGTGACACAGCCCAAAGAAGGCTTGGCTTCCTGGGCCTCCCACCTTCGCCTCTGCCTCCATAAAACAACAGTCTCAAATAAACAGAAACTTCTGAATCAGGATTTTTTTTATTCAAACAAGAGCAACACAATTTTTCCTTACACCCCAGTCTCAATTTCTCAGGGACAGAAACAATTTGCCATGATCAACTCCACACCACCTGGGGACTCCCAACTCTGCAGGACTAAGACACTTCCCAGGAGCTCTGCCACACCAGCCTGCGGGGACAGTTCTTCAGCTGTCCAGCTCAGGGGCAGCCTGTCCTGTCCCAACAATAGGGCTTCTTGGGGGGGGGAGGTCTGACAAAGCACGAAGTGTTAAACAGGTAGCCCAGGGCTCCCAGGCCTTGCAAGGGCTTTCATTAGTACCCGCCAGGCCTGCCCTGGGGTCTCAAGTCCCCTAACCAAGCTTGAGCGCACCTTCCCTGACATTCTGCTCCCCACCGGCCTGCCACGCTCCTCTCAGCCTCTGCTGCCGTGACCCTGGAAACGTCAGAAGATGTACTGGTGTGGGGCAGCTGCTAAGCTGGCAGGTCTAGGACGAGGATGAGGACCAAGCCACCCCATTTTCCCCTCTAGAGTGGAGAAGGCTCTGTGCACATTGTCTTGTAAGAAGTAGGTGTGAGTGCCAAGCCGGGCACCTACTGCCACAGCCCCCCTCCTGGCCCCATGCAGGTGTCCGCTCCGGAGGCCCAGGCCTCAGTTCCCAGCACCAGGCCGCAACACCTGGAAACGCACCCTCTTTGCCCCAAGCAGCCCAGGCTCCTCCCGCCTGGCGTTGAACCAAACATCTTAGCAGCAGAGCACAGCACAGCGATCAAACACAACGCCTCCGAGCAAACGCTTCTGATCTGAGACCCAACCAAGGCTTCCCTCCCTCCCTCCTTCAAAATGTAAAATTCTAGTGTCCAGTGTCTTCCTCTCACAGATAGAACTCTCCCCAACCCACAACCTCTCCTGGACCATCTACGGAATTTGAGAGCCTCTCCTGGTGGCTGGGAACCAGGCCCCCGATGGGAGACGACGCAGGGGGAACGCCTGAGGCCGCCGTGCCTCCGGGCTCACACGGAGCAGCTGTTTCGAACCACGGCCCAGGTCCCTGCTCACCTGCAGTCCCGGCCCTTCCCCTCCTCCACCTGGGCCAGCTGCTCCTAATCCCTAGTGTTCGGCCCAGCTGAAAAGCGCCGAGCTTCCACTGGGAGGCAGGGAGAGGCTGGGGGGTCAGAGAGACACAGCACAGCAGCGCATGGCCAGGCCCAGCAAGCCCCATTTCCTGAGACGGCTATTGTCACCGTCCCAGCCCTCCGAGGAATGCAGGGCTCTCGTAGCACCCGCTTATGTACAGGGAACAAGGTCAGGGGAGGGCGCTCCAAGTGTCTTCGCCACGGGGAGGAGGAGCTATGTACAAGGGAGGGGAGAGGATGGCCAGGGACACCCCGACATCTCATTCAACCAGGAGATCAAACTGCTCAGCAGCTTCAAACTCCGCATTCATGGCCGCAGCCCATTCATCCAGCTCCGATTTCTACGGAGAGAAAAAGGGGCAGGTGAGTGAGGACGGGGGAAGGGAGCGCGCTGGCCAGAGCACACGTACCCAGACCCTGCAGGCGCTGAGCCCCAGGCCAGCCCAAGTCCCAGCGGCCTCCTGGCACATCTGGGGCGACAGTGGAGCAAAGCCCTGACCCTCACTCACCAGGATCTCTGGCACCTTTCTCTTCTTGCGCTTCTCTTTCACAGCCGGTGGGGAGATTCCGGGGAGAGTTGTATCTGGGGCCCAAGGCTTCACAGGGACCCTGGGGGCTTCGGTTAACTTGGAACATGCCACAGGTGAAACTTGGGCCAAGTCTTCTGATGCTAGCAGCCCCTCGAAACCAAAGCAAGACCGGCGGCCCGGGGTGGAGGTGGAGGCAGAGCCGAAGGTCTCCAGCCGGCTGTAGGACCGCCTGACCTTCTTAGACATTTCCAAGTCTCTGGCGTCCAGCTCTTCTTCCCTGGAGTTGGACTCAGCATTCAGGGGGCAGAGCACCGGGGTGCTGGTGGGCGTGGCGGGGATTCTACATGCCTTGAAGACGTCCTCCTTCGCAGGCTCCTTGCTGGGAGGGTTGTTTTCCTTCTCCAAGAAAGAAGCAATCTGCACCGGGACGGAAAAGAGAACGGCTCCTTCTTAGCTACTTCCTTCCAGAAAGGTGAGGAGATTCAGGGTGGAAAGACCAGTAAGACAATTTTAAGAGGAAAAGACAGGTACAGCAACAAGTCGGACCTTGAGACAGATTTGGGGAGGGGAAGAAAAGAAGAATCGGTCCTTGCTTCTGAGTCTACTTCGGTAATGCATTACTAACACGTCCATCCAGTCAGCGAGGACTTCCCGGTCACCTGCTCAGTTCCAGGCACCTTCTTGGCACTGGAAGTACAGTCGGGAATAGAACAGAGAAAGCCCTGTCTCCATGGGGCTTCCATTGTGGCGGGGGTAAAACAGGTAACGAACACGGAAAAACCACGTATCACGTTAGAAGTGTTAAGCGCTTTGGAGAAAACCAGAATGAGATAGCGCTGGGGACGAGCTGGGATCTTAAGGAGGTGAAGGTCAATGTAGGCCTCACTGGGGAGCCGTCTGAGCCAGAACTTGAAGGAGGTGAGGGAGTAAGTCACATGGAGGCCAAGTGTTGTAGGCAGAGGGAACAGAAGGTGCCAAAGTCCTGAGGTGTGGGTGCATCCGGAAAGGTAAAAGAACAAGGCCAGGGTGGCTGAGAGACAGGAAGTGAGGAGAGGAACTGAAGATGGGGTTCGAGAGGTAATGGGGGCCGCTAGAGGGCCTTCTGTAGGACGTTGGAAGGGGACGCCCACGGAGACCCTTGCTCTGAGACCCAGGGAGCCACAGCAAGGTTGTGAATGGGAAAACGCCTAATCCCCTATGTGTATTAAGAGGTTCACGTGGGGCACCTGGGTGGCTCAGTGGTTAAGCATCTGCCTTCGGCTCGGGTCATGATCCCAGGGTCCTGGGATCGAGCCCTGCATCGGGCAGAAAGCCTGGTTCTCCCTCTCCCGCTCCCCCTACTTGTGTTCCCTCTCTTGCTATGTCTCCCTCTGTCACATAAATAAGCAAAATCTTAAAAAAAAAAAAAAAAGAAGATTCACACATTGGCTCCTTAAAATTCTACTCTCGGCTCAAACGCTGCTTCCTGAGAGAAGCCATTTCTTACCACAGAATAGGGACCAGCCCCGCTACCCCTGCTCTTTACTTCTGCCCCAACAACCTCTCTTGTACACTGGTCACCTATCACCCCAACGAGAACATGAGCTTCCTGAGAGCAGGGGTCTTCATCTGTCTGGCAGACCCGGCCTCTGGCCAGCACCTTCTGCAGAGCCCTGCATGGAACAGGTGTTTAATACTCACTGACTTAATGTACCCCAAATGGGGCACTGAGCTTTCTGGCAGCCAAGACACAGTAGGAAACAGGACAGATGCAGTCACTCTTGTGGTCTAACAGAAGGAATGGCATTGGTTATCGAGAGAGACACTTCCTGGCTACAAGCACAGGCAATCGGGAGTCTTAGGAACCAGTCTGAGTAGAAGCGATATGGCACAAAATGGGGGTTAGCGCTGATGACCTCTTCCTCATCCCCAACAGCAAGCAGTCACACAAGTTCTTGTAGCTTCTTTTGCTCAATCTCATCAATCTATTGTTCCACCCACAAGAATGAGTGATTACCACGGGAAGGCACAAGTCCCCGCCTGCAAGACAACGTGCAGACATTCAGAAGTGGAGAACTACATGGAGAAACAGGACCATGACAGGGCACAAGCGGTCGGGGAAGCCTTCCGGGAGGTGTCCTTTCAGCGGGAGTACTGAGTGATGGGAAGGTGACGGGAGGAGAGGAGGGGCGGAGCACCACTCTGCCCTCACCTGACTTCAGGCCTCCGCCATCTCGCTGCAGGATTCCTGGAAAGTCTTCCTACCGGGTCATGGGGTCCCAGCGGGCTGTTTCCACCTCAGTCTCCACCCAGACCCCAGAGAGATTTTTTCCAGAACACTCAAGCATGCCATATTGACTACCTGGCTCGAGACTCCCCAAAGGGACTCCCACGGTGCCAAGGACGAAGCCCAAGCTCCCGAGTGTGGCTTTCCTTCCTCCTCGGGAACGGCTCTGGCTTAGCGGGCGCCATCCCCAACAAGATCTGCCACAGGCACACCGAACCAACTGCCGCCCTCCAGACCTCGGGATTTTCTTTTGAATTCCAGGGCTCTGCCAAGACAGCTTCCTTTGCCCAAACGCTACTACTTGTCTTTAGAGACTCAGCTGAAGTATTTCTTCTGTGAAACAGACCCAGGGTCAGCTGGTCTGGGTTAGGTGCCTTCATAACGTCTAGTACTTTTTTTTTTTTTTTAAGATTTTATTTATTTATTTGACAGAGAGAGAGCACAAGTAGGCAGGGCGGCAGACAGAGGGAGAAGCAGGCTCTCCGCTGAGTAGGGAGCCTGATTTCGGGCTCGATCCCAGGAGTCTGGGATCATGACCTGAGCCAAAGGCAGCCACTTAACGGACTGAGCCACCCAGGCACCCCATCTAGTACTTTTCTTACTGTAGTCCTCAGCATGCTGGCTCTTACCACCTGTTCACCTATCTTTCTCCCCAACCTGAAAAGGCAGCTAGCATTTCTCACTTATTACATTTTCAGGCACAGGTTTTCTGTTCACGATACATCCTTAATAACTTCTTCTAAAACTGTAAAAATGCTGTACATGTGTGTTAAAATAACCTGTTCTCACAAACTGAGGAGACAGACTAGAAAGAAGGAATACTTAGGACATAGCTCAGCTCTTACAGGAAAATAGTAGGAACAGCAGGACATCAAAACCTAAACGTATGAAATCCACAGGGAGTGAGCAAGACTGGCAATGCATGTGGGTATCCAAAGGCAAATTGTTTCAAAATACAGATGGTTCCTGACCCAATGACGGTCTGACTTAAAAAGTTTTCCAATGTTATAGGGGAGCAAAACTGATAAGCGTTCACTAGAAATCATACTTCGCATTCTGATCTTTTCCCAGGCCAGTGATACGTGGTAAGATCCTCGCTCGTGATGCTGGCAGTAGCAGGAAGCTGCAGCTCCCAGGCAGCCACGCCATCATGAGGGTAAACGACTGATAAATGTACAACCAGTCCATCACTTGCTTTCAGTATTCAAAAAAGTAAAAGGTATTCAACTCTCCATTATAAAGAGGCTTTGTATTAGATGATTTGCCCACCGGCACGCTGTTTGTTCTGAACACATTTAAGGCATGCTCAAGTAAGACGTTTGAGAGTTTTGGCATGTTAAATGCATTTTTTATTTGTAATATTTTCAACTTACGACAGGTTTATCAGGATGTAACTCCGGTTCTAACTGGATAAAGATTTTTTTTTTTTTTTGCTATGTTAGTCACCATACAGTATGTCATTAGTTTTTGATGTAGTTTTTTGATGTAGTTTTTGATTAGTTTTTGCCCGCTAAGCCATGATTTGTTGTCTGCATGCACCCAGCGCCCCAAGCCATATGTACCTTCCTTAATACCCATCACCGGGCTGACCCGTCTCTTCACCCCTTTCCCCTCAGTTTGTTTCTCAGAGTCCACAGTCTGTCATGGTTCGTCTCCCCCTCTGATTCCCCCCCTTCCTTCTCCTCTTCCTTCTCCTAATGTCCTCCGTGCTATTCATGATGTTCCAAAAATAAGTGAAACCATATAATTGACTTTCTCTGCTTGACTTATTTCACTTAGCATAATCTCTGGAGGAAGATCTGTACCTCAAAACTGCTCCCTGGCAGATGTGAGCAGCCAGTATGTCCTGCCCCATCTCTAGGGTGCCCTGAATTCCATTCCACTAAGCAGATAAAAATGAACTCACCCTTGGGCTCCTTCGAGGCGTGTGGACAGGCGGGACCTGTGGAGAAAATAATAATTGATAACATAGCCACCCCCAATTTTGGTTCCCAACCCACAATCCCTCTCTCAGTCCTCACCTCTACAGAATGCGCTACGATCTTCTTTAAAACGATGGGCTTTCTGACTGGAGCTGCATGGGGTGTCTAGAAAAGAGGAGTGAATATGAGTTCCAAATTAGCCCAGCGGCCGCCGGGGCAGAAACTGAGGAAGCCGGCGCTCACCTTGGGCCAGATTTCAGGGAGGGTGCTCGGGAGATCAGGGCCTGATTTCCGCTGGGACCTCCGCAGAGACTGAGCAGGAGATGGGGCCCCGGAACCTGGGAAGAGAAAAAAGTTAGGTAGGGAAAGGCTCCAGGCCTCAGAGCCTAGAGAACAGGGTCAGGAGGGAGCGAGAGAAGGTTCCCAAACAAGCTCCTTCCCCGGGAGTGAGCCTCCTAGAGCGGTGAGGGGAGGGACTCCTCGCGGGACTCCGTCCCTCAAACGGCTCGTCCCCAGGCTCCCGCGCGCCTTCCGCTCACCGGAGCGCTGGGCGGCTCCTCCGGACCGCGTTCGCCTCTCGGACATGTTAGCCTTGGTCTCGACCTTCGCCGCCGCCGCCGCCGCCGCCGCCGCCGCCGCCGGGGCTCGCGCCAACCCGGAGGGTCGACGGAGACCTAGACGTTCGAATTACCCGCCAGGCCTGGAGGAAGCGGAAGTGACGCGAGGCGGGCTGGCCTCGGGGTTCCGCTCAGCGCTCCTCGGTCTCCACGTCGAACGTCAGCAGGGGCGGGGCCAGCGGCACGCTTGCGTCATCAGCGCGCGCCGCACCCGGAAGAGACGTGGCAACGGAGGGATAATCGGAGCGGCCCGAGGGAGAGAGCGCAGAGTGGGAGGTCGGCTGAGCGCGGTGTCACTCCTTCCGCGCCTCGGGCCAGCGCTCGCGCCCGTCGGGACCCGTGCNTAAACACGGAGAGGGGGTTCCGTGTTGAGGGGGGGGGCGGGGCTCAGGCGGAGTCCCTGGGGGCGGGGCCGGCGCTATCGGAGACTCGCTGGTGGAGCGACCTGGCCGGGGGCGGGAGCCGGGAGGAATGAGGAGGGGTCACCGCAGGCGAGATTCGTTCGGGGGGCGTGGCCCGGAATGTAGCGGGGCAGTGGGCAGGAGTTGGGGGTTGGGGCGATTATGAGAGGTGTTGAGGGGAGTCAAGAGTGGAAACGATCTGGGCTTGTGAGTTCGTAGTGGCGGACACCGGAACCTGGCTCTCTGTCAACTCAGACCCCTTCCTCAGGGTCGAATATGGGACTTTGCAAGTGCCCCAAGAGGAAGGTGACCAATCTGTTTTGCTTCGAACACCGGGTCAACGTCTGCGAGCACTGCCTGGTAGCCAATCACGCCAAGGTGGGGCCTTCAAGGGAGGGGCTGAGCAGGGCAGCGGGTGGGCAGGCGGTATTGGTTTCCTCCAGCTCCGAGAAGGGCCAGGGGTTGGCATGAAGTTCCAGGAGGGCAGGAACTCGGTCTCTTTTGTGCTCAGCTCTATCCCCAGCCCTTAGGACAGACTCTGGCACACTGTGTGCTCAATAAATGTTTACTGATGGAACAAACGAAAGGATGATTCTCCTCTGTGATGGGAAACGAAGAAGCAGCTGGGCCTTGAGGGGATGGGCCCCCGTTGTGACCTCTCTCTCCCACTCCAGTGCATCGTCCAGTCCTATCTGCAGTGGCTCCAAGATAGCGACTACAATCCGAATTGCCGCCTGTGCAACATACCCCTCGCCAACCGGGAGACGACGCGCCTTGTCTGTTACGGTGAGGCCTGCCCAGCTTGGTGACCAATTTCCAGGTCCTCTCTAAGCAGCAGGGCAATGAGATCTCCCCAGGCTTGGGAGGCTGGAGCCCCAAATTCTAGTCCTGCTGTGTTATTTATCTGCTGTTTGAGCTCAGGCCAGTCATTTTCCCTTTCTAGGCCTCAGTGTTTTTCCCTAAAAATTAAAGCTCTTAGTTTTTTATCTTCCCATTTTGAGGGTTGAGTGAGAGTCAGTCCAACTTGTGGATATCATTTGGACTGTAAGCAGTAGCTGGCTGGACCAGCAGGGAGCTGAAGGCATGAGGCTTTTGGACATTCGGGATCTGTTACTCATTCCAGTTAAACAGGAAGAAAGGGAGTTTCTCACAGTACATTCAGCGAAAAGAAGCCAGCAGTCACATGTTTTGTGATTTTTTTTTAAAGATTTTATTTATTTATTTGACACAGAGAGATTACAAGTAGGCAGAGAGGCAGGCAGAGAGAGGGAGAGGAGGAAGCAGGCTCCCCGCTGAGCAGAGAGCCCGATGCGGGCCTCGATCCCAGGACGCTGAGACCCGAGCCTTTAACCCACTGAGCCACCCAGGCACCCTGTTTTGTGATCTTGACCTGACTCTGGTGTAAGAGGCTTAACTCCAGTTTTTGAAGGAGCTAGTGCCAAAGAGCTCCATGTGTGTGTTTCTCAGTGTGATGAGAGTGTGTGTATATATGTACATGAGTTTAATGTGTGTTATGACTTAACGTGTGTTGATTAGTGCCTTCACACCTGCTGATGAGTGTATGGGTAAACACGTGTGAACGTACGAACACAGGTGTGTTGGGGGTTGTAGGAGAACGTTTAGGTGACAGTGCTTGGTTTCAGCAAACGTGAATGTATAGATGTGGGGGGGGGAATTAGTGTGCCCACAAGTATAGATACAGGGGATGGCACTTGCGTTGGGTTATAGGTATAGAAGCGCATGTACGTATGTGCTCCTGTGCATACGTGTGCCTCTGTGTGTCTGGGAACTTTTTCTGAAACTGTTCTTGATTAGCTGTTAGCCCGAGGAGCTTGTGATGAGTGCATGTTCAGGGAGGACTCACTAAGGGTTGCTGGCATTTTCTCCCCACCCCAGTGGGCTTCTCCCTCCTACTGCGCTGGGAATCTTAGTAGCTTCTGCTTGACTGAGTCAGGTAGTGGTGGCCAAGAAGGCCGAAGTCTTAGGGAACACTGATGAAACGGACCTGAGCGAGGACAGGAAGGAGAAGGCTGTGGGCGTGTGTGTGTGTGTGTGTGTGTGTGTGTGTGTGTGTGTGTGTGGATACATCTGTGTAGCAGGCTGGGGGCTGTTGCTGGGCTGGACGTCCTGTGTCGTCTTCCTCATGCCTCTCCTCTCCTATTTCATGGGCCCTAAGACCTCTTCCACTGGGCCTGCCTCAATGAACGCGCTGCCCAGCTACCCCGAAACACAGCCCCTGCTGGCTACCAGTGCCCCACCTGCAGCGGCCCCATCTTCCCCCCAGCCAACCTGGCTGGCCCTGTGGCTTCCGCACTGAGGGAGAAGCTGGCCACGGTCAACTGGGCCCGGGCAGGACTGGGCCTTCCTCTGGTGAGAACCTGTCTGTCTGTCTGACGGACCATCTGCCCTGGGTCCCACCTGAGCCAGATGGGTGGGTAGGGACAGCCCCGGGCCGGCTGGTGACACAGGTTCCTTCCTGCAGATCGATGAGGTGCTGAGCCCAGAACCCGAGCCCCTCAACACCTCTGACTTCTCTGACTGGTCCAGCTTTAATGGTAAGTCGCGGTCCGCGCTGCCCTTGGGGGCCCTTGCCTCCGTGCTCTGCTGACTGCTCTCTTCTTGCCGCAGCCAATGGTACCCCTGAACAGGAGGAGGTAACCAGTGCTTCCGCTGCCCCATCCTTCTACAGCCAAGTCCCCCGGCCCCCCGCTTCCCCGAGCCGGCCCGAGCAGCACACAGTAATCCACATGGGCAATCCTGAGCCCTTGACTCACGGTGAGCCGGGGAATTGTCCAGTGTAGAGGAGGATAGAAAGGGAGTGGGGTGGTTCGTGCAGGGGGAGGCCCACCCTGGGGGCGCCCTCCTAACTCTGGCAAAGACATCACTTCCCCACAATTCTGAGATGCTCCGTTGGGCTGAGAGGGCAAGGACTTCCTGCCCTCCCCACTCCTCCCCCTGCTACAGGCCAGTTTCTCTGAGCCTGTGGGTACTGGTGGCTCTGCCCCTGCAGCCTCAGCCCCGAGGAAGGTGTATGACACGCGGGATGATGACCGTTCAGCAGGCCTCCACGGGGATTGTGATGACGACAAGTACCGTCGCCGGCCTGCCCTGGGCTGGCTGGCCCAGCTGCTCAGGTACGCAGGCTCAGGTGGGCCCGGCTGCCGGGAAGGGGGAGGAGAGGAAGTGCGAGCTAGAGGCCCCGGGCGTGATGACTGTGTGATAGACAAGAGGGGCTTCAGTCTAGGTAACCTTAGCACCTGGTGTCTGGCTATGCAGAGAGGCCCCAGCTCAGCTCAGGGAGTCTCGAGTCTGCTCCACTGAAGGGCTCTTTTCTCGCCTGTTAGGCATCTGAGGCTTGAGGTGGGGCTCTTGGAGGCCCCTTCGTGCTCTGACAGCACCTGAGCCCAGCGACTCTGATGTGCGGACACATTCTAGTTTGCCGAACGGAGGTTGCTTCCGCTGGTTGGAGCTGCCCCGTCCCCTCTGTAAGGAGCAGGCGCGGGGATAGGCTTGCACACTGGAAGCAGCAAGGCTCAGGGATGGTCAGAAGACAGGTGTCATGTCTGCGGTTCCTCTCCGGGCCGAGGGGCCCCTGACCTGACTTTCCCCTCGTCCCCCCAGGAGCCGGGCTGGGTCTCGTAAGCGGCCGCTGACCCTGCTGCAGCGGGCAGGGCTGCTGCTGCTCCTGGGGCTGCTGGGCTTCCTGGCCCTCCTCGCGCTCATGTCTCGCCTTGGCCGAGCCGCAGCTGACAGCGACCCCAACCTGGACCCGCTCATGAACCCTCACATCCGTGTGGGTCCCTCCTGAGCCCTCGCTGGTAGCCGGGCCAGCCTAGGACCTGGGGGCTGAGCGTAGGGCGGTCTGGGGACTTTTCTTCTGCTCCTCTTCTTCAAGCCTGAGACACTAAGATCCCAGGCCCAATCCAGTCTGCTAGAGTGGCTGCTGCCTGGGCCTGGGGCCCCTGCAGGGCCAGCGTTTGTCTTGGCCTGCTTACCCTGGGTCTCCAGCCTCCCGCCCTCCTCCCCACAAAGGAGATGGCAGGTGGAAATAAACGACAGACTTTATTAAAACACCGAAGCCGCCTTTTCCTTCCCCCTTCTCAGCCCAGTCCTCAGGCCTCAGTGGTTCTCCTGCCGGTACTGAATGGCCAGAAACTCCAGGGACAGGCGGATGAAAAACATGATTCCGTTTAGCACTGGGCAGAGGAGGGAGCCCCTCTCAGCATTGCCTGCCGCTCTCCACCACGTCTCGGGGATCCAGGGCTCCCCCCCTCCCCCTCAGCACCACCCCCTTCCCCACTCACTCAGGATGGTCAGGGCAAAGCAGCGAAGGAAATTGTCATCTGTCATCTCAGCGTAGAGGGATCCCATGGCAGCCCAGCAGATGCTGATCACCTGGGAGAACTGTAGGCCCCGTCCAGTGGGGGAGCGACCCCCCGAGACAACAGCGGGGTTTCCATCAGCCCCTGGGCCTCCCCCGACCAGCCCTTGGGCCCTGGCCCCAGCCTACCATCAGGACCACCGTGTACTGGAAGCTCATGCGGTCGTAGCGGTGGGTGACGTAGAAATTGTGCACGTCGCTGGCAAAGACGCCGAGGTGTGTGAAGAAGAGCATCAGGGCAGCGGCGGTGAGCACCATGCCTTGTGGGAAGAAGAGCACAGCCAGCCGGTCCCGCCACCGCATTGTGGCGGCCGCGTAGACTCAAGCCCGGCGGTGGAACCTGAGCACGTCAGCCCCGCTCAGGAGCAGCCCCGGACCCCTCCGGTTGCAGAGCGCACGGTCTGGAATCGTGGTGGATGCTAGAACCATGAGGACACAGGAGGGGACAAGATTCTAGAATACAGGCTGCTCCCAGCCAGTATGGGAGTGGCTCATGGGTGGCCGGGGGAGCTCCAGGTTACGGAAGGTCAGACGGAGGGCTGCAGGTACAGATCAGGAGTGTGGAGGGAGAGACAGCGCCCCTCACCATCCTGCCTGCGTGCCCACTTTGCGCTCTGGCGCACGGCTGCTCACCGAGGCCCTCGACGGTTCCGCAGAGGAGGCACCGTGGGCACGTGTCTGCAGAGCCAGGGCTCAGGAAGTGGAAGGACATGTCCTAGGTCCATGGCAAGTCTAGGCCCCCAAGAGACGAGGCCCCGGATGTGGTGCTGGAGGGCATCCCCAGGTGAGGGGAGGCCTGGGCCGAAAGGCAAGCGCCAAGTATTTGCTCCATTCCCGAATGGGGAGGAACGAAGCGAAGGGAAGAGATAAGAGCTTGCCCACAGCTGTCCTGGGACCTTCCTCGTGCCCTCCCTAGGCATGGCCCTGAGAGCACCTGGCTTTTCCGTCCTCTGCCAAAGGTCCGAGGACCTGATGCTGACCAGCTTTCCTCTCTGCCACCTTCCAGCATTCAGCACTTTCACAGCCATCAGTCCTATACTTTCCGAGAGTCCCAGGTGAGGCTGGTGGCAGAAACTCTGTTTTGCACACAAGTCCGAGGTACGCAGAGGGAGTGTCAGCCCAGGTGCTCACGGCCAGTGAGTGAGGGACTCACGGAGGACTGAGACAGAGGTCCAGTTCTACCCGAGGCTGTGCCTGGGCAGGGACACTTCCAAGCAACGAGAAAACATTTCCTCCAAATGTGGAACAGGGAAAAACTCTAGGACTCAGAAGTATCACCCAGAAAAACGGGTAGAAATGGTGTGGAGGGACATGAAACTCTCAGGAGAAGGATACTTGAACTCTGCCACCCCCATGGCCTCCTTCCTCTCTGCCAGCCACAGAAGTTAGGTTCAAGGTCCGGCCAAGACCCACAGTCCCCTGCCATATCCATGCTTGCTGTCCAGTGTCACTGATCACCAGTGTCTCAGACCCCACATTCTGACCTAGGGGCGACTCCCCCGATGCCCAGCCATTGACCCACTGCTGAAACCATTGTTTGGACCTCTCTTCTCATGTGACTACAAATGAACTTTCATACATTAGGGCTTCTAGCTCAACACCATTTAAAAATCATCCAAGTAGTGTATGATTACATTCTTATAAAAGATTTGGGTAATACACAAGTACACAGAGGAAAAGGCAATGACCCCCCCCCACCTCCTACCTAACAGAGGTAACCCCCTCAACAGTTTGGTGAGTGGGCATCTTTGGGGTCCCTTCTTTTTTTTTTTTTTTTTAAAGGTTTTACTTATTTGACAGAGATGGTGAGAAAGGGAGCACAAGCAGGGGGAGTGGAAGAGGGAGAAGCAGGCTTCCTGCTGAGCAGGGACCCCAATGCGGGGCTTGATCCCAGGACCCTGGGATCATGATCTGAGCCGAAGGCAGACGTTTAATGATTGAGCCACCCAGGAGCCCCCATAAGGTCTCTCTTAACAACTACTCAACACTTCCTTTGCAGTGCAAAGCCAGGCACAGATAATAAAGTAAACAAGTGGGCCTGACTGTGTTCAAATAAAACTATAGACACTATAATATTTCATATACTTTCACGATTTTCATATTTTATGAAAATTGTCTTAAATTGTGATAGACATATTACATCATTTTCAAGTGTACAACGTAATGATTTGATGTTTGTATATATTTTTTTAAGATTATTTATTATTTGACAGAGTGAGAGATGAGACAGATCACAAGTAGGCAGAGAGGCAGTGCAGTCAGAGAGAGGAGGAAGCAGACTCCCTTCTGAGCAGGGAACCTGATGTGGGGCTCGATCCCAGGACCCTGAGATCACGACCTGAGCCGAAGGCAGAGGCTCTAACCCACTGAGCCACCCAGGTGCCCAGATGTTGGGGGGAACCCAGCGCTCTCCCGGAACCTCTTCGCTCGGGGACGAAAGGGACGGGGGAACGCTAGTCTCGAAGGACCCAGGGCTGCAGGGGGACGTTTCAGCTGAAGGACTGCCTCGTTACAACAAGAACTTTATGGCTCCCGGAAGTGCCTCCTCCCGGTCCTCTTCCCAGCCTCACGCCCGTGGGCTGCCGTTGGAGCGATGGCGGCGGCAGCCGCTGGGCCTGGCCCGGGGTCTGGGCCTGGGGACTCTCCGGAGGGGCCGGAGGCAGAGGCCCCGGAGCGTCGGCGGAAGGCGCACGGGATGCTGAAGATTTACTACGGCCTCTCGGAGGGGGAGACGGCGGGGCGCCCCCCAGGGACGGACCCCCTGGACCCGACGGATCTCAACGGAGCGCACTTCGACCCGGAAGTGTATCTGGACAAGGTGTGTGTTTGTGTGTTGGGGGGACCATACATTGTACCCCCAGATCACGACTTCGACTCTGTTGCGGGGGTGGGGGAAGCAGGGCCTCCCCAAACAAGACGACCCTCGGGCAGGAAGCGGCGGCAGAGCTGGAGTCTAAGGGGGGCATGGGCAGACTTGCACTGGCCCCAGGAGGTGCCGAGTGTGGGGTGTCCCGGGCTGATGTTCTGATAGGCCCGGGGCAGGGGGCGTGGCCCGGGCGCTGACAGGCTCTGGACTGGGCCCTGGCTGAGTCTGAGCCTTTCAAAGGCTGGCAAACCCCAAACAGGGTCGAATCCAGTAACTCCTGACCTATGCCACTGACAGGCCCCATGTCTAGGGTTCCTGACAGGGTTGGGATGAGGGTTTTCTTGCACCGAAAGCCGTCCAGGTAGGAGTAAGCGGAGGGCCATGGGGGCCCCCGGACCTGAGCACTAACACCCCGGTTTCCTCCAGCTGCGTAGAGAGTGCCCCCTGGCCCAGCTGATGGACAGTGAGACAGACATGGTGCGGCAGATCCGGGCTCTGGACAGCGACATGCAGACTCTGGTCTATGAGAACTACAACAAGTTCATCTCAGCCACAGGTGATTCCCGCTTACCTGTTGTCCTGTGTTGCGGATACCAGCAGGGGATTTAGGGGGAGGAGACCCAGACTCTAGTCTTTTCCTGACATTAATCCTCTCTCGCCTCTGTCTCAGAGCTTTCGTGGTCGAATGACGAGAGAGGTAATAGCTGCTCTCAGAGGGTCGTTCTAAGGATCAAAGGGGAAGAAAAAACAAAATGAAATTTTAGATTGACATGGATTACCTGAACCACTTAGAATCCCTGACACCAAGGATGTTTCAAGAAGAGTTCGTTTCTCTCCTTAGTGGTAGCTTTCTTCTCTTGCCCAGGTTTGCCTTGAGGCTGGGCTTGTCTGTGTCTCTCTTTCTCTCTTTCCCTCCCTTCCTCTATCCCTTCCCCCTTTTAAATCAAGAAAAGAAACAAAATTTATGACATTAAGGGACACAAAGATCACGTAAAGTTGTTTTTTGTTTTTTGTTTTTTCCTTCCTGCCCCTTTTATTCTCGGTCCAGGACAGTGCTAGACAGTGTTCAGCTATCATTCACAGTAACTACTCTTCTTATGTTGGTGAAATGCACTACTCAGACTTTCGTGATTATTTTGGACCCCTGTACTTAGTCCTAGAGGCAGGTCTTCAGGGTCTGCCTGTGGTCCCTAAAATGCTGGGTGAATCTTTGTGAGGTCATTCTGACATCTCTTACTGTAGTAGTGTCACAGTGCTGGGTGTGGTCATTGTTCTTTTGTCTGATTTGAAGCAGGTTCAATGAGTAGGCGTCTCTTTATTTGCTAATACCAGCATCAACCAGCAAGAAATCATAATTTCTAGGGGCACCTGGATGTCCCGGCCGGCTAACAATCAGACTCTTGATTTTGGTTCAGGTTGTGATCTCAGGGCTGTGAGATGGAGATTGAGCCTGGTGTTGGGGCTCCATGCTCGGTGGGGAGTCTGCTTCTCTCCCCCTCCCCCTCTGCTCCTCTCCCACCATGCTCTTTCTCTCTAAAATAAATACATAAATATGTTTTAAAAAAGAAATCGTCGGGCGCCTGGGTGGCTCAGTGGATTAAAGCCTCTGCCTTCGGCTCAGGTCATGATCTCAGGGTCCTGGGATCGAGGCCCGAATCGGGTTCCCTGCTTAGCGGGGAGCCTGCTTCCTCCTCTCTCTCTCTCTCTGCCTGTCTGCCTGCTTGTAATCTCTCTCTCTCTCTGTGTCAATAAATAAATAAAATCTTAAAAAAAAAAAAGAAATCATCATCATTTCTGAGCTGTGAAATTTCTCACAGGAATTTTGCAAGCATTACATTTTCCATTTGTTAGGATTTGTATAGTTTTGACATTTAGCTCTTGCTTAATGAGGATGGCTTGTTATTTTGTCTTTTTCCTAAGAAAGGGAGAAAATTATAAAGTGAGCATTGGAATCAGGGGTTCTAAATCTATAAATATAGTAAAGTCTTGAATCCATTCAAGAAGTATTCGTTGAATGCCTCTTTTTTTTTTCCTTTCCACTTTCCTCTTTCTTTCTTTCTTTCTTTCTTCTTTCTTTTTCTTTTTTCTGCCAAGAGCTGTTCTGCATTGAGGATATAGCAATGAAGCAGCTAGATCAAGCTCCTCCCTGCAGCCTGCATCCTAGTTGGGGAGACAGTCAATAAATGAATACACAAAGGTGGTAGTAAGTGCTAGAAGAAGAAAATAGAGTAGGGAGAAAAGAGTGATGTGTGTGTGGGTCTGCCTTTAGCTAGGGTAAGTATGAGAAGACCCGTCAGAGGTGGTGACATTTGAGCAGGTCTTTGAGGAGAGCAAACCAGGCGTGGTGGGGGAGGAAGCAGCAGGGCAGAGGTTTGAAGAGAGGGCATGTCAGGCGTGTTCAGAGTACAGCAGGGAGTTAGGGGGAGCGAGGGAGGAGGAGAGTGGTGGATGATAGGGTAGAGGGTTAGTGGGGACCAGATTTTGTAGGGACTTAAAAGTGGTCATGAGGATCCTGCTCTTTACTCTGAATGAGATGAATTGAGAAGAATGGGCTAACCTAACTTGTTTTAAAAGGGCCCCTCTGTCTACTCTCTGGGGAAGGGACCATAGGGAGGCAAGGGTGGCCAAGCCCCCCACTGGGTCTCTGTCACAGCAGTCCGGGGAAGATGCTGCTGGCATGGACCATGATGGCAGCAGTGGAAAAGTGGAAGGATTCGAGATTGTTTTAGAATTGCTTACTTGAAGGATCTGGAGTTCAGAGAAGGCTGGAACTCGAGGTACAGGGAATAAGACATCTCCGAGGGAGGAAGTATACAGAGAGAAGAGAAGAGGTCTGAGGACTGAGCCCTGGGGCATCCTGACACTCAGAAGTATTGAAGAGAAGGAGGATCTCACAAAGGAAGCCAACATTTGGGGAGGTTTCAGGACAATCAGTGGCGTGGGGTCTGAGCAGCCACATGAAGGAAGCGTTCCAAGAAATAGAATTGATGGGCGCCTGGGTGGCTCAGTGGGTTAAAGCCTCTGCCTTCTGGTCAGGTCATGATCTCAGGGTCCTGGGATTGAGGCCCACATCGGGCTCCCTGCTCAGCGGGGAGCCTGCTTCCTCCTCTCTCTCTGCCTGCCTCTCCACCTACTTGTGATCTCTCTCTCTCTCTGTCAAATAAATAAATAAAAATCTTAAAAAAAAAAAAGAAATAGAATTGATCAGCTTGGGTGAAACGTCAGCGTGTGGAGTGCTTATGGATGGTGCAGAGAGGGAGGGAAAATGGCAGGGGCAAAGTCTTCGGGAAAGGGGGAGGGGATAGAGCAGTGCGTGGTCGAGCTGTTGGCCTTCACCAAGGGTCAAGAGCTCATCTACCATGGCGGGGAGAGCTGAGTGTGGGCAGAGCCAGTCAGGGGGGCAGATGTGGAGTTTAACGCTCCGGAGCATAGTAGGGAATTTTGCCTTTATCCATACTAAGCACTAAGCTAAGCAAGGAGTTCAGACATACGAGTGATGTGGCAGATTTGTGTTCTGAAAAGATCCCTCCAGCTGCTCGGGGAGGAATGGGTTGGAGAGGTGGCTGGAGGGAGGCCTTTTCACTGGTCCAAGCCAGAGATTTGGGGAGGTTACGTCAGGTTGGTAGCGGTGGAGATGGACGGTGATGGGCAAACAGAAATATTTGCGGCAATATTGACGGGACATGGTGTTGAGGAGCTTTGGGCGTAAAGAATGACCCCGAGGTTTCAGCTTGACCGCCGGATGGTGGGTGTGGTGCTCAAGAAACCGGGAGAAGATCAGGTGTGGGAAGACGGACATAATGAGCTAGGGTTTCATTTTGGTTTTATTATTACTTCTAAACGGGAGCCAGACATGAAATGAACCTGGAAGACCCTGTGAGGCCAGCTCCAGAAGGCCACTGTAGACCTTGAGAAGACCATAAAGGTTCTTTATCCTAAGAACCCTCGAGATGCATGTCGGATAATAACGGCCGCTCCTGTCAGAGGCATCCTGATGGATCTAGTCCATCCCATCTCTTCTTTCCTTGGAGTACCTCTAAGGAGTGGCCTTCTGACTAAGGGGAGTCTGTACTGAGGGGTAGGATCTCATAACCCTGAGGCTAGGGGAGTTAGTTAGGTTTTGAGGTGTAGGGCGGTATAGAAAAGGAGCTGACAAGATGGCAGATGCGTATGTAGGCCCGGAGCTCAGAGGAGGGATCTGGGCTGGAAGTTGATAAGCCTGCGAGTCCACTGTGAAGAGGAGAAGATTTTCAAGGGAAAGTGGGAAGTGTGGGTGGGATTGCGCAAGGACTGGATAGAGCCTGAGAAGAGCAGAGAGCCCAGGACAGAGCTTTGACGAAGCCTGTTTGATGGCTCTGGAGTGGAGGGTAAGCCTGCAGTGCAGACGGGAGTGGCCGTAGAGGGAAGGTGGTATCTGCATGAATGTACATCCCTTTGACCTATTCATTTGTTTGTTCACTTACTTGCACATATTTGATCGCTTGTGTGCCAGGCACTGTTCTAGGCACAGGGATGTAGCTGCAAACAAGACAATTTCTCAGCCATCACAGAACATAACATTTCTAGAGAAAGAGAAGATAGAGATCCTTTCACTCAGCAAGCGCTCTGGAAATGAAACAGGATAATAGAGGGGGGTGGTCAGGAGCGGTTTGGGAAGGGGTGGGGCAGGGGAAGGGTTTTGTGAGGAGGTGACCGCGGGAGGGTTTGGAGGCAGAGCGGCTCAGGCTGAGGAAGCAAGCTGTGCAAAGGCCCTGGATACGCTCTGACCGGAGCAAGAGCGACGGGATGAAGGGAGCAGGACCCGACGGCGCAGGATATGCGTGAGGGGTGGCAAGCTTTTTCTGAGTGAAGTGCACATTTTAGGCTTTGTGGGTCCCCTCCGGTTTCCGTCCTTGTTTCTGCTGTCACAGCCTGAAAGCCAATGTGGGCAGTAGGTGAAGGAAAACGGAAGGCTGGATTCTGGTGAAGCGCGTTTACACAGACAGCTGGGACGTCCAGGATGACATCAGCAAAAATAGTGGAGCCAGTGCATTGGGAAGTCTCTTTTCCATGAAAGCAACTAACAAAAACTGGCCAGAATGCTCAGAATCAACGTTTTTGGGAACTCTGGAAATTAACCAAAGGTTTGCCACAATCTGAGGAGCCTTTATTCAAGAAAAACAGCTGAATCTTAGTAAAGGTGGTGAATCCAGTGGTGGGTTTTTTCCCCCCTTAAAGATTTAGTGATTTATTTGAAAGAGAGAAAGAGAGAGCAAGAGGAGGAGGGGGAGAGGGAGAGAGAATCTCAGCTCGGCACCAAACCCAACTTGGGGCTTAATCTCAAGACCCTGAGATCGTGACCCGAGCCGAAACCAAGAGTCCGACACTTAACCAACTGTGCCACCCAGGCGCCCCTCCTGTGGTGTTTTAACTTTCCCCACAGTTTCCTCTCCACCTCAGTAGTAACCTTGAAAAACAGCCCCTTATTTCTTCTACGGAGGAACTAGAACAAGGCCGAAGCTCTTTCAAAGCCTCATGCTGTCTGGTGGTTTCCTGAAAGACTCCATCCACTCCATAGATTTCTCTCCCTGACCTTGAAGTTAACCTGGTACTAAAAGCATCTCACCAGGGGGTGTTTGTCAAAAGCAATTACCGGCATTTGTTGTATCTGCCTGAAGTGATGGATAATACTTGGGGTAAACAATAGACTAACTCAAAAGCATAAAAGAAAAAGCTGAGCATGAGATATCAATACTGAATTTGAAGGTCACATATACATAAGGTGGTAGAGGTACTTTTTAAGAAAGACCTGGGAATGCTCTAAGTTCCTCCCTCTGGCTCACCTTCGGGCTCTTCACAAGCAGTAAGTGAGGGCTACGGCAGATTTTAACAGCAGAAAAAGAAACAATAGCATTAAACAGCAACAACAGCAAACCCTGGGCAGGAGAGAGAAGCTGATTTCTAGATTGACCATGTTATATTATTTAATATGTCTGTTGTTGAACTAAACTTTTTGAGACTGGCAAGTAAAGGAGAAAATCTGACCCATACATAGGAAGAAAAAAGGGCGCCTGGGTGGCTCAGTGAGTTAAGCGTCTGCCTTCGGCTCAGGTCATGGTCTCAGGGTCCTGGGATCAAGTCCCGCATCGGGCTCCCTGCTTAGTGGGGAGCCTGCTTCCCCCTCTCTCTCTGTCTGCCCCTCTGCCTGCTTGTGATATCTCTGTCAAATAAATAAATAATCTTAAAAAAAATACGACATACTGATTCATGCTGTAATGTAGAGAACCTTGCAAATGTGCTAAACGAAAGAAGCCAGGCACAAAAGGCCACATTTTGTATAATTCCATTTGTGTTTAATGTACAAAACAGGCAAATCATAGAAATAGAAAACAGACGAGTGGTTGGCAGGGACTGAGGCATGGGAGAAATAGGGAGGGACTGCCAAGGGTTACAGGGCTTCTCTTTGGGGTGATGAGTGTTCTGGAACTAGATCATGATATCAGTTAGACAATCTTTTTTTTTTTCTTGGAAGTTTTATCTTAGTCTTTATTTTTTTAAATTTAAATTCAATTAATTAACATAGAATGTATTACTTGTTTCATGGGTACAGGTCTGTGCTTCATCAGTCTTATATAATACCTAGTGCTTTTTATATCAGTTACACAATCTTTTTTTTTTTTTATTTCATTTGACACAGAGAGAGAGATTACAAGTAGGCAGAGAGGCAGGCAGAGAGAGAGGAGAGAGGAGGAAGCAGGCTCCCCACTGAGCAGAGAGCCCGATGTGGGCCTCGATCCCAGGACCCTGGGATCTGGACCTGAGCCAAAGGCAGCAGCTTTAACCCACTGAGCCACCCAGGCGCCCTCAGTTACACAATCTTGTGAATGTATTAAAAATACTAAAAACCACGAAGTTTTCTAAAAAGATTTTATTTGAGAGAGCAGAGTGAGAGAGAAAGAGAGCATGTGAGTGCGGTGGGGGTAGAGGGGCAGAGGGAGAAGGAGCAGCAGACTCCCCGCTGAGCAGGGAGCCCGATGCAGGACTCCATCCCAGGACCCTGGGATCGTGACCTGAGCCAAAGGCAGACGCTTAACCAACTGAGCCACCCAGGTGCCCCCCAAACCACTGAATTTTATGGTATTTCGATTATATCCCAGTTAAAAACCAAAATGCTCAATAGGGATCAAGTCAGGTTTGGCCTCCAGGCTGTACTTGGCCAACCTCTGGCTTTGACATTTAGGTTATGTAATAATGTATTTATCTGTTTCAAAACTGAAAAGGTCTCAAAGGTTGTACAGTGAAAAGCCTCTTCCCATTCCTTTCCTCAGGCAATGACAAAGCAATCTTTAACAGTAAACGTTATTGAAGATTCACAGACATACAAAAAGCACATAGGTCACAAGTGGACAGCTTCGTGAATTTCCCAAGTGGAACCTGTCTGTGCAGTCAGCACCCAGGCTGGCGAGGCCCCCTCTAGCCTCCTATCAGTTACTGCCCACTCCTCTCCCAAGCTAGTATCTTGGTGTCCAGACATTTGCCCTACTGCAAGCTGCTTTTCTTAACAAGCTTGAAATAGTTCAAGGTTATACAGTGTAGTATTTATTACTCAGTGGTAGGGGTTTTTGTGTTATTGTTTTTTAAACATGGTACAACTTTTATTTCCATTTTAATAGCTCTGTGCCTGTGTGTTCAGCAACAGTGACACCAGCAGTAGGTTTTCTTTTACTCTGTTTCAGTGACAACTTAATTTTGGGATTTTCTTTTTTCCCTTTGGAAGTCAGATTCAAATTTCCTTGAACCTAAGTGTCAAGGGCTTAAACACCTACTCCAAAAAAGAATCTGCTTTTTTTTTTAAAAGATGTTATTTATTTATTTGACAGAGAGAGACACAGCGAGAGAGGGCACACAAGCAAGGGGAGTGGGAGACGGAGAAGCAGGCCTCCCGCCGAGCAGGGAGCCCGATGCCAGGCTCGATCCCAGGACCCTGGGATCATGACCTGAACCGAAGGTGGATGATTAATGACTGAGCCACCCAGGCACTCCACGAAACTGCTCTTTTGATGGTATCATTTGACAGACCTGGAAGGAGGTTATATCAACAAGTTAAACTGTTTATAAGCAAAACAGGATTTGGGAGAGGATGAAATGCCTCTTGAACTTCCAGGCTTCTCCAAGACCATTAGCCCGTGATCCTTCTGGTACCTAGACCTCTCTCTTTTGCCTTTGCTCTCCTTTTATTCAGTTTTTAACTGTACGGCACTCTGTGTGCTGTGTTCTTTAATTCACTGACCATGACTTGGCAATGCAGTCATCCTTTCTAACAAAATAGAAACACCTCCAGAGTGGGGCCCCAACGAGTCGTATAGTCGTTTCATTTATGAAATGTTTATTTTTTAGTAGCTTTCCTCTCTAGAGAATCATCTCTTGTGCTGAAGACTATTGCTAACATAAAAAGCTCATTTTGCTAATTCATGGTCTCCTCGTGTAAATTTTTAAAATCAGTTGCTCTGTGGATTTTATTTTTTATTTATTTTTTATTTATTTTTAATGATTTTATTTATTTATTTGACAGAGAGAGACAGAGAGGGAACAAAAGCAGGGGGAGTGGGAGAGAAGCAGGCTTTCCCGCAGAGTAGGGACCCTAATGCGGGGCTCGATCCCAGGACCCCGGGATCATGACCCAAGCCGAAGGCAGATGCTTTAACCCACTGAGCCACCCAGGCGCCCGCAAACAATGTTATTTATCNAGCTCCGTGGATTTTAGCTCTGTGGGTTCTTCTTGTGCATTTCTTTTTTAATCTTCTCTTTTTTTCCCATGCACCTTTTGTGTCTGGTCTCTTCAATTTTCCTTGTCGTTGTCATTGATGTTTTTCTTCTCACCTTGCCTTTCTTGCTGTCTCCCCAAGTTGGGTTGCTGCCCCAGGCCTGCTCGGAGAATATTCCCATGGTCCAAGAGCCACACACAAACCAGGTATGGGTGGGAAGGTTCACAGATGACTGCAGCTAGATGTTGCCAGGTTCCTTTTCATAAATATTCATCAGTTTGCACAACTACCAGCAACTAAGAGAATAGCTCTTTCTAAATACCCCGGTCACTACTGTTACCAACATTTTTCGTCTTTGACAATCCCATAGGTGAAAAGCGAAAATCTCTGTGTAGTTGCCATTCTCTTGTGAGTGAGGTGGAACATCTTTTGCCTGTTTAAGAGCTGTTTGATATCCTCGTCTGTGAACTACCTGTTCATGTCTTCTTCCTATTTTTCTATAGGGTTGTTGTTCTTTTTCATAATGAATACGGAGGAAGAATAGCTCTATATGGAATGACGTGCAGTTCTTTTTAAATTTTAGTTATTATTTTTTAAAGATTTTATTTATTTGACAGAGCAAGAGAGAGAGAGCATAAGCACGGGTAATGGCAGGCAGAGGGAGAGGGAGCCTGATGCGGGGCTAGATCCCAGGACCCCAGGATCGTGACCTGAGCTGGAGGCAGATACTCAACCGACTGAACTACCCAGGTGCCCCTTTTTTAAAAAAGTTCATCTTTGGGGCGCCTGGGTGGCTCAGTCGTTAAGCGTCTGCCTTCGGCTCAGGTCATGATCCCGTAGTCCTGGGAATGAGCCCCACATCGGGCTCCCTGCTCAGTGGGTAGTCTGCTTCTCCCTCTTCCTCTCTCTCAAGTAAGTAAATAAAATCTTTCTTAAAAAGTTCATCTTTTGATTTACCTCCTGGTGGTTTTTGTGGAGCAAACAATGTTATTTTTATTTATTTATTTTTTTTTTAAAGATTTTATTTATTTATTTGACACAGAGAGAGAGATTACAAGTAGGCAGAGAGGCAGGCAGAGAGATAGGGAGAGGAGGAAGCAGGCTCCCTGCTGAGCAGAGAGCCCGATGCGGGCCTCGATCCCAGGACGCTGAGATCATGACCTGAGCCGAAAGCAGAGGCTTTAACCCACTGAGCCACCCAGGCGCCCGCAAACAATGTTATTTATCTTCTCTTCGATGACTTCTGAGTTTGAGGTGTTGTAGGATGACCTTTCCATCCCTAATACTATTTTAAAATTCTCCCTGATTTTCTTCACATATTTCTGTGATTACATTTTTATTTATTTATTTAAACAATTTTTTAAATTTATTTTACAGAGAGACAGCGAGAGAGGGAACACTAGCAGGGGGAGTGGGAGAGGGAGAAGCAGGCTTCCTGCTGAGCAGTGAGCCCGATGTGGGCCTCAACCCCAGAACCCCGGGATCATGACCTGAGCCAAAGGCAGATGCTTAATGACTGAGCCACCTAGGTGCCCCTTGATTACATTTTCAAATCACATTTGAACTTGGATTCATCTGTTCTGTGTGTGTGTGTGTTTATGTGTGTGTTAGGTGTGAGGTCTGAATCCAACTATATTTTTGTTTCAAATGGCTCTCCACTTGTCCCAACACTATTTGTTAAATAATTCGTCTTTTTCCCACTGACTTGGAATGGTACCCTTATCCTAATAATACATTTATTAATGGATTTTTATTTTTGTTTTTTAAGGTTTATTTGTTTATTTATTTGAGAGAGAGAGCAGAGCACGTGAGAGAGAATATGAGTTGCGGGGAGGGGCAGAGGGAGAGGGAGAAGCAGGCCCTCCACCGAGTGGGGAGCCCGATGTGGGACTCCGTCCCAGGACCCCGGGATCATTACCTGAGCCAAAGGCAGATGCTTAAGGACTGAGCCACCCAGGCGCCCCCATAAGGATGTTCTTGTCCACAAGGAGGTGACAGTGATCAGCAACTTAGAGATGTGGCACAGAGGACAATAGGGATGGCAACAAGAGGGGTGTAGTTTGATGGCCTGGTCTTTAAGGAAGCTGGGGTCTTAAAGGGAACAAGAGTAGAAACTATCTAGAAGTGTCTAGGGGCCTAGGTCTGAGGCACTGGGTGTGAGAACTGTCTCCTTAGGCAGGTTTCCCTTAAGACAAAAGAGAAAGGACCCTTCAGAGGAGGTCAGCTGTGTTCCAGAAGGTGGAGTGAAAGGGCTTGGGAGGTCTGGGAAGGACAAAAAGGTGTCTCCTCTGTGCCAGGCAGTGCGTTGGACACGGAGGACGCCCCTCAGAAGGAGCAGACAGGTTCCTGCCCAGTGCCCAGTGCCGTCCTTTGGCATCTTCTGAGTGCAGGGACTGTGGCTCCGTAAGCCTCTCCCCACCGCACCAGGGCACTCAAGGGGTGCTCAGAGAACGGCGCCCTCCCTCCCGTTCACTGTGACCGAGCACCGTGGCAGCCCCCTTTGCACTGGATCATCCATGGGACCCTTGAGGAGCTGGCTCAGGAGCATCTGGGAAGGAGGCAGTGCGCGCGCACGTGCGTGAGCGTGTGTCAGGGGTGGGGAGCACGCGGCCCCGGTGCCAAGGCGTCTCCCTTGCCCTCTCCCGCTCCCCGGCGCTGCCAGACACCATCCGGAAGATGAAGAACGACTTCCGGAAGATGGAGGACGAGATGGACCGGCTGGCCACCAACATGGCGGTGATCACGGACTTCAGCGCGCGCATCAGCGCCACCCTGCAGGACCGCCACGAGCGCATCACCAAGCTGGCAGGTGGGCCGGGCCCCCGGGGGGCCGGAGCCGGATTCGGAGCGGGCCGCCCGGGGCCCTGGGGCTCACACCGCCCGTCCCCGTCCCCCAGGCGTGCACGCGCTGCTGCGGAAGCTGCAGTTCCTCTTCGAGCTGCCCTCGCGCCTCACCAAGTGCGTGGAGCTGGGCGCCTACGGGCAGGCGGTGCGCTACCAGGGCCGCGCGCGGGCCGTGCTGCAGCAGTACCAGCACCTGCCCTCGTTCCGCGCCATCCAGGACGACTGCCAGCTCATCACGGCTCGCCTGGCCCAGCAGCTGCGCCAGCGCTTCAGGTGTGGCCCCGGGGCCCCGACCCGCGCCCGCGGGCGTCTCCCCACCCCCGACCCCCGACCCCGACTCCCGACTCCCAAGTTGCGCCAGCCGGCCAGTCACCGCCACCTCCCGCCTCGCAGGGACGGCGGCTCGGGCGCCCCGGAGCAGGCGGAG
>LNAC01000014.1:3908461-3925550 GCA_002007465.1 Ailurus styani
GGCTCCGCACGCACCCGCGGCAGACCCGCCCCCCGAGCCGATTGGCTGGGCTGCTGGGCCCAGGATCGGCCGGGGGTGGGTCCACTTAAAGACCTCGAGACTCGAGTGGTAGCCGGAGCTCAGGGACCCAGCAGGTGCTTGTGTAGCGGCCTGATCCTCCGCGTCACCAAGCTCACGTCCTCGGGATGAGGTGGACTGTGTTTCTCTGACGGACTCTGGTGTACACCCTTCCCCCCGGTCGAGCGGAGACCATGGCCTCTCCTCAGGGCTCCCGGGCTCCGCTGGAATTCGGGGGACCCCTGGGTAATGGGGCGGGGGTGGAATCTGGGGTCAGGCTCAGCGAGGCCAGGGTGAAGGGCAAACAATGGTGGGGGGCGCGGAGGTGCAGGATCTGAGAATGGAAAGCTCTGAAGGGTGTCCAGAGGCACAGGGATCTGGGGGTGCGGGGAGCTGTCTGGGGAGGGGGCTGCAGAGCACCCGATCTGCGGAGGGCTGTACCGAAGGCAGGAGGACCTTTGGGGGGCCGAGGGGGCGGGCCCAAGATGGAAGTCAGGGAAGGGGCTGAGGACTGAGAACGGGATATGGAAGAGGGCAGTGGGAATGCTGAGGGGGCTCGGGGTGGGGGGTCGGTGTCGGGGGGCAGCTGCGGAGCGGACGCCCGACGCGCTCGCCCCCGTCCCCAGGCGCTGGGGCGCTGATGCTGCTGCTTCCTGCCACCATGTTCCACCTGCTCCTGGTGGCCCGCTCGGGCCCCGCGCGCCTCCTGGGCCCACCCCCCTACCTGCCGGGACTCGAAGTGCTGTGGAGCCCGCAGCTGCTGCTGCTGTGGCTCACCTGGCTCGGTCTTCAGGCGGCTCTCTACCTCCTGCCGGCGCGCAAGGTGTGGCCTCGGCTCGCGGGGGAGGCGGGCGGAGGGAAGGGGCTCCGCTGGAGAGAAGACACTCTTAGCCCTTATCAGAGCCGCTTTGTGCCCGCAGGTGGCCGAGGGACAGGAATTGAAGGACAAGAGTCGGCTGCGCTACCCCATTAACGGTGCATGGACGTTTTGGGGGGCGGGGGTGGATCCCTGCGCTACAGTTGTCCGGTGGGGGTGGAACTCTAGGTCCGGTGGAGATTAGCCTGCAGCCCCAAGCTCCCTTAGATGACTGTTATATGCTGCGTGCCCAGCGTAGCCTTGGGGGAATCTCACCGTCCCCCTCCACGTCCCTGTTCCTCTACCCCTACCAGCAGCACTTGTTCTTACTCTGTGCACCAGAGCAGTGGTTGGGATGACCCCCTGAAAGCCAAGGGCAAGGTCATGGACCTCCTTGGGCTTTGGACTGTGTCTGCGTATTGTGGGGACAGGGGCGAGGGTGAGGGAGGGAGTGGAGGGGGAGGACAGAGGTGTAGGGGTGCAGCCCCTAGGACTCATTGTGTATTGCGGTTCAGGCTTCCAGGCCCTGGTGCTGACAGCCCTGTTGGTGGGCCTGGCTGTGTCCGCTGGGCTGCCTCTGGGGGCGCTCCCAGAAATGCTCCTGCCCTTGGCCTTTGCGGCCACCCTCACCGCCTTCATCTTCAGCCTCCTTCTCTATCTGAAGGCTCTGATGGCCCCTGCCTCGGCCCTGGCGCCTGGGGGGAACTCAGGTGAGAGGGGTCCCAGGAGGGTGCAGACAGAAGCACATGGGGTGCTTGCTTGCGTCTTCAGCCTCCGTTATTCTCCAGGTAACCCCATCTACGACTTCTTCCTGGGACGGGAGCTCAACCCGCGCATCTGGTCCTTCGACCTCAAATATTTCTGTGAACTGCGGCCTGGCCTCATCGGCTGGGTATGCCGGGCATGGCTATGTGGGCCAGGAGGAGGGGCGGGATGGGGAAGCGGTGCTTGGGCAGGGCCGGGCCGGGCCACTATTGCACCACTATAGTAAACCATTAATCATTCATCCCACAAATACTGGTTGAGTGCCCTGGACACTACTCTAGGTACAAGGAGACACAAGAGAAAAAAAGTTATAGGAAAGCAAAAAACAAAAACAAAAAACCCCACAAAACTCTATCCTCATGGAGCCTACATTCTAGGAAAGACAGACAAAACATAAGTGAAGTCTATATAGGACGGCAGGGGTGCTACGTGCCAGGGAGAAAGAGCATGGAGGGAGTTAGGTGAGCAGGTGCAACTTGAACTAAATCAAGCTCGAACTCTATTTTGAGGATGGGAGAGGCTGATGCTATGCTGCTTGCTGGTCCTAACGGTGCAGAACTTGAGACTGATCATTGGGCGTGGCACGCTGTCCATCACCAGTGGCCGTGAGGACATGCCAACTGTGGTTCTGGGTTATAATCACCCATGCTGGACTGTGGTCATGGTTTCCCAAAGGGTCTCTTGGGCAAGGTCCCTCATGTCACCCTGGAGACCAGAGGTGAGAGAAGGCCAAGGGTCCACCATGGATCTGCACCCTGGCCTCCAAGGCGATTTCCCCACATGTGAGATGGGATAAAGTCAGGACTTCCTGCGAAGGTTCTAGTGAGGGTTAGAAGTGGTTAACAATGACAGCACCAACCCAGCACTAGCAGAACAGGGTTACTCAACGTATTTACTGTGTGCCAGACACATCATGCTCCTTGCTGCTTGTGCACTATGTCAGCGAGTCCTCAAACAGCAACGTGAGGCAGGTCTGTGATCGCCTCCCTTTACCACAGGGGGTGGGGGGAAGGAGACTGCAGAGGGAAAGCAACTTGCCCAAGTGGCAAAGCGAAGATTCAAAACCGGCCGTTTTCATCCTCAAACCTGACATGTGTAGTGGCTTTCTATGTTCCTCTCCCCAAAGGAACATTACAGGACACGGCGAGAGCCCGCAGGCAGGGAGCCCCTCTGGAAGCATCTGTGGCAGTCTTTGCCCCTGGGTACAGGGGCTGGATCCGTTCAGCAAGGGCCGAGGACTTAGTGACTGAGCTGAGAGATAAGGGGCAATGCTGGCCACTGCCCCACCTAGTGGAGGCGGGCTGGGGACAGACCGACCTGTCCTCCCTCTCCCATGTCCCCAGGTGCTCATCAACCTGGCCCTGCTGATGCAGGAAGCAGAACTTCGGGGGACTCCCTCACTGGCCATGTGGCTGGTCAACGGCTTCCAGCTACTCTATGTGGGTGATGCTCTCTGGCACGAGGTGAGACCGGACTGGGCCAAGAGGCAGGGAGGGCATTGGAGGACCTCATGGGGACTTAAGTGGGTGTGTCTGGGTCCCATCCCTGCAGGAGGCTGTTCTCACCACCATGGACATCACACACGACGGGTTTGGCTTCATGCTGGCCTTTGGGGACCTGGCCTGGGTCCCCTTCACTTACAGCCTGCAGGCCCAGTTCCTGCTCCACCACCCGCAGCCCCTGGAGTTGCCCATGGCCTCAGTCATCTGCCTCATCAACGGTCAGTTGGGATGGGGCTCCCCCCCACCTCGCCGTCCAGTCTTTCCTGTTCTGTTTCTGCAGCACCCTGTAGGTACTAAGCCTCAGGTGCTCCTCCAACACAGGGGTAGGGGGTGGGGGAAGGGCTGGGCCCTAGGTCTCCAGGCCAACTGAGTCTGCGCTGTGGGTGGATGGTCAGGGTCGCGTAGAAGGCTCTAAGCCTCAACCCTGACCACTTGCTCATGCCTTCCCCTAGCTGTTGGTTACTACATCTTCCGAGGAGCCAATTCCCAGAAGAACACCTTCCGGAAGAATCCTTCTGACCCCAGAGTGGCTGGTGAGCTGGGTTTCTAGGGCGACATGAGCGGAGTGGTGCAGCGGGGCTTCCTCCAGTTACCCCATCCCACTCCCGGTCTTTCCCCAGGCCTTGAGACCATACCCACAGCCACGGGGCGACAGCTGCTGGTGTCGGGGTGGTGGGGTATGGTCCGCCATCCCAACTACCTTGGAGACCTCATCATGGCTCTGGCCTGGTCCTTGCCCTGTGGTGAGTGGCTTGTGGGGCATGTGATGGGGACCACGCGTGAGGGGGACAGCGGTGGTGACCACAGGGTGCCCAGTCTGGATGTGGAGTGGCAACTGGGGACGCACCTTAGTGGAGGGAGCCGTCAGGGAGGTGGGAACGGACTCAGCGAGTGGCTGGGGGCAGACCTTCACGCCAGCCTCGCGAGTCAGCACCTCGCTGCAGACCCGGACCTTCCACCAGAGCCCCAGTGTCCCTGTGAGCCATTCGATGGGGAAACCTTTGTGAACTGGGGGGCTGCTGGGCGGTCATAGCCCCTCCACTTCCCCCACAGGAGTGTCTCACCTGCTGCCCTACTTCTACCTCCTCTACTTCACGGCGCTGCTGGTGCACCGCGAGGCCCGGGACGAGCAGCAGTGCCTGCGGAAGTACGGCCTAGCCTGGCGGGAGTACTGCCGGCGCGTGCCTTACCGAATCCTGCCCTATGTCTACTGAAGCGGCTCCACTCACCCCGGCCGTCTGTCAGCACGGCCAGCACCAGGAGCCGGGCCCTACCCTGCTCTGAGCTCCAACAAGCAGGGACCAATAGCCTCGGGGAGGGGCTCTGGAGCAAGGAGAAATGCAGCCAGTGCCCGAAAATGGGAGGGGAGGGGCTGCTCTTCCTCCTGGATAAACACCTGGAAGCCGTGGTACCACTTCCCTCCCTTTCTGGGGCCAGGATGTTTAAAAATTGGCTGGGTCAGCTCTGATCCAGGACCAGCTAAGAGGCGGCTAGTGGGCCCGAGAGTCTGGGGGTGGGGGAGACAACAGCTGTGGCTCAGAAGCAGGCACTGCTGACAGGGCAGACCAGTCACAGCTTTATTAAGGACAGAGAGGTCCCAGTTCAGCTGGGAAGTTCCTCGATGAGAATTCTTGGAGCAGGTGGCAGGGGGCCTCCCCAAAGCCGCTCCAGCTCCCCGGTGAGGGCTGCCACCTCCTCGGCCGCCACAGCATGGGCTCGATGGGCCCTGGCACAGTCCAGAGCCAGGGGTGTGAGGGCCATCTCATTTTCATTGGTCCAAGCCAAGAGGAACTGGCATTTCTTCCGTGCCCGGTAGAGGCGATCTCGCTCTTCCGTCGCCACAGCTTGCTTCCGGGCCCGGCCCAGGGTCTGTGCCAGGTGCCCCAGGGCTGCCAGCGTGTAGCCCTTCTGGTCGGCCGGGCCTTCGCCCATCAGGATGCGGGCGGCTTCGCGCATGGCGCCCCGTGTGCCCAGGGGCCCAGGCGGATGCTCGCCAGCTTCGAGCACCTGGGCTGCGGCCTGCAGGGCTTCCTCGGCAGAGGCGAAGACCTGCTGCGCGCCCAGGGCTCCGGAAACGCCGAGCAGCGTGGCACAGAAGTCGGAGAGCAGCGCATCATCGCCGCCGTGATACAAGGCAAGCGTGTGCGCGTAGGCGAACAGCACGTTGGGCAGCTGGAAGCGCACGAGCGGCGAGGCCGGGCTGCGGCTCAGGCTGGCCAGCGTGGGGATCCTGGGGGGCACGGTGGGCGCGCGGGCCTCGGGAGCGTCTTCGAGAAACGGCTCCGCGGCGGCCTCCTCCGCGGCTTCCGGTGTTGTCGTCGCGGGGCTGGGCTCCAGCTCCGCAGGCTCACGGCCCGCAGCATCATCCACCTCCTCCAGAAGCCGCGGCCCGGCCCCGCGGCCCCACCACCACGGCCGCCACGGGGGCAGCAGCCGCCCGGCCCCGCCACGGCTCAGCAGCCGCTCGAAGGCCGCCTTCTCGGCCGGGGCCAGCAGCTCCCAGAGCTTGGTGAGGCCGCCGGGCGCCGGGCCAGGCCTGAGGCCCGCGTCCTCGGGGTCGTCCTCGGTCTCGCGTTGCTGCCGCAGCCGCTGTAGGGCGCCGGCCAGGCGGCTGGGCGAGGCGCTGCGGCCGCGGAGCTCTCCCAGCACCTGGTCCCGGTAGAAGTCTTCGGCGCAGGTGCCGTGCGCCCGGTAGCAGCGCAGCGAGCAGTAGGGCACGTTACAGCGAGGGCAGGTGTAGCGCGCGGGCCGGGCCTCCCCGGCCGGGCAAAAGCCGCAGGGCCCGGCCGGCTGCATGGCAACTGGCGCCCCGCGCCACCTGAGAACACTCACAGGCCGCGCGGGACAACTTCCGGTGCTAATCGGTTACTTCCGCCTCCTTGCGAGGCCGACGGAGCGTAGCCGAAGCCCCCGAGGACTCTCGGCAACTTCCGCGCACACTCGGAAGCCAAGCCCCACCCCTCCGTCAAGTAGCGCTGGAGCAGGAGCGCGTCGGGACGCACAAGCCCCGCCCCGCGCGATGCGAGAGGGAGGGCGAGTGCGCCAGGGCGGTGCTCCGCTGGTGCCGGCTCGCCCCCTAGTGGTTCCCTTTAAGCACGCTACAGCTCCCTGGCGGAAATCGATCTTCGCCAAGCACCTTACTCTAGGCTCCTAAGTGCCCCAGGCCCATGGGGGATGAGATGCCTCCATCCGCTGGAAGGGCAGCTATCCTACTAGGGGACACAGACACATAAAGGGGAGTGCAGAAAAAGGGTGAAGATGGACTACTTGGTCTATACTGTGTATGTGTGTGTTGGAGGCGTTTCCCCTCTTGAGAAGAAAGCAATTTTTAACAGGTATCTGAGCTCCTGTTTGATTTCCCCTCCAAATCTATGGTTCATGCAACTTTAAAAGTGCAGATTACATACCAGGTGCCCAAAACACATTGAGCAGCAAAGAGATAGGGTCCCTGTCCTAATGGAGCTTAGTCTGTGATAGAGCAGGGGTTATAACCCACACAAACCATGCCAAGGGCCCCGAGCACTTGACCCATGGCACCCACGAAAAGTGAGCTCTGTTCTTTAGTCCCACGCCCAGTAAGTTCTTCACAATACCTTGTATTTCCCCATCAAGATCTGGATGGATTTGAAAACCTTCAAGTCCGTTCATTTTCTACATCCCCATTACTACTGGTGGTCTCAGCCACTAGTCCCTTATCTGGTTCCCTTTCTTGCCAGCCGTCAGAAAAACCAGCCAGAGAAAAGCACTGGATCACAAGTCAGATCACATCAGGCCCTTGCTTAAACCCTTCTCTGTACTTGGTGACCCTCCACTGCACTTGGTCTCAAGACCGAACTCCTGTCCAGGTCTGACAAATCACACAACTTTGCATACAGTCCATCCCCAACTTCCCCACTTTCATTACAACAGACTCCTTACTTTCTTTGAAGCTCTAACACTTATTAACTAGCTTCCTCACTTAACCCACGAGAGTCAAAATGTCTAGAAGGGAGGTGACCCTCTTTTTCTAAAGAGATTACTAGAGATACAAAAAAAAGCCTCTATGCTTGCACACGTCCTATGTGGCAGGTGCTGATCACCGACCTTCACAGCAACTCTCAAGACGTAAAGGCAGAAATTAAGTAATTTTAAGGTTGGAGGGTTGGAAAAAAAATGAAGCAATGATTTAAACTTAAGATAGTCCGTCTAGATCCAAGGTCTTTCCCTCGTGTTACACTGTATTCCGGGAAACAGCAGGTTCAAAAACCTTCACAAAATGAGTGGGTATCCATGTTGTTAGGGGAACCTTGAATCAGGCCTAGATAATTCCATTCCCAGGAACATTTCCAACCAAACCACCACCCTGAGCTGTGATTGCACTGATGAAGCTAGCTAGCCCGGTGGAGGTACGAACAGAGTTACCACAATGCCAATGTAATGAGGCAATGCTTTCTGTAGCAGCCACTTTTAGAGAACAGGCATGGACAATGGACGTCACAGTAAGTAAAAGGGCCTATATTAACCACTGGGCTGAATGCAAACATGTCCACCTCAAAATAGCCATAAGCCCTAGCTGAGCAACAGGCTGCTTACAACCAGGTACAGGTATAAAAAAGTGAAGTTCCACATGGTTCCTTAACTCCTCCCCCTCTCCCTTAACTACAAGCTCCCTGCCACTGCCTCCTGGCACAGTCCCTCCTCTGCTGTCTTGCCTGCTACTCTTTTCCAGTGTATTCAATAAACTTCATCTCCTTTGTTCTGCCTTGGGTGAGTTCTTTCAGGGCCTGCACCACTGACCTCCACCCAACAGGGTTGCTCCATACTTAAGTGGGGACATACTGGACCCCTGCCCTGGACTCCATTAAGGCCATAGCCAGTCCCAAGTTCAGGAAGAACTGTCTTCTACTCAAATTTCTCTGCTGATGCCTCCATAATCCTCCCACAACAAAGATTCTCATTTTCTCTGTTTTAAGAACAAGAACAGAGTACCTGGGTGGCTTATTTCGTTAAATGTCTGACTCTCGGGCGCCTGGGTGGCTCAGTGGGTTAAAGCCTCTGCTTACCGCTCAGGTCATAATCTCAGCATCCTGGGATCGAGGCCCGCATCGGGCTCTTTGCTCCATCGGGCTCTTTGCTCGGCGGGGAGCCTGCTTTCTCCTCTCCTTGTCTCTCTGCCTGCCTCTCTGCCTACTTGTAGTCTCTCTCTGTGTGTCAAATAAATAAAACCTTAAAAAAAAAAAAAGTCTGACTCTCGGTTTCAGCTCAGATCTTGAGATGGAGCTCTGTGTGGAACCCCAAGCTGGGAGGGGGGGATGGGGGCTCTGATCAAAGGTTCTCTCCCTTTGCCCCTCCCCTGCTCTGTTTCAAATAAATAAATCTTAAAAAAAAAAAAAAACAAAACCCAAAACAATAAAAAAGGATTTGGAAGAATTATCAAATTATTTGAATTAGAAAATCTCCCCCAATCTCCATCTGAAGAGTTGCCATCGGGAGTTACCAATTTTCATGGTAACCCTTTTCCTATAGTTTACCACTCCTTCCCCATCCCAGCCAAGGCCCCTGCCTCTTCCAACCTGACAGGGCCAAGAAACCAGAACCAGACCTCCCTGTTCTAATGAACACACCACCAGTCCTAGAAACTGTGTATCTTCCCAAGGCCCTCCCTGCACGTGAAGATAAAATGAGATGACTGAACTAAGTGGCTTTATTGGGAGAGAGCCAGGATTACAACCGACTTAAGAGTTGGCATTGGGACCCTTCTTCTTGCCAAAAGTGGGCACAACATTGACAAAGCGCCGGTTGTACTGCATCCGCCGCTTGGCTCGGCCTGTCTTCTTCTTCTTTTTCTCCTGTTTGGCCACCTGGGAAAAGAGAGGGATGATCAGACCTTCCACACCTTCCCTCAGTCTTAACTCCAGGGAAAGAAAAGGCAAACACAGAAAAAGACCAAAGGTCTTGGCTTAGCTTAACAAACAAACCAAACCAAACCCACACACAAAAAACAAAAAAAACCCAGTCTAAACACCAGCGCTAACACTGTCACCTACCTTGGGAGTCTGCCCTCTTACTTTTCCAGCACGGGCCAGAGAACCATGGACTTTACCTGCGGTGGGAAAGGTTAGAAGGCAGTTAGAGCAAGAAGGCCCCACCCAGCTCAGAATCCCAACTCCAGCCTTTAAAGATAAACAGGAACCAACGGGGAATGAAAACAAACTTGCAGAGATAGGACCTCTGACCAAGAGTGTTTAGTATGGTACCTTCCAGGGTTTCACTTCGGAATTCTCCAGCCCCCTGAGTTTAAACAAGAACTGAAAAGCACCTTGGGGAATCCAGTCTGGCTTGATTTTAGTGAACAAACAAGGGGCTAGTAAGTAATTGAAACAGAAGTAGACTGGCTCAGTCTCCCACGGACCTCTTCATGAGGAAAGTAAACAGGAAGAACCACCCTGGGGTTAGGACACCAAACTCCACACCCCACACTCGGTATTATGAGCTTACAAACATTTGAAAGTACGATGCTCCCCAACTCACCTCCAAGCATGCGGCCGGCTACTTCCAGGGTGGTCAGAGCCTCCACTCCACACTGACCTAGGGTAGCCTCATCCTCCAGGGGCGTGCCTGCCAGGAGCACGACTTGATCTTCGGGAGCGATGCCCTCCAGCGAGGCTACATGAGCCTACGGGGAAAAACAAGACTCATCAGCGTTCCCGCGGGAGCGAGATTGAAAAACACAAAAGGACGGTGCCCAGGAAGCACCACGCAGCCTTACCTTGATCTGAGCGACCGTCTCCTGGCCGGTCACCTCGAGGGTGTGTAGCTCCTGGGCGCGGACAAAGAGCTGCATGTCGGCGACTAGACAAAGAAAGGCTCGTAAGAGGAGAATGGTCTGGGAGAGAGGGGTTGGGGGAAGGCAGCGGGCGGGCACCGATCGCGCTGGGATATAGGTGGTCGCGGGATCTCACGTGGGTGAAGGCCGGGCCTGCCAGGGAGGTCGGTTGGGGACTTGGAAGCTGGCTCTCAGAACACATCCTCTCCCTCTATTTTCCCCGCGCTCTCTGACTTAGCGGCCAACCTGCTACTAGGCCCTCCAGATGCGGGGTGGCCCAAATCTTACCTGAACCGCGGGCACCGCAGCCGCTACCGCGAAGATGGAGTCGAGAAAGAGGAAGGAGCAGGGGCGCGCACGTCCTCACTGCCTGCTGCGTGTCACGTCACTGCTGGGCGACCGCTAGAACCTTTGGTTTTTGTACCGCCCACGGCAGTCCTAGCTCCGCCTCTTTACGCTTTGCGCAGGCGTTCTTTCGGTCCCGGGAGCGCGCGCAGGGAGGGGCGGGACCTGGCCGGTTGCGCGCGCGGAAGGCGGGTGTACGGGAGCAGTTCAAGATGGCCGCGGCCATGTTCCGCGCTACGCTGAGAGGTTGGAGAACCGGCGTCCAGCCGGGCTGCGGGCTACGGCGACTGGTGAGAACGCTGAGCCTGGGGATGGGGGAAGAGGGCTGCGTTGAATCTCATTGTTACTCCTGTAACCCTGGAGCTCGGATACAAGATAGAAGCAACATGCGAGGCCTGTAGTGCGCCTCGGTGTGTGGGGCTTAGAACGTGATTGGTGGGCCGTTTGGGTTAGTCAGAGCTGGGAGGGGCTGCACATCGACTCCAGCGAATTTTTTAAAAGGGATACTGTTCCGCAGGGTAGGGGTGGGCCCCAGATCATTGGCGACAGTAAGGGGAACCTAGAGTTCATGATATACAGGCCACTTCATTCTGCTTCCCTCTTCTCGTAACCCCGGGGCCTGTCAGGACTCCAGGGTATCTGCTGCGAAAAGTGTCCAAGAAGGATCTCAGGCTGGGAGATGGGAGGACAGCTTGCGGAGAGTTACCTTAGGTAGATTGTTTGTTAATGTCTTAATTTTTCCTAGATAGAAAAGGGGTAATAAAATACCTAACTTGATTGTGTCATTTAAGAATTAAGTCAAAACAATACCCGTAATACATTTAGTCCACCCAGTGCCTGGTGGTGTTTATATGAGGGCAGAATGTTTCAGGTAAGCGAGGGTCACATCGGATGATTGTGAGTGAGATTATGACGATTGCTAGATTATGAAGCGCCTAATCCAGAACTAGAACATTTCAATAGAGCTTTTAGAGGAAACTTTAAAATACTGAAAAATGCTACGTTGGTCAGACTTAACAGTAAATTGACTTTGGCTTTTTTTTTTTTTTAAGATTTTTATTTATTTATTTGTCAGAGAGAGAGAGAGCGCACAAGCAGGCAGAATGGCAGGCAGAGGCAGAAGGAGAAGCAGGCTCCCTGCCGAGCAAGGAGCCTGATGCGGGACTCGATCCCAGGACTCTGGGATCATGACCTGAGCTGAAGGCAGCTGTTTAGCCAACTGAGCCACCCAGGTGTCCCTGACTTTGGCTTTTGAGTCACACAGAAATCCTAAGGGGCAGCCTCTTCAGAGTGCCTGAATTTCTTTTCTAGTCTCACCTCTACCCTGACAAACTGAAGTCTGGGGCTTTCCTATTTCCAGGCTTTTATTTATGCCATTCTTTGCACCTGTAGTGTTTTCTTTTTTTATTTAAGTTCTGCCTTTTCTTTGTTGGCTGGGTGTGTAGTGGGTGGGCTGATGGGAGCAATGGTTGTTTGTTTTTGTTTTTGGCCTCAGAGCCAAACCCAGGAGCCTCCTGAGTACCCTAGCTTTGTGGAGTCTGTGGATGAATACCATTTTGTGGAGCAACTGTTACCCCCTACCAGCATCCCAAAGCCACCAAAGCATGAACATTATCCTACTCCCAGTGGTTGGCAGCCACCCAGAGGTGAGCTGGGCGATGGGGATGGCTTGAGGGTTACAGGGGAAAACCTCCCTCTCCCTAGTGGTTTACCTCCCCATTTGAGGCTCTGGATTCCCCAGTAGGTTCAGGACTTGTGTTGAGGTCTCTCAGGGCTTACATCTGTCTCATGTTCAAGGAAGGGCCTGGGAATGCAGGCCTGTTTTATTAGTACCCATCTATCCACACTGTTGGGATGAGGTCTTCCCATTCCGGAAAAGTGAAGCAGAGAGTGAAGACCTAAGAGCTGGGACCCCCACTCCCACCCCAGTAGGCCTTGTACGTACCATCATTGAGAACACAGCTTGGGAGTTGGGCAGTTCTGGGTTCAAATGTGGCTCTGCTGTTCATTGCCAGTGTGATCATGAGTTAGTCACTTAACTTCTCTCATCTGGACTTTCAGCAAGATGAAGATAATCTGCTCAGTACATAAACACTTAGCACAGAGCCCAGCATGTGGTAGGTAGGTGTTCACTGCTGTAAATCCCCATTTCTTTGCACCAGAGATTGATATTACTCTCCCTGACCCAGGGGAGAAGTGCAAGGATTGGCCCCAGAGAGGGACCTAAAGATCTAGGGAGGCATGGGCTTAACTTCATTTCTTCTTGAGCACCTTCTGCTGCTAGGCCCTCTGCTGGGCCTGTGAGGTTACCAGGGCGAACCAGCTGGTCTTAGCTTCAATTTAGGGAAAGAGCAGGTGTTCTGACCTGAAACCTAGAGGTGGCTTTACCATTGGGTGCACTGATTCTCTATACACTGTGAGGGGAAGGGGATCAGCTAAGCCTGGGGAGATTTGGCTTCTCACCGTTCTTCCATATGACAGACCCCCCACCCAACCTGCCCTACTTGGTGCGGCGCTCTCGAATGCACAACATCCCTGTCTACAAGGACATCACACATGGCAACCGCCAGATGACTGTCATCCGGAAGGTGGAGGGGGACATCTGGGTAAGTGAGGGCATGAGTCGGGGGCTGAGTCACCCTTTCAGGGCTGAAGGGATGGGAGTCTTACTAGAGGGGATGGCCTGACTAGGCTTGATTTATCATCATCTTCCCTCTCCCTCTCCAGGCCCTGCAGAAGGATGTGGAAGATTTTCTGAGTCCACTGCTGGGGAAGACACCTATCACCCAGGTCAATGAGGTGACAGGTACCCTGCGAGTCAAGGGCTACTTCGACCAGCAGCTCAAAGCCTGGCTCCTGGAGAAGGGCTTCTGAGGCCCAGCTGAGCCGCCTGCATGACAGCATCCTCCCCCCCACCCCCCCAGACTAGAGTTCAGGGGGTTTTGGAAGGAGTGAGGTGGCTGTTGGAGCACCTAGGACAGGAGGTATAAATGCCAAGGCTGAGAGCTTGCACGGGGCTAAAGGGCTTCAGAGCAGGCCTCGCTCACATTGAGGGGGAACGGGACCCTCCCCACAGGTGCCAGCAGCGGGGGAGGGCTGTCTGCCAGCGGAGACCCTGCCTCCATTCGAGCTCATTGGACCCAGCTGTTCTGATTCTGGAAGTTGTTGACTCATGGATGTAATAGCCCAACCTAGTCTAGGGGCAGGTAGCATAGAGCAAACCCACGGAGTACATTTCTTCCTTGGCCCTCAGACCCTCACTGCTGCAGACATTCTCAAGCCCTTGCCTCAGGCCAGACTTGGTTTGGTGGAGGCTGTGCAGAACACAGAGGGCTCAGGGATGGGTCCCGGAGGTCTTCAGTTCCAAGAGCGGTCAGTGCTGGGCACAGGCACAGAGAGAGGGTCCATGTCAGCCCCTGAGCTCATCCCTTTTACCCATGGAGAAGTAGAAGGCCCCGTCACCTGGGCTCCAATCTTGGGAGAGTTGGGCCTGACTGCATCTCTAGCTCTAGTGATTAGCTCAAGCTGGTCTTTCCACAAGGGGGTGCTCAGAACCACCCAGCAGAGCCAGCCTGCCCCCCACCCCACTTGCTGGCCTGGTATCAAGGCTGGAGAGGGGCTTTGCAGGAAGGATGCTGGCCTTTTGCCCCTGCCATCCCGTCCCACCCCCAACCAACAAACCTTCACACTCGCCCCATCTGTGGGTCACTGTTGACCCAAGGTCAGAGGTCTGAGTTCCCACCCTCAAAGCCTGGCTCCCCTACTTGTCCTCTGACCTAAGGCAGGGAATTTAACTTCTCTGAGGCTCAGTTTCTCCATATGGAAAATGGGGATAGCTCCATATTAGTTGAATGACCTGTCTAAAGAAACCCATGCTCCTGGGGATTCTCAAGTCGCCAGCCCGAGCAAGCAGCAGCCTGGCACGCTCATCCCATGACACCAGCTCCACCTGTCACTGATGCGAGTCTTTATTTGGCTGTATATACAATTTAAGCTATTAAAATTTGTACAATATTTACAAATTAAATAATCATCTGAAACGGTCTCCACCAACTCTTGTAACACAGAACCGAGGGAAAAAAAGACAGGGGCAGGCGGGCCTCGGCTCCTGTGGTCCCTACCTGGCCTAGTGCCTTTTCTTAACTGGAAAGACCAGGAGCCTGACACTCCTGCTCCTCTTTCCTAGAGTCAAGCATTCAAGTTCAAAGACAAAATTAAGCCAAAAGACAACAGTAAGGAAGTAGTTCCAATTCTTCTAAACTCGAGAGACATTCTGTTAAGTCGAGAAGTAGGCCTTCCACAGATTTGGGGGCTTGCAGTGGTTCGGGAGCAGACACACGAGCCCTCAGCCTGGCTCGAGGCTGGGCAGTGGTTGCTGGGTGAGACCACAAACGGTCTCACTTGCTAGACAGACTGTAGGGAGAGGAGGGCCTGGGGAGAGGGGCAGGGCACCTCACTGCTGCCTCCCAGGCACACCTTTCCCTGAGCTGGGCGGTTGCCAGTAAGACGTGCAAACACCACGGGGCATAAGTGACACAGCCACCATCACAAAGGGCTTCTAGGGAGTTTAGGGTAAGAAAAGGGACAGCAGTACCAGTCCTGGTGGGTGGCCCAGGGAACCAGTTCCTGGCCTGCCTCCAGCTCCTTAAGTTCACACATGGGATCGGGGAGCTAATACTGTTTAGCATGAAAGCAACTTCACAAACACACACACAAGTGGGGCTTGGAGGGGCTGCCCCTTCTCCCAGAGAGGGGGGAGGGGGGAGAGGGCTTCTCAGAGACTGCGCCTTCCTGCCTTCACGGCCCCAGAACAGACTGAAGGATGGGAGAGAGAGAGGCCGGAACGGACCCAAGATCCCCACGGCTGCCCGGGACTGGAAGGGCTGGAGTCAACTGGGGCCTCAGGCGTCTTTCCACTTGGCCTAGGGGATGCCACCTCCTTCGTCTCAGAGCTGGGGGTCGCTACTCCCTGGAGCACATGGAGAGGGAGTGGGCACTTGGTGGCAGGACGCGTTACGGCAAGGGCTGCTCAAGAGAGTGGAGGCAGCGGCAGGACTGGGGCAGTATCAGTGGGCGACGGGGGACTCCAACTTCTGCAGGCGGCGGCGGCGGAGCTCCGCTGCGTCGGGCTCCCCGTCCTCAGGCAGCTCCTCCGTGCCCAGTGACTCAGGAGCTGGGGACAGAGTTCAGAAGTGGAACCGAGAGAAATTCCTTCCCCGCTCCCCCCGCCAACCCCCTGGCCGACCGAGACTACCTGGAGGCTTTTCAGGCTCGGGGGCTGGTGGGGAGGCCCCTGGGGAAGGGGTGGTGGTCTCAGAGCTGGGGATGCTGGTGGGGGAGGCAGCAGTGACCACCGCAGGGGCAGTCTCCTCAGTGGGGCTGACGGAGGTGGCAGGCCGGGGGGGCCTGGGAAGAGGAGGAAGAGGCAGGTGAGGCCTTGACATCCTGGCAGGACTGGGCAGATTCCTCAGCCCCTGTGAGCCCTGCAGGGCAGTGTCAGCACTGACGTCTGCCTGCAGCCTGAGTTAGCAGCAGGCACGTGCGAACACGTGCCTCGGGAGTGTGGGCCCACACCGCACATGGGCTGTGACCCACCCGCTGCCGAGCACTGGTGGCCGTGTTCGCTCCGAGGCTGCGGTCTCTAGCGGGGTGCCAGGCTCCTAATGGGTACCCGCAGACTTTCCACTCAATAAAACCGCTCTCAAATCTCTGACTCCAGGGCGCCTGGGTGGCTCAGTGGGTTAAAGCCTCTGCCTTCGGCTCAGGTCATGATCCCAGGGTCCTGGGATCGAGGCCGGCATCGGGCTCCCTGCTCAGTGGGGAGCCTGCTTCCTCCTCTGCCTGCCTCTCTGCCTACTAGTGATCTCTCTCTCCGTGTCCAATAAATAAATAAAACCTTAAAAAAACATTAAAAAAAATCTGACTCCAGTGCCGAGCGTGGCACTCGGTGCACGTGACCTTTGGGCGGGCCTTAGAGCCCTTCTATTCAAATGAGGTGATAGTGCTCACGGAGCAAGTGAGTGGTGGGACCAGAACTTGAATTTAGGGCGGGCTGGCTCTGGAGGTCTTTTTACTCGCAGACTCAGATCAGGGCCAGCGGTTCCCAGGCACAAGGCCACCACTTGTGAGATGGGTTCACATGAGCAACTAAAGCACTGAGAATTGGGAGTCGTCTGATTTTAGAAAGACCTAAAGGAACGGGATTCGAAGTCCGCTCCCTACTAAACGTCAGCCCCCCCGAGACCCGGGCAGGCCTGCAGCCAGAGGACAGAGGCCTCGAGAACCCGGAGCCCCCAGTCTGCCGGAAACACGGGCGGGCCTGGGCCAACAGGCGTCACGGGGTGGCCGAAGAGAGCGCGGCCAGGGACCCGGCTGGGGGCCCCCCGAGGCATCCACACCCCCGCGCCCCGCGCCCCGCGGCCGTACCCCAGCGAGGCGAGCACGGTGAGGTACTGGTTGATCTGCAGCATGGCCGCGTCCAGCAGCGTGTGGATGTTGCGCAGGCTCTGCAGCCGAGCCTCCAGGTGCTGCCGCTCGTGGCCTTCCAGGGCCCGCAGCTCCTCCGGGGTCAGCCCAGCAAAGCCGGCAGGCGGCACGGGCATCGGGGGAAAGGCTGGAGAGAGGCCGAGGCTCAGCCTGGGCCCGACCACCCCCCCTCGCCCCCACCAACCCCGAGGGCGGCTCAGCTTACCAAAAGGTGGAGGCAGCGGCATGCCCATCCAGGGGGGAGGGAAGGGGAAGCCGGGGGTGGGGGCGGCC
>LNAC01000014.1:3925961-3969891 GCA_002007465.1 Ailurus styani
GGAGCTGGGGGGCGGGGGGACCGGCGGGAAGGGGCCCACGGGGGGCCACAGCGGGAACATGCCTGGAGGAAAGGGAGGCAGGAGGCCCTGGGGGACTGCAGAGAGAGGACGGGGCAGGGAGGGAAGGTCCAAAGTGAGACAGGTGCAAGTCACACACAAGGGGCTGGCTGCTAGGAACCCTGTCCCTGCTCCCAAGGGCCGCTCTGATCAGCACTGATGACCCATGACTACAAACGAGCCACTGATGTCTCTTCCCAGGACCCCCTTCCCCGCCCAGACTGAGCTTCTGGAGGATAGGGAGTCAGATTCGCCTCAGGGTTTCCCAAACCCAGCTCAGAACAGGGTGTGCTGGATGCCAAATGAGGGGGCCACTCACAGTTGGGGGGCTGCGGCAGGAGAGGTGGGGGGTGAGCGGCCGGCGGTGGGCCCTGCTCGGCTGGCTCCGGGGGCGGCGGTGACTGGGCGGGCAGTGATGCCCGGAGGACATCCATCCGGCAGGTGGGGCAGGTCTGCTGCCGCTGGAACCAGGAGCGCAGGCAGCTGCGGGGGGTGGGGGTGGGGTGATGACCAGGAGATGGTCAGCGGGTCCCTGGGGAGGGCCAGCCTTCCAGAGCCTCTCCCCTGGCGTCAGGCTCCCCCTCACCTGGTGTGGAAAATGTGGTTGCAGGGCAGTCTCTTGGCCCCGGTCACCATCTCTTCTCGGCAGATGATGCAGACGTTGTCCATTGCCTGGAGTTCCTCCGGGGTGGCATCTGGATACCTAGTTAGGACAGGACAAGGGCAGGTCAAGACCAGAGGTGGAGACGGGGGAACCCGGGGTAGAGCTTGCGACAGCAGCCGGACCGGCCCACTTACAGCGTGTTCATGTTCCGGATGGCTCGGCGGGACATGATGGCATCCGTCACAGCCTTCTTGAACTGCCTGAGAGGCCAATTTCGGTGAAAGGTGGGTGAGGGGGGTGAAGATCAGGTGTGGGTCGGGGGCAGGGCGGGCTGGGCTGCGCTGGGCTTACCTCATGGCCAGGTACATGGGCCGGATGGCGAAGAGAGGGAAGGTGTGCACCTTGATCATGATAGTCATGAAAGCCATGTACAGCAAAACCTTGATGAAGCCTGGGGGCAAGGGGAGGTGCAGAGAGCAGCAGTCATGGGGCCTGGGAGGCAGGGCTGGGGACGCTGGTCCGGGTCAGGGGAGGCCCAGGCTCTTCTCACCTGTGAACAGCTCCGTGTAGAGCATGTACACGGCCTTATTGTCCCAGGGGTTCTCGCTCTGGAGGTCCACGGAGTGCAGGACGTACTTGATGAAGATGGTGAGGACCATAGTCATCAGGATCGCATACTGGGGGGGGAGGAGGGGGCGGGGACGTAAGCGCACAGCGCCCCCTGGCGGCTGTCACACTCTGCTGGGGCCGGGGGTCTGCAGGGCAGAGCGCAGCCATGGGCTTGGATGCGGCTGCCCCCAGCAAATCCACTCCGGGGCTGCCCTGACTTCTGGCAACTCACCCACCCTCTCCAACCCTGACGGCCCGTCTGTCCAATTACAGAATTAAGTGTCCCTTTGTAACGACATGGCTCTGCCGATAAAAAGCCACAGGTGCACTGCTCGGTATAGGGTCTAGCCTTCAAGTGAGCGCTCAACCAGTGGGAGGTGCCGGCACCGAACACACCTCCCCCCCCCCCCCCCCCNTCCTGCCGGGCATCAGCAAACTGCTCCTCGGGCCGCCTTGTCCAGGAGGCCCTCCCGGAGTGCCAGGTTGGGGCTGCTCCTCCCCACGCGCCTCCCCCCGTGCTTCCCCCGCTCTCCTGGGTGTGTGTGTGTAGAAGGCGGGAGCTGACACGAACTGATGGCTACCCCCTGGTGGCCCGCATGGGCCTGGCCCCAGAACAGGTGCTCGGGAAGGGTCTGTCGGGTTATTCAAGGTACGTTTGGTGCCACCTCAGGCGGTTTTACCTCAAAACCAAACACCAGCTGCACAGAGGCCCCACGGGTCAGGATGCTGTGATAGGCATGGCTGACGAAGAGGAAGTCCAGGATACCCAGGAGGAACATGAGGGCTGTGGGGACCCCCCCAAATGGGGGGGGTTGGTGGGGTCAGCACCAGGCCTGATGGCCACCTCCTGCTTTAAGACCCCTCCCTCCCACCCTCCAGCCCACCATGGCCCTAGCCATCTAGTCAGGCGGCACACTCCGCTGACCCCAGCCCCCTGGGGACTCTAGTTTTGCCTAGGAGGGTATCAGAGCGGCCCGAGCTCCAGGTGAGAAGGCCAAAGCCTGAGGGGCTGGGCAGCTGAGGAGCCCTGGAGTGGAACAGGGCAGAAATGATGCAAATTAACTTCCCAATTTATCTTTCCTGTACAGCTGTGGGTCGAGGGGGATGCCTGCGCTCTAGGGTACAGGACCATGGTTAGTGACTTGTCACGTTCCAATCGTCCACGGAGCCTCTTCTCCCTCCTGCTCCCTCCTCTCCCCTCCCGTGGATCTCACTCACAGACAATGCGGCAGTGAAAGAGCCAGGAGATATTGGGGCTGCGTTCCATCTGAGGCAGAGAGGAAAGGGGGCCCATCAGGAAGGCTGGGGCTCACCCCACATCCCTAACCCGGCCTTCACTGCCCAAGCCTACCCACCAAGCCAATGCCTGGCTCCCATCTCCTTCAGAGAACACCCCCCCTGATCCAACTCACAAAGTCCACCCGGTCCTCAGCCAGCCAGTGAAAACACTTGAGGAAGAGAAGGAGGGTGAAGAGTGCAACAAAGCGGGGGCTGAAGTCGTCCCGAAAGACGGTGAAGGCCAGACAAGTCTCAGTGACAGCATACCAGGAACGTTCCAGAAGGTGCTGGGAGGTGGACAAGGAATGATGAGGAACTCAAGACATTCTGCTCGCCCAGCTCCCTGCCCCTCGCTTTTGGAGTCATGAACGTCTTACCTCCATCTCTGCAGCCCTCAGCTGTCCAAAGAACACCTTACCCATCACTTTGCCCAAGAGAAACACAAGGACAAAGGCCTGGATGTAGAGGACCTAGGAGTGAGAAGAAGCTATGGTTTGAGGTCACTTTCTGCTCTGCTGTGTCTGGGGCTCCTCATTCGGGAACCCCCCCCCCCACGTCCCCATCCCAGTGAATTCAAAGGCAGGCAGCTAGTGGGCTGCTTGGCTTCTCTCCCACTTACCTGACCTCTAGCTCCGCCCCCGCCTCAAGCAGACTCCGCCTCCCCGCCCAGGGAGCTCCCCCGACCCTGAGCCCCGAACTCACTGCCATGCTGGGGCTGGACTTGGTCAAGTACACCACGGTGGGGTAGAACTGGTGCTTGAGGTAGTAGGCATGAGCCACCACGGCGCCGGTCAGCGCCAGGCTGGCTGCCATCATCACTGCGGTGCGGAACATTGCCCGGCTGGACACCTGCGGGGGGAAAGGGACCGAATCACCCGCGTGAGGCGCACACCGTGCACACCCAGCCCAGGGCCCGACACGCAGTGTCACCAAAAAGGAGGAGGGGGAAAAAAAAACCCGCCTCGCCTCCCCCTCGCAATCATGACGTCAAGCACAGCATCCGCACCCCCAATTTACAAATAAGAAAATGGAGGCTCAAGGGGGTTCAGCGAGCCCAGTGACGCCAGGCATGGAGCCCGGGTCGGTCTTGTTTCAAATCTAAGGCTTTCCACGCCGCCTGCCAAGCCGCCGCCTCCAGGGAGGCACGAGGAGAGGCGAACGTGCTGCAGGAAGGGGGACCGCTACCACGGCCTCTAAGTGAAGACGATGGGGAGAACGCACACGCAGAAAGCTCCAGAAGCAGGAACGTGCCGCCTGGACCGGGAGAAGCCAGGCGCTGGGGGGCGCAGGCGGGCAGGCGACAGCGCCGGTGACAGCTCGGCCAGGGTGGGCAGCGGCGACGCGCGCCCCGCGGGAGCGGGCGGGGTGCCTCAGCCTGGAACCCTGGCGTCCCCCCACCCCCGGGGCGGCGTCCAGTCCGGGGCAGGGGAGAAACGGCCGATCGCCGGCACGCAGCGGCGGCACGGAGAGGGACCCGGGGCGCCCCCGCACCTGTGATCGCCGGGAGCTGCGAGCGACGCAGGCGGGGCCCGGCCTCCGGAGAGCAGCCGCGCGGGCGCCCGAGGTGCACGGCCGCTGACAAGCCGCGAGCGGGGCTGAGGGGCCGCGCCGACCCCGGAGCCCTCAAGCGGGAGGGCCCAGGTCCCGACTCCCAGCCCCAACCCGGGCCCGATCCCGGCCGACTCACCAGGAGCGCAGCGCCGCGAGCCCGCTCGATCCCCGCGACTGCGGAGGCGGCTCCGGTTAACAACACTCCCCACCCCCTGCGAGCCGGAACTCCGGGGGTGAGACACCTCACTTCCGGCGGGGAGCGGTGTGGAGCGTACCAAGTGCGCCCTCCGCGGTGCCGGCGGCAGGGGCCCGGCACCGTATGTAGGCTTCGTGCCCACGGCCGGAGCAAGACATGCGAGACGTGCCCGCAGCGGAGCAGGGCCGGCCGGCCGGCGGCTGGAGTCCCCCGACGATCAGTCCCGGATGGTATCGCCCCCGTCTCGGAGTGGACTCAACCTAGGGGGAGGACTCGGGTTCTCAAGGCGGGGAGGAAGGTGGGCTTTGTGCGGGCCGTACCACTTGGAGGGGGGAGTGTGCCCGGGACAGGCACGACGTGCTTAAGAGAAATAAAGACATAAAATGTTTTAGAGTCTCATTCCAGAAGATCTCACAGCAATTTGACAAATGAGATGTTTTCCTGGAGAACTAGATTCAGAAAAGAAAATTTTGCTCCTCCAGGATCACCCCCCAATTGTGCAGGAGTGTGTTCGGTCCCCGTGGCTGCTGCTGATTGGCCGAGATTGAGTTACGCGGACCAATAAGAAAAAGGAAGGAAATTTGCCGGCCTATGGAGAGAGCGAAGCAGGTGAGCGGTTGCTAGGCACTAAGGCAGCGTTGCCTAGGTCTGGGTCCAAGCCTGGTGGGCGGACAGCTGGCGGGGACGGGCCGGGGGGGGGGGGGGGNTCCGTGGGCGGATGCTCTGTGTCTGCCCAGCGGGAACGTTTGCTGCGCCACGACAGGGAGGCGCAGGCTGTTGTGTCTAGGACTAAGAAGACAGATCTTTAATATCTGCTAATCTTGCAATAGTGTTCAATGCAAAGGGATCGACTTCAGCTTCCCTGTGCCTATGGCTTTGCCCTCCTTGTGTTGTCCACTCCCCAGCCATAACCGCAGCCACCACGGGTCTTGGGTTCCCCGTTAGTTCAGTGTGTGTCTCAGTCGCAGCGAAGCCAGTCTGCTCATTGACAGAATGAAGCCAATAGTTCAATTTGTGTCTTCCATTTTCTTCTGTCTCATGTAGCAATCAATCACCAAAGTGTAGGGGCTAGGAGGTGCCATTCTCATTTTGTACGTGGGATTATGGAGGTTCAGAGATTTAACAAGACCTGTTCTAGGATTGGCATCGGGTCTGCCTGACGCTAAATTCCCATCCTCTTGGCCTCAGGAACCTTCACCACCTCCTGAATTGCCCTGACCGGTTTAGCTTGTAACCTGTTACAGAGTTGGCTCCCTGACAAGGCCATGTGTTACTTTCTAGTGACTGTATCCAGTGGTCAGCTTTCAGTTCTTGCCTGCCTCGACCTCTCTCCTCTTCTAAGAAGTCTCCTCCCTGAGTTTCCGTGATCCCAGAGGCCTCTGCTTTTCTTTCTGGCTGTGCATCTGCCCCTTTTCTCTGTCCTTTCCCGTCAATCCTAGATGTTGATGTCCATGTCGGTCCCTTCTGTTTGTTTTCTCTGCCTAACGTCTTCTGCTCCGGTGGACTCCATACCCGCACCCACGTGCTGATGACTCCCAGGTCTGGTCTCCAGCTGGAGTACCTCGGTTTTTAAAACATTTTCGTGTTCCTAGTCCTCTCCCCCTACCCCGGCTTCAGAAACCTAGGCATCTTGTTCACCCTCTCCCTCTCCCATCTGTCCCCACACCCGAACTGGTAATTAAATCATTTATTCAGTTGTCTACAAACATGTGTCTGATGCAGCCTGTTCTAGGAACTCAGGATATCAGTGACAAAATAACAATCTCTGCCTTTGTGAAGTTTTACCCTGGTGGGTGTGATGGAAGATAAACCATATGCATGACATAAGTGAATTCTCTACTATGTTGGGAGGTAATAAGTAATAAGAGCTATAGGCAAAAAAGAGCAGACTCAAAAGGAATCAGGAGTGTGGTGGCGGTGCTTGAAGCAGGTTGCAGTGTAAGTGAGAAGCTGAACAAAGACTTGAAGGAGGAAGGGGCGTGAGCCAAAGAAACCTCTGGGTAAGGAGTCGCAGCTGGTTAAGAGTTGACCTGTCCTGGTTTGTTGGGAGGAGGCGAGTGTGGCTGGAGTGGAAATAGCAAAAGGGTCAGTGGGAGGAGGAGGAAGAACCTGATGGCGTCAGCCATTACAAGGACTCTGGCTTTTACTCTGGATGACAGGAGGAGCCATTGGGGGCTGCTGAATAGAGGTGGAACACACTCTACTTAAGTCTAAAAGGATCACCCTAGCACCTGTGCTATTGAGTGAGCTGGGGTAGGGGCAGAGGGAGAGGGAGACGCAGACTCTCCCCTGAGCAGCGAGCCCAGCGGAGGGCACCTGACTTCAGCTCAGATCATGATCTCAGGGTCCGGGGATCTGGCCTGAAGTCATGCTCCAAGCTCAGCAGGGGGTCTGCTTCTCCCTCTCCCTCTGCCCCGCGTGCGCTCTGTCTCTCATTCTAATAAATAAAATCTTAAAAAAATAACCAAAGCCAGGAATCTATTGTAACTTCCTGAACCTGATAAATGGCATGTATGAAAAATGCACAGCTAACATTACACATAATGGTAAAAGACTGAACCCTCTCCCTCTAACACCAGATACAGGAAAAGAATGTCCACACTTGTCACTTCTATTCGGTATTATACTGAACGTTTTAGCCAGGGTATTTAGGGAAGGAAATAAATAAAAAGCATCTAGTTGGAAAGGAAGAAATAAAAGTATCTCTATTTGCAAATGACAGGATCTCGTATATAGAAAATCCTAAAGAATCCATAAAAAAATTATTAGAGTTAGTAACTGAGTTCAGCAAGGTTGCAGGATAGAAGATCAATATGCAAAAATCAATTGTAGTTTTATTCACTAGCAATGAACAATCCACAAATGAGATCAAGAAAATTCCATTTACGATGCACCAAAAAGAATAAAATTCTTATGAATAAATTGAACAAGAGAAGTGTAAGGCTGGTACACTGAATATTACAAAATATTGTTGATAGAAATTAAACAACTAAATGATGGCATAGTCCCCAAAATTGATCTAAAAATTCAGCTAGTCCCTGTCAAAATTCCTGTTGCTTTCATTGCAAAAATTGACGAGGTGATCTTCAAATTCATGTGGAAATGCATGAGATGCAGAATAGAGAAAACATTCCTGAAAAGGAAGAAGAAGGTTGGAGTACTCATACTTCCTGATTTTTAAAACTTAGTACCAAGCCACAATAATCAAGATTATGTAGTATGGACGAAAGAATAGACAAATAAAGCAATGGAGTAGAATTAAAAGTCCAGAAATAAACACAGACATTTATGGTCAATGGATTATCAACAAGGGTGCCAACATGATGCAGTGGGGGAGAAATAGTCCTGTTAACAAATGGTGCTGGGAACCCTACCTCACACCATACACAAAAAAATTAGCTCAAAATGGGTCAAAGACCTAAATGTAAGACCTAAAACTATGAAAGTCTTAGGGGAAAAAACAGGCATAAATCTTCATGAGCTTGGGTTAGATAATGGTTTCTTGGATATGACAACAAAAGCACAGCAATGTAAGAAAAACTAGATAAATCGGACATCATCAAAATGTAAAATTTTTGTGCTTCAAAAGACACCATCAGGAAATTGAAGAGACAACTCACAGAAAAAGAGAAAACATTTGCAAATCATATATTTGATAAAAGACTTGTATCTAGCATATAAAAAGGACTCTTAAAACTCAATAATAATAAAAAATCTCAATTGAAAAATGGCAAGGGAGTTGAATGGAAATTTCTTCAAAGAAGAAATGACCAATAGGCACCTGAAGGAGATGCAAACCCAAACCACCATGGGATCACCTCACATGCATTAGATGGCTACATGGTTACAATAACACACACACACCAAGAGCAATGATAATAAGTATCAGCAGGGGTGTGGACATACTGGTACCTTTGTGCATTTCTGGCAGGAAATCTCAGTTCTCCTCCAAACTGACCTAAAATTTCAATCTAGATCAAAAGACTTTTTCATGGAACTTAAGAGTTTATTTTAAAAGGTCCATTTATATGGTGACATCTGGATGGCTCAGTTGGAAGAGCGTGCAACTCTTGATCTCGGGTTTGTGAGTTCGAGCCCCACATTGGGTGTAGAGATTACATTATAAAACAAACCAAAAAAAATGTGCGGTTCCTGGATGGCTCAGTCAGTTGAGCATCCAACTGGTTTTGGCTCAGGACATGATCTTAGGGTCATGGGATCAAACCACGAGTCAGGCTCCAGGCTCAGTGAGGAGTCTGCTTAAGATTCTTTTCCTCCCTCTCTCTTTGCCCCTCCCTCCCACTCTCTCTCTCTAAATAAATAAAATCTTTCTTTTTAGATTTATTTATTTATTTATTTATTTATTTATTTATTTATTTATTTGACACACAGAGAGAGATTACAAGTAGGCAGAGAGGCAGGCAGAGAGACAGGGAGAGGAGGAAGCAGGCTCCCTGCCGAGCAGAGAGCCCGATGCGGGCCTCGATCCCAGGACCCTGAGATCATGACCTAAGCCGAAAGCAGAGGCTTTAACCCACTGAGCCACCCAGACGCCCTAAATAAATAAAATCTTTAAAAAAAGAACCCTCTTCCTTTTCTAACCTGGTGGAGTGTACATAAATGAGTCTACATCTTTTTAAAGATATTATTTTAAAGCAATCTCTACACCCAACAAAGGGCTCGAACTCCCAAGATTAAGAGTCCCATGCTCCACCAACTGAGCCAGCCAGGTGCCCCAATACCAAGAATTTTTTAAAGTGAGTGGAATATGTGTAGTATATAGTATATCGTGTATAAAACAATTAGATTTTTTAAAAAGACTTTTTAAAGCAATCTCTACACTCAGCATGGGGCTTGAAACCACAACCCTGAGATTAAGAGTCACAGGCTCCAAGGACTAAGTCAGCCAGGTGCCCCTACATTTTCTCTTTTCATAGCATGGAATATTTCTTTAAGTAGTAAGAATGAGGTAAGTCTACATATCCTGATGTAGAAAAATTTCTAAGACATTTTATTAGGTTAAAAAAGTAACTTCCAGAATAATGTTAAAAGTATGGTCTCATTGATATAAAGAAAAAATAAGCCCCGTGTGTGTATTTGTATACATATTATGTATTACATGCACCTATTGACAAATAATACACTTTTAAAAGGGACACCTAGGGGTGCCTGGGGGGCTCAGTCCTTGAAGGGTCTGGCTTTTGGTGTCAGCTCAGGTCTTGATTTCAGGGTCGTGAGTTCAAGCCCCATGTTGTGTTCCACGCTGGGCATGGAGCCTACTTAAAGAAAAAAAGAAAATTAGATACAGGGGACATCTCCAGGGAAAAGAGAAGGAGGTGGGTTGGGGGGAGGAGTGTTGCGAAGAAAGATGGATGTTTTACCCTTCATATTTATGAGCAGCTTAAAACTGTATGAAAGAGAATATATTCATCTATTACTTGTGTAACCATTTCTAAAATGATTTCGAGGATTTCAATGACTCAAAAAAATGTAGGTACCCCATGACCCACCAATTTCAATTCTAGGAATCCATCTTGACAAAGAATTCCCTGAAACATGGTTTATAATAGAGAAAATTTAGAGACAACCTAAATGCTCATCGATTGGCCAATGGTGAAATTTATATAACCATACGGCAGAATGGTTACAGTAGTAACTAATGTTCATCAAATGCATCCTTACAAGGTGGACAGCATTACTTCCCTCATTATACAGATGAGGAAACAGAGACTCCGAGAGCTTGAGCCGTTGGATCAGTCACTTAGAATTGAAGTGGTGGGGTGCCTGCATGCCTCAGTGGGTTAAGCCTCTGCTGCCTTCAACTCAGGTCATGATCTCAGGGTCCTGGGATCAAGCCCCGAATTGGGCTCTCTGCTCAGCAGGGAGCCTGCTTCCCTCTCTCCCTCTGCCTGCCTCTCTGCCTAATTGTGATCTCTCTGTCAAATAAATAAATAAAATCTTAAAAAAAAAAAAAAGGAATCGAAGCGGTCGGACACAGTGTTTGAACCCTGTCTATCTGATTCCATAATCATTCACCTTGACCACTGTTTCCTAAATGCAGGCATTAAGAAGGATGAGTTTACATCAACGTCAGTGCCACGAAAAGTTGTCTATCCTATGTTATTTTGAAAAAAGATTGTAAAATGGTTATACAGTAAGATTTCAGTTTTGTGAACTGAAAAAAAAATAACCCTGAAAATATCTGCAGGAATATTCGCCAACTATTACGGGTGCTATTGTGGGTGGAAGGTGGAGCTAGGATTAGGTCTGTGTTTATGGAATGTGTTAGAAATTTCTGTAAGGTTTGAGTTTTTCACCAAGAAAGGGGATTCCTTTCATAAACAGAAAAAGATTTAAAAATAGAGGCAGCAGCCATCCCGGGTTGCTGGGAGCTGCATGGCAGGGTAAGCCTGAAGCTTCCTGGAGGAGGGCACCGTTGGCATTCTGGAAGACAAACAGCCTTCAGACCAGAGACCTGAGCTGCCTGCCCATAGGCACATCCCGCCCCTGGTTGAGTTTTGTTTGACCCACAAAGCACTGACAATTTTTTATCAATTAGTTGTCATCACTTAAAACATGTAAGATTTCACATAAGAAGTAAGGATGTCTTGCTCCTCCAGGAAACTTGCCTGTCCGGCCCCACTGGGCCCACCTTCTTGGTTAGAGCTGTTTGGATGGGGCCAGTGCTCTCCAGTCCCCAGTGGCCGAGGACACTCCCCGCTCATTATCTGTCCCAACTCTGTGGGCCTCTAGCTTTGTTACTTGGGGCACGTGTTGAAATGGAAACATTCTTGGCACTCCTTGACAAGTCATGCCCCCTCCTCAATTCAGCTGGGTATTGGCTTCAGGAATTTTTCCCGTCATTTATCTAACATACATTTATTACATTCTGTTTCTTCTCTAGACTAAGCCCATGCTGGTGTGAAAATTAAAAGGAAACCTCACTTAGAATGGAGCCAAGAGGCCAGCAGGGGGAGCTCTGAGGCCCATCTCGAGCTGTCAATTACAGACCCGACAGGAAGAAGGGGACCTTGCAAAGGGATACTCCTATACTATCCCAGCGAGGGAAAGGAAAATTTCTTCTTGCCCCAGCAGCAGCCCAGCCAGTGATGGAGAGTCAGAGCTCAGCCATTGAGAAGAGACCATACTTCAAGCTCCCAGTTTACTCCAATGGACTTTTAGTTTATAACCCCCGACTCCTCCCTTTCCTGTATAAAAGAGTGGTCCACCCCTCGGGTCAGGGACTTGCCTGTGGTTTTGCTGGAGGTTGCTTGTCCCAGGTTGTAATTCTCAGTGATTGCTGAATAAACCCATCTTTTGGTGGTAAAATAAGGGCTGCTCTAGATGATGCCACATGCAGGAGAAAAGAGCTCTCTGCTGAAGGCCTTGCCCTAATTGTAAAATTGTAAGGAAACGCATGGTGGTTATTTTTGCAAACCTTTCAGTTTGAGGGTGGTCTGTTTCAAAGCAACAGATAACCAAAACCGAAGTGGGCATGATGTCTGTTTTGTCTCGTTGTTCCTAGCCCCAGGTCCAGGGCCTGGGACACAATACAAGTTCAGTGGATATGGGACGCTTGGGTGGCTCAGTTGGTTGGGCAGCTGCCTTCGACTTGGGTCATGATCCCAGGGTCCTAGGATCAAGTCCCGCATCAGGCTCCTTGCTCGGCAGGGAGTGTGCCTCTACCTGCCACTCTGCCTGCTTGTGCTCTCTCTCTCTCTCTCTCTCTCTCTCTCTCTCTCTCTCTGACAGATAAATAAATAAAATCTTTTTTTTTTTTAAAGATTTTATTTATTCATTTGACACAGAGAGAGAGATTACAAGTAGGCAGAGAGGCAGGCAGAGAGAGAAGAGAGAGGAGGAAGCAGGCTCCCTGCTGAGCAGAGAGCCCGATGTGGGCCTCGATCCCAGGCCCCTGGGATCATGACCTGAGCCGAAGGCAGCGGCTTTAACCCACTGAGCCACCCAGGCGCCCAAATCTTTTAAAAAAATAAACAAGTTCAGTGGATATTGAAGGAGCGACTAGACATATGTTTGGATGGATGAATAGATGGGTGGATACATGCATTGACTCGGGGCTGACCGCCCTGGGGGGGTAGGTTCCGGCAGAAGCAAGGACATGGGGCATCAGTTTCATGGAGGATTGAGGGGACAGTTTCTGTTGGGATTGTTGTTTTTTGTTGTTTGTTTTTGTTGTTGTTGTTGGGATCGTTCTACCTCATTTCCTGGGCAGGGTTCCAGTCACTGCCTACACCGCTGTCCCTGTGAGATGTCCCTGACATCCGGGCACCTGGAGGCCTCCACAGTGCAGGGGTTCCAGAGCCACACATCCCTGCTGGAGCCACACCAGCAGAAGGAATGCTCGGGGCTGGCAGGGGGCTGGGCTGGGGGGGCTCCGTTTCACTCGGTTCCGGAGTTCAGTCTCACATGATTGCAGTTGAACAGCTTAAACTTTTTTTTTCTTCATTCCAACCTCTGCAAGTCCAAGAAGGCAGCTGGGAGGAGGCTGGGATGGATGCCACGTGAGGCAGATGGCTACACCCACGTCCACTCGCTGCTCTGTCAAAGGCCTTCCTCCCTGGGCATTGGGATTCCCGCATGATCTGCTTCAGCCTGCTGGCCCCACTGTCCCTCACGCACTTTGTGTCCTGGCCAAACTTAACTCGTCCTCAGGCCTCACATTCTGCTTTGTCTCATCAATGTAGCTTTCTTCTCTTTTGTTCCTCCTTTGTGTGAGGTGCTTTCCTCCTCCTGTTTGCCTAGAAAATGTGTAGTGCACCTCCGAAGACACTTTCAAGTATCAGCTGTCAACCCAGATGACTCTCTCTGTCCTCTTGGTGCCCATGGCCCTGAGCCAATGGGAACATAATCTCATCTGACCCTATATTGTCATTGCTTCTGGGTCTGGGACCTCCGTCGGGGCAGGATTTGGGATACAAAAAATAACTCCTCTGTGTGTGCCGTAAATTGCAAGGATTACCACACAGTCCACGTGTGTTGAGCTCTGACTGTATGCCTGGCTCATTGCAATCCTATGAGCCAGGCACTATGCTTCTTTCATGGATGGGGAAACTGAGGTACAGAAAGGTTAGGTAACTTGTCTGAGGTTTGTACAGCTAATAGGGAAAGAAAAAATCAGGATTTAAACCCAGGTTGACCCCACAGTCTCTTTACTTTGCAACCCATCCATTTTCTCAATCCCTGTGACAAATTGCCACTTTTTTCCTAAAGTAAGCTCTAAGTCCAGCGTGGGGCTTGAACTCATGACCCCGAATTCAAGAGTTGCATGCTCTACTGACTGAGCCAGCCAGGTACCCCAAGTTACCATTTTATTGATGAGAAAGCTGAAGCTCAGAGAGGCTAGGGAACTTAGCTAGAGTCACCCGGCTGGAGAGCGGCAGAGCTAGGACAACGTCCTGCTCCCCAACACTCCCGAGCACTTCTTGTGAGCCAACAGCCCCCCGCTGTCTGGACCCAGCTCCCCCATGACCCGGGGTCAGTTCCACCCCCAATCCAAGCAGCGTCTGGGGCTCACTCATTACCCACAGTCTTTGGACAAACCCAGGGAGCAGTCACTGCCGGGCTATACAACCTGAATGTCCTCGGTGGGCAGAGCAGGGCCAGGGAGCCCAAGTGTCTACCTGCTGCAGGGGGCAGGTGGCCAGGTGTGAGGCCATGTCATAACTCTGAACCCAGACCCTGAGGACATCTATGACAGGGACATAGAATCAGGGTGGGCTAAGGACAGGTCCAGGGATAGCAACTGTTACCCAAGTGTATTATAGACAAAGAAAGGTGTTGGGGGCAATAAGTTGCTAGCTTGGGCAATCAGCACACATTTACAGGGCCCGTTGTGTGCCAGTCACTGGGCTGTGCGCTGGGGACTCAGTAGGGAGCAAAAGGACCCTTTCTGCCCTCATGGATTTTCTTGCACAGTGCAGGAAATTTGGGACACATACTTTTCCTCCTGCCTCTTCATCATTTGAAAGGAGTGTCCCTGCTGATGCAGTCATTTCTTCATCCAGCAAATTTTTTTAAGCTTAAATTCAGTTAGCCAACATAGAGGACATCATTAGTTTCAGAGGTAGTGTTCAATGGTTCATCAGTTGGGTCTAACATCCAGGGCTCATCACATCCCGTGCCCTCCGTGATGCCCCTCCCCCAGTTATCCAGCAAGTATCTACCGAGTGGCCACCACAAACCAGCCCTTGTGCTCAGTGTAGAGAATGCATTTGTGAGCAAAACAGATAAAAATCCTCGTCTTCCTGGAGCTTCCAGTCAACAGACAACAAATAAACAAGGAAACACCCAGAGAAGGGTTGACTCTGGGAACTCAAGGGGGGAGGGGAGGGTGGAGCAGACGAGGAGGACCCCGAATGTCTAAAGGGGGGAAAGCCTGTCTTTCCGTCCCTGTGGGAGGTGTGCACAGATGTGGATTCAGGTAGATACAGGAACAGGGCAAGGGAGCCTGTGTAGGAGGCGTGAGGAGAAGTTGGCGACCAGTTATCTCAGAAGGAGGGATCAGGATCTGAATCGAGAAACAAGGAGGATTCCAGGAGGTGTGTGCCCAGGGGCTCCTGGGCCCCGAGTTCACAGTGAGACACCCCTCTGTTATCTGACTTGCTTCTCCTCAGGTGCAGGTACCACGTAGATGGTTCAGCCAGGGTGTGGCGCTTCTAGATACTCCTCTTTCTTGATACTCCTCTTTTCAAGAGGCGGCCCTAATTCCCCTCTCCCTGAGTGTGAACTGGGCTCAGTAATTCGCTTCTAATGAGTAGATTAAAACAAAAGCAATGGCATGACTTGTGAGACTTGGTCACAAAAGGCACTTTGTCTTCGTGTTTGCTCTCTGTCTTGGGTCACTCACTCTGAGGGAAGCCAGATGCCATGGCAGGAAGACAGGCAAGCAGCCTCTGGACAGGACCATGCGGTATGCAACGGAGGCCCTGCTGCGCCCAGCCACGTGAGTGAGCCCCCAAGGAGGGACACCCCCTGCAAACCTCCGGCCCCTACCAACCCTTCACATGATGGCAGCTCTGGCCGACATCTTGACCACAAACCTCGTGAGAGATGGTGAGTCAGAACTTCCTAGCTCTGACATGGAACAGTGAGGTAGTAAATTGTTTTTTGAAAGTCCTTGGATAATCTTTATAAAACAACAGATAACAAATACACCAGTGTCTTCAATAGAGAGATGAGCAATTGGAGGGCAGGCTTCCACCTGGTTATACAAGAACCCAGGCTCCTACTATCTTGTGGCTCTGCCATCCCCTGGGGACCCTTGCAGTTCCCTGGAGATCTGCATTGGGCTGGAAAGTGAGGGAGATCGTTAGGGTGGTTTTCAAAGGCCACAGCTGGTAATGAATAATAAAAAATAATGAAAAATGGGATAAGGAAGTGACATTTAAGGTGGAACTGAAAGAGAATTAGAGCGTAGGGTGGGTGGAGGGGAAAAAGAAACAAGGATCTGTAGGAAGACCCTCTGGTCCGAAAGTGCGGGTGTATTTTCGGCAACAAAGACAATCCCTGAGTGATGAGCTTGGGGACTGAGGCTGAGGATGGCCGAAAATGAGTCTGAAGAGATGAGTGGAGACTGAGCACACTCGGCCTTGTAAAGAGCCAGACAAGGGTCAGTGGCAAGACGCTTCAGGGTTTAAGCTGGAGGTGCAGGAGCGGGTCTGCCCTGGGCAATGTCATCATGGCCGCAGTAGAGGGAGGGACTGGCGGGTGGAGGGGATGGCAGCTGGAGCAGGAAGGGCGGTCAGGAAGCTGAGGCAGCACTCAGACAGAGATAAAAAGAGCCTGCTCTGGTCTGGGCAGGGTGGACAGACACCCTGAAGGCAAGAGAGGGCCAGGATGCAGTATTTGAGAAAATGGCAGGGGAGAGAAAAAGGGGCCAGCCCCAGGCTTTTTTAAATTATGAAATATTTGATAGGTACAAAATAATTGACATCGAATATGCATACGCAATGGAATGAAATAATAAACACCCAGCTTGAAAAATAGAACAGCGACATGGCTGATTCCCCATTTCCTCCTCCCAACACATCTCCCCAACACCCATGACCCTACTTTATGTTATTTTTAAACTCATTACCTTGCTATCCTGTTTCTCATAAACGTGAGTGGCTGTTTTATTATAAATATGTTTACCAAAATGTTCCAGTTAAGAATTGAAAGGATTTGGGGGGTTTTTTTGTATAAAATTGACTATATACCCAATAAGGCTTCCAGGATTTAGGTCCTGTTTCAATAACTGGCTTGAACTTTCTGCCCAGACCCTGCCTCTCCTGTTGCTCTTGGCCACACGTCTGCTACTGATGCAGTGTGCCTTATGGGTTGGGTTTCACTGAGCATGGCAAGATGCACTCTGTGCATTCATTGAGGTGCTGCAATTTTTCTTCTCTAATCTGTTAAATGGGTAAATTGCATTCATTAAATTTCTTATCTCTAACCTGGACTATTGATTGATTGATCAATTGATTTTAAGTAGGTTCCATGCCTTTTTAGAATAAATCCAATTTGGGCACAGGGTGTTGTCTTTTCTATATATTACCAGGTTCAGTTTATTAATGATTTGCTTAAAGTTTTTACATCTATGTTTCTGAACCTGCAGAATTTCTTACATAGTCTTTATTGGCTTTTTGGTATCAAGTATGGTACCCTGGTGATGTATGGAGGAAGGGACCTTTTTTTTTTTTTATACTCTGGAAGATTTGTGTGAGAGGCAGTTATTTGTTCCTTGAATTTTAGTTAATCTTGCTGGTGGAACCATATAGGCTTGGAGTTTTCTTTATAAGATTTTGTCTAATGATTCAATTTGTTTACTGTTATAGGACTAAGCAGGATTTCTATTTCCATCTGTTTTAGTTTTGGTGAGTTGTGTTTTTCTATAGGGACTTGTCTACTTTCAGGTAAACAAATATAAGTATATGAAATAAGTATGTGTTTCTTTTTAAGATTTATTTAATTTATTTATTTGAGAAAGAAAGAGAGAGAATGCAAGTCGGGGGAGAGTCAGAGGGAGAGGATCTCAAGCAGACTCCATCCAAGCTGAGTGCAGAGCCCAATGTGGGGCTTGATCTCACGACCATGAAATCATAACCTGAGCTGAAACCAAGTCGGAGGCTTAACCAACTGAGCTAACCAGGTGCCCCAGCATATGTTTCATATATAAAATATAAATATAAAAGTTGTCATAAAGTTGTTCATAATATCCTCTTATATTTATTTTCTAATATCTGTAGATATAGCTCCCTTTTCATTTCTATTATTGTTAATTTGTGCCTTCTCTCTATCTTTTTTTTTTTAATTTTATTTACTTATTTGACAGAGAGACACAGTAAGAGAGGGAACCCAAGCAGGGGGAGTGGGAGAAGGAGAAGCAGGCCTCCTGCTGAGCAGGGAACCTGATGTGGGGCCTCATCCCAGGACACTGGGATCATGACCTGAGCCAAAAGCAAATGCTTAACCACTGAGCCACTCAGGCACCCCTGTGCCTCTCTTTTAAAAATTATTCAGAATCAATCTTGCCAGAGGTTTGTCAATTTTATGGGTATTATCAAAGAGCTCAATTCTGACTTTTAAATTTTTTTCTATTTTATTAATTTCTGCTCTTTATTATTTTATTCCTTCTACTTTCATTAGGTATATTTTTATTCTTTTTAAAAAAGCTATTTATTTTGAAATAATTTTAGGCTTACAAAAAATTGCAAAAACAGTGCAAAGAGTTCCTGTATAGCCTCCACCAAACTTCTCTTAATCCTAACATCTTACACAACCACAAGACTGTTCTTGAAACCGGAAATGAACAGTGCTATAATACTATTAGCTAATCTATAGACCTTGTTTTAATTGTGCCAACAGTCCCATTAATGTATTTTTCTGGGTCCTGAATCCAATCCAAGATTCCAAATTGCATATCATTGGTATATTATTCATTGTTATGTAACAGTTACACTAAAACTTAGTAGTAACTTAAAACAACAAATACTTATTGTCTCATAGTATCCGTGGGTCAGGAATTTAGGAGCTGCTTAGGTGGGTCATTCTTGGTCAGGGTCTCTGACGATGTTGCATTCATGATGTCAGCCAGGACTGTGGTCATCTGACGTCTTGACTAGGACTCGGGGGTCTGGTTTCAAGATGGCCTATTCACATAACTACAGGAAGCTTCAGTTCACCATGTGGGTCTCTCCATTGTATTGCTCCAGTGGCCTCATGACATGGCAGCTGGCTTCACCCAAAGAAAGTAAGGCTGAAGCTGCAAAGTTCCTTATGACCTAGCTTCAGAAATCACCCTGTGTCATCTCCACAGTATCCTACTGACACATGTGTCAGCCCTGTTCCATGAACAGCAGCATCACTCAGAGGCCATTTTGGAAGTTGGCTACCATACTTGTCATGTCTCCTTGGTCTTCTCCAGTCTGGGACAAATCTCAGATTTATTTTTCTTCTGTGAACCTGACACTTACTGGGGGGAGTACTAGCCAGTTATTTTCTAGAATATCCCTCAATTTGGATTTACCTGATGTTTCATAATGATTACTTTGAGGCTATTTATTTGGGTAAGAATATTATAGAAGTGAAATGCTCTTCTAAGTGCTTCCTATTAGATGGTACATGATGCTGGTATGTCTTAATGGTCATGTAAACTTTGATCATTTGATTAAGGTGGTGTCTTCTGGGTTTCTCCACTGTGAGGCTACTCTTTTTCTCTTTGTGATTAGTAAACATCTGTGAAGAGAGACTTTGAATTTATGCAAATATCTTGTTTCTCACCATACTTTTACTTACTAATTTTTAAAGACACAATGCTTTTCTTTTCTTTTTAAAGATTTTATTTTTTTAAAAGCAATCTCTACACCCAAAGAGGGCTCAAACTCACAACCTCAAGATCAAGAGTCATGTGTTCTACCAACTGAGCCAGCCAGGTGCCCCTTACTTACTAATTTTAACATCCATCAGTGAGTTATACCTGCAACAATTATTACTATGCAGTTTGCCTAATGATGATTTTCTATTTATTTTTCTTATAGATTTTATCCATTCATTTGAGAGAGAGAGAGACAGAGATAGTGACAGAGATAATGACAGAGAGCGGAGAGGGGAGGAGAGGGAAAAACAGGCTCCCTGATGAGCAGGGAACCCAACAGGGTCCTAGGACGCTGGGATCATGACCTGAGCCAAAGGCAGACGCACAACCGACTGAACCACACAGGTACCCCCTGATTTTCTATTTCTGTCACTCCTTCAACATTTATTTATTAGAATCTTATAGTAAGAAAGAGCTGTGTCGGGGCGCCTGGGTGGCTCAGTGGGTTAATGCCTCTGCTTTCGGCTCAGGTCATGATCTCAGGGTCCTGGGATCGAGGCCCGCATCGGGCTCTCTGCTCTGCAGGGAGCCTGCTTCCCCCTCTCTCTCTCTGCCTGCCTCTCTGCCTCCTTGTGATCTCTCTCCCTCTGTGAAATAAATAAATAAAATCTTTAAAAAAAAAAAAAAGAAAGAGCTGTGTCTTCTCCCCCATTTACTTATTTATATCAGTATAGACCCATGAATATATATTTCATTTATAGGTAATAATCTATTAGTATTTGTGATGGTAATTTTTATGTGTCACCTTGACTGGATCAAGCAGTGGCCAGATATTTGGCTAAATATTTTATTTATTGTTCCTGGATTTGTTGTTTCTGGATTTAGTGTTCCTGGATGAAATGAATGATTGAGTCAGTGGAGTCAGGGAAGCAGTTAGTGCTTCATCCAATGTGAGTGAGCATCATCCAATCCATTGAGGGTGTGAAGAGAGCACAAAGATGGAAGGTGGAAGAATTCACCCCCTCCTGCCTGATTGCTTGGGCTGGACATCAACCTTCTGCTCTTGGTGCTTCTGGTTCTCAGGTTTTCAAAGTCTGATGGAATTATCCTATGGCTCCCCTGGGTCTCCAGCTTGGACATGGCAGATGGTGGGACTTTCAGTCTCCACAATTGCATGAGCCAACTCTTGTTAATAAATCTGTTTGCATATATATCCTATCGGTTCTGTTTCTTTGGAGAACCCTGATAAATACACTGTCGTTACTCTCTTAATCGCTCACATTTTCCCCGATTTGACCCTAATTGCTCACATTGTTCCTGATTTGGCCCTTGGAAGCTCCCTCAGGTTGACTGTTGTCCTTCTGAAATGCCCCTCATCATTTTTTTGAACACTCTCTTACTTTCTGTCACTGCACGATGTTCCGGACTCATATATATATATTTTTTTTAATCTCTGCCCTAGCCTGGAAACTAACCATTTCTCCAAAGAGCCCCGAATACACTTTTTGGAGAATGGAATTTAAGAACCAAGATCTGGTTATTGGCTGTGCTCACTGCTGCTGGGGTATCATTTTCTCTAGGCCTTCTCAGTGCATAGAGTAGGGAATATATGTATGCCTGCATTCATCTCTGTGTTTCTCGATCTAGTCCTCTATGTGTGTATACATGTGTGTGTGTGTATAGATGCACGTGTTTTATGTGTCATGTTATATATGTGTTTAACATATATGCAGATCATGGGTTTATACTGATGCCCTTGATTCCAATCCAACACCACCCTTTTCCTTATTTGTAACTCCTTATTCCAACAGTGAGAAATCCCCAGTGTATTACTTAATGAAATGATTAATACAAGTATATATAGTAGGTAGTTTCAGAATTTCTAACCCATACCAGTCTAAAAAACAAATATTGTAGTTCAAGTGTAATACCTGAGTTGTTCAGCATCTCTGTCTTTTGCCTTTACAGTATGTAGTCAAAATACTAGTATCTAAAGTGACTTAGGGGAATTTCTGTCTTCCCCACTCCCTTCAGCGTGGTTATATTACTTACTTTTAATGCAGTGAAGTTCACGTCTTACTATTTATTTTCCTTTTTGGGTACCTCTCCATAGTCCAGCTGATTTTATTTATTTATTGTTTGGGGGTTAGGGAAAACATTAACATGGGCTTAAGAGTCAGCATTATACAAAAAACATACTCAGAGAAGGGTCATTCTTCCCTAATCCCTTCTATGCCAGTTCCATTCCTGGCTTCTTTCTAAACTGTTCCCACCTCCTCCATAAAGGTCATAAATGTCATCAGTTCTGGTTTATCTTTCTTGTATTTCTTTTCGCACCAGTGGATAAATACAGGTATATTTTCTTATAACCCCTCCTTACATAAAAGATAACATCCTCTATGCTGCTGGAAATTACTCCCTTGTGGTTCATAGAGATTTTCCTCATTCTTTTTTTTTTAAAGACTTTATTTGTTTGTTTGTTTGTTTGTTTGGGGGGGGAGGGACAATGGAGGTAGAGGGAAAGAGAGAATCTCAAGCAGACTCCATGCTGAGCCCAGAGCCCGATGCGGGCCTTGATCTCGTGAGCCTGAGATCATGACCTGAGCTGAAAAATCAAGTTGTTCACTCAACCAATTGAGCCACCCAGGCGGCCCCCCATTTTTCCCTTTTACAACTGCATAGTACTCCATCGTCTAGACATAGCAAATCCCCTCACCCATCTCCTGTGTACGACATAGTATGTAAAGTTTGTTTCAATTATTTGCAATGACAAACAATGCTTCAATAAATAATCTTGTGCTTATATATTTTCATATTGTTGGAGGTGTATCATCAGGGGAAATTCCTGGAAGAGGCATTGCTGGGCCACAAAGTAAGTGCATACATAGCTTTGTTAGATGTTGCCAAATTTCCCTACAGAGAGGTCCCACCACTTCCCATTTCCATTGGCAACGTAGGAAGGTCTGTTTCACCATAGCCTCACCAACAGAATATGTTGTCGTATTGTTTACTTTTTACCAATCTGGTAGGTGTTTCGGTGTTGACTTAATTTGAGTTTGAATATTTTTTCATATGTTAGAAAACAATTTTTTTGTCTTTTATTTGGTGAATTTTCTGTTCTGATCTTTTCCCCATTTTTTAAAACCTGGGTTTTAGACTTTTGTCTCACAATTTGTAATAGTTCCTTCTATATTAAGGACATGGGTTGAAAAATTTTCTCTTAATTTGTCAGGTGTCTTTGTTCAGAAGCTTTCGTTTTCTAGTTTGTATACAATGTTTCTATTGCTGGGATGTTTCATGGCGATCAAGTATTAACATGAGATCATTTCAACCGCAAGCAAAAGGCTCCTCCTCTGAAGGCTTTAAAATAAAGGACATTTATTATTTCATACAACAAGAAGTTCCAGTAGGTGGTGAAAGCCTCTGGTAATTAAGCGGTGCAATGATGTCAGAGATCCAGGATTTTCTTATCTTTCTCCCCTGACATCCTCAGCGTGTTGATTTTTGTCTCCTGACTTCTCCTCTTGGGGTCCCCAGATGGCCTTCACAGCTTCTTCGTGGTGTTTGCACCGTGCAAAAATCTTTTCTTCACCTGAGGTGGTTGAATTCATTAATCTTCTCTTTTACTGTCTCTGGAGTTTGAATCAGAGTTAGAAAGGACATTTCTGGGGCGCCTGGGTGGCTCAGTTGGTTAAGAAGCTGCCTTTGGCTCAGGTCACGATCTCAGGGTCCTGGGATCTAGTCCTGCATCGGGTTCTCTGCTCAGCGGGGAACCTGCTTCCTCCTCTCTCTCTGCCTGCCTCTCAGCCTACTTGTGATCTCTCTCTCTCTCTCTGACAAATAAATAAAACCTTAAAAAAAAAAGGCCATTTCTACTCAGAGGGAAATGAGGAATTCACTCATATTTTCTTCCAGTNTAAAACCTTAAAAAAAAAAAGGCCATTTCTACTCAGAGGGAAATGAGGAATTCACTCATATTTTCTTCCAGTGCTTCTGTGGTTTTATATTGAACATTTTTAAAAAAGATTTTATTTATTTATTTGACAGAGAGAGAGAGATCACAAGTAGGCAGGGAGGCAGACAGAGACAGAGGAAGAAGCAGGTTCCCTGCTGAGTAGAGAGCCCGATGCGGGGCTCAATCCCAGGACCCTTGAAATCATGACCTGAGCTAAAGGCAGAGGCTTTAACCCACTGAGCTACCCAGGCACCCCTGACTTTGGCTTTTCAGTCACACAGAAATCCCAAGAGGGGCTCGATCCCAGGACCCTGAGATCATGACCTGAGCTGAAGGCAGAGGCTTTAACCCACTGAGCCACCCAGGCGCCCCTATATTGGACATTTTGATTCCTGATACACCTGAAGTATATTCTCAGGTAGAGTTTTTTTTTTTTCTTTGTCCAAATGGTTAGTGGCTGGTCCCACACCATTTATTATAAAGGTCACCTTTTCTCCGGTGGATTTGAGATCCCTCTTGTCCTATACCAAATTTCCACTGTACTGCGGTTAGGTTTTCTCTTCTATTCCTTCGGTTTGTCTATTCCTGTACCCCTACCACATTGTGTTAATTGAAGAGGCTTTATACTTGTTTTAATGTCTGCAAGGACTGGTCCTCTGTCTATTGATCTATTGTTGCGATAGCTATCTCTCTCCTGTGTTCTAGCAACTTCTGTGGGCGCCTGGAATCTGGGAGCGGCCTCATTGAGGGTTCTGGCTTTCAGTCTCTCATGAGCTAATCTTAATGAGTTAACTTAATGAGTGAAGCAAGGCTGCAGTCAACTCAAGGCTCCACAGAGGCAGAGACTTGAGAGAGTCCCCTTCTAAGCTCCCTCACGTGCCTGTGGGCAGGCTTCAGCTCCTCCCCAGCAGGAGACCTCGGTTCCTCAGTTCCTTGCCATGCGGGCCTCTCCATGGGACTGCTCACAACACGGTTTCCCTCAGAATCACTGATCCAAGAGAGAGAAAGTGAGGAAAGCCCAAGATGGAAACCTCAGGTTTTTTTGTTTTTGTTTTCGTTTTTTGTTTTTTAAAGATTTTATTTATTTATTTGACACAGTGAGATCAGATCACAAGTAGGCAGAGAGGCAGGCAGAGAGAGAGGAGGAAGCAGGCTCCCTGCCGAGCAGAGAGCCCGATGTGGGCCTCGATCCCAGGACCTTGAGATCATGACCTGAGCCAAAGGCAGAGGCTTTAACCCACTGAGCCACCCAGGTGCCCAACAATATTGTTTATAATGTTTCTATTTTATTGAACTTACTGAGGATTTCTTTGTGAACTGACGTGTGATTCATTCTTTTTTTGGAGGGATTACTTTTTTCAGATTCAGGGTTGTTTTTTTAGTAAGGGGAGATCGCCTCAGTTGATGTGTATTTTATTTTCCGATTTTTTTATATGTTTTTATGTATGTATTAGTAGGTTCCATGCACAACATGGGGCTTGAACTCACCACCCTGAGATCAAGTGTTGCATGCTGTACGAACTGAATCAGACAGGCACCCCCACATTTTTTTTTTTAATAATAGCTCCATACAGATCTGTGAATAATCTTTTTCATTTTTCTGGTATTGGAGGTTTTACAAGATTCCTAGTTCAACAGCATGCTCATGTCAATAGAGCAAAGTCTACGGTCTAGTGGATTTTCATTTGTTTGTTGGGTGGAGGGAGGGATTTGCGGCCTCCAATATTTTGGTTTCTCTTTTGTCTTGTAAGACCCTAAATTTTCCCCTTTTGTTTTTTTACCCCCTTCACCACTCAACTGCTGAGGGACGCCTCTTGCTTGAAATTGGTTGAGTTGCATTATGGCCGAGAATTTAATCAATTTATTGGAAAATGTTCTGTGTATGTTTTTCTGCATTTAGGTGTAGTGTTCCATATTTGTCCACTAGGTCAAATTCATTAACTGCGTTCTTCCTATCTTTTATGTCTTTGGTAATTTTTTTGCCTGCACGTGCCATCAAATCTACAATTGTGATTTGTCTGTTTTTCCTTGTGGTTCTATCCATTTATATATATGTGTTTTATGTATCTATATATAAATTTTCCTATTTTTATTGCTTTATTGCTATTTATTTTTCCTTGTGGTTCTACCTACTTATGTATATGTATATACTTACATATCTTTATTGCTTATGGACTTTATTTTTTTAAAGATTTTATTTATTTATTTGACAGAGAGAGAGCACAAGTGGTGGGAGGAGCAGAGGGAGAAGCAGACTCCCTGCTGGTCGGGGAGCCAAAGGCAGGACTTGATCCTGGCACTCCAAGATCATGACCTGAGCTGAAGGTAGACACTTAACCCACTGAGCCACTCAGGTGCCCCACGGACTTTATTTTTAAGAGTAAATAAATTTTAAATTGCTATATATTTTAGAAATCATTATGTAAGCACCCTCTTTCTATCTAGTAATGCTTTTAACGAGGAATTAATTTTTTTCTGATACTAATATAGCTATTTCAGCTTTCTTTTAGTATTTGCCTAATTTTTTTCTCTCCTTGTACTTCCAAATTCTTTATGTCCTTTGTCCTTCTTCTTCTTCCTTTTTTTTTTTTTTTATTTTGAAAGAGCACGAGCAGTGTGGGGAGGGACAGAGGGAGAGAGAGAATCCCAAGCAGGCTCCATGCCTAGCAAGGAGCCTGACATGGGGCTTGATCTCATGACCCTGAGATCACATTCTGAGCCGAAATCAAGAGTCAGCCGGCCAACCAACTGAGCCACCCAGGGGCCCCCATATCCTTGCGTCTCAGGTGTATCTTTTAAAAATAGCACGCAGTGTTAATAATTTTATAAGTAGCCGTTTTGGTAGCATAGCATAAATTATGCTGTGATAAATGTAGTGGGCAGAATAGCAGCCTCTCAAAGTTGTCCACGTTCCAATTCCTGGAAGCTGGGAATCTGACCTCACATGGCAAAAGGTACATCTGGAGATGGTGAGATTATTGCGGATTATCCAGGTGAGCTCAATGTCATCATCAGGGTTGTTCAAAGTGGAAGTGGGGTCCAAGTTCAAGATTTGAAGACATGGCACGGCTCTCTGTGAAGATGGAAGGCGAGGCCATGAATCAAGGAATGCAGTCCGGGTCCACGTGGAATGCGACTTACTGACACCTTGATTTTAGCAGAGTGAGGTGCGTTTTGGACTTCTGACCTCCAGAACCTGTAAGAGAATAGATTCGTGTACTAGATAGTAGACTTGTTCCATTTCTGGCAACTCGTCACAGCAGCAAATAGAGATCCGGTACGATAGTAAGCAACTCCTGTATCTCAGTGGCTTTCAAAAACAAAAGCTTATCTCTTGCTCACATTCCATGCCTTTACAGCTTGGCTTGGGATCCATTTCATGTCTTCTTTATTCTAGACTCCAGGCTAGAGAGGCCACCCAGTGCAGATGGAAAAGAGCAAGTGTAGAACCACCTTGGGTTCCTAGAGCTTCTACTCAGATGTGGCTTAAACCATGTCTGCTCAAATTCCAGTAACTGAAGCAAGCCACCCCAGTAAGTGTAAAAGGGGGTAGGGAGTAGAATTATCCCAGAGGGAGGACAGCTGTCTTACTGGGAGGGACTAGCATGTATAAAGACCCTGGGGCAAGGAGTGGGGGACAGAGTTCAGAGAAGAAATGAAAGAAGCTGGTCTGGCTGGAGGGCTGTGGAGGGGCAGGGCCAAGGGCTGTGGCTGGAGAGAGGAGAATGACCGGAGGGTGCAGGGCCTGGTAAGCCATCTACTCATCCCACGAACGTGAGCAGAGTGCGTACACAGTAGGCTCTGCATCAGGGCTGGAAGCGTGGGGACAGACAGAGCTGACGAGGTCCCTGATTTGAAGGCACTGACCTAGTGGGAAGTTACAAGGAAGTGAGTTGATTGCAGACAGCGATCATATCTAAGTACCACGGTTAAGGAGTTTGTATTTTATTAAAAGGACTATTTTTATTTTATTTTTTTTTTAAGTTTTTATTTATTTATTTGAGAGAGAGACAGAGAGAGCCCAAACAGGGGGAGGGGCAGAGGGAGAGAAAAGCTGACTCCCCGCTGAGCAGGGAGCCCTATGCAGGGCTCGATCCCAGGACCCTGAGATCATGGCCAGAGCTAAGGCAAGACCCTTAACCGACCCAGCCACCCAGGCGCTCCTAAAAGACTAATTTTCAAAGATTACTGCAGCTCTAGGGAGGGCCAAGAGCACAAGAAGGCAGAGAATGTTTAGCAGATCCCTGGGGCAGTCAGGCAGGAGGCAATAGCCAGGGAGGCAGCTGGGGGGGGGTGGGCATGAACTAGGGAGCGATTTTTGAGCTACAATCCACAAGATTTAGTGATGAATTGGATGTCGGGGGTGGGAAAGAAAGTAAAAATACTTCCAAATGCTCATCCAAGAGGACACCACCCATCAAGGGGAAAGAAGAAGCAGCGTGATGGAATCTTATCCCAGAGCAAACCTACTGTGCGCTTCTATTTACATGAAGTTAGAAACAGGCAAAACTAACTGATGAGGATAGAGTCCAGAAGAGCGATTCGCTTTTGGGGAGCAGGGGGTGGGGTGGATAGAGGCTGGGCAGGCACGTTGGGCCCCCAGCTACACAGGTGGGTTCTGAAAATTCATCACGGGACTCATTTCTGTTCTGTGTACTTTTCTGTGTGGTTGATGTGCGGCAATAGAAAATGTACTGGAAAACGCCCCCTAATTTTATTGTTGCTGTTACTTTTGAACAACTGCTGGTAAGTAGATGGGGAAACGGAGGAAGGAACAGGTTCCTGGGGGCCGATAGCGAGGTGCCTGGAGAAAACAAGCGGAGAGGGCCGAGAGGCAGTGGGAGGTACCAGTGTGGACATGGGGGAGTGTCAGGGGTGGGAAGAGCCTCTGGAAAGATCTACAGCCAGTGGAATAGACAAGGCAAATCAGGTAGCAAATCGGGGAGCGTGGGCCGAGGAAGGGCGCAAAGAACCAGGCCTGGACGTTTGGCTGCCTTCTGCCTCCTCAATTGTGTTCCACGGTGACCCTCTGAACATGCCCACTCAGGGCTCATCTCCACCCTCCCGTCCCCACCTGGCCCCTGGCCCCCCGCGCCTCCTACACACCCAGCCTGGGCATCCCCAGACCCCGAGCCTCTGGCTTTTTCTTCAAGAGTGATCGACCCTCGGCTGCCTCTCTCCTCTCTGGTTTTCGTCTCTCTCTGGGGCTTCTTGAGGTCCTCGAATGGGGAATCCCTACCCTTGAAATCCCACAGCGTATTAACAAAAATTGATCACTGAACATCACCAAAAGCGAAAGCCCTGCTCTGTGAAAGACAATGTTAAGAGGGTGAAAAGACAGCTATAGTTTGGGAGGAAATATTTACAAATCACATATCTGACAAAAGCTTGTAGCTAGTATACGTAAACAACGCTCCAAACTCAACAGTAAGAAAACAAACAATCCAATTAGCAAACAGGCAACAGACTCCAAGGGACACTTGACCAGAGAAGATACATGCACGCAAAACGTATGCATGTCCCAGGGCTGCCAAGTAGCAAAGCACCACGAACGGGAGGACTTCAGAGAGAAAGCTACTGTCTCGGCGCTGGAGGCCAGAAGTCCAAAATCAAGGTGTTAGTGGCGCCATGTTGTCTCTCTGGCAGGTGCAGGCAAACGCTGGTGTTCCCTGGATGGCAGTCACAACATTCGGGTGTCTGCCTTTGCTGGTCCACGGCTGTCTTCCCTCCGGGTGTCTTACCTGAGACACAGAGAGAGGGAGAGAGGGTGAGCGTGAGCACTGGAGGAGGGGCAGAGGGAGAGGGAAAGAGAGAGAGACACTCTCTGGTAGACTCCCCACTGAGCATGGAGCCTGAGGCAGGGCTCAGTCTCCTGACTCTGGGCGCCTGGGTGGCTCAGTGGGTTAAAGCCTCTGCTTTCAGCTCAGGTCATGATCTCAGGGTCCTGGGATCGAGGCCCGAATCGGGCTCCCTGCTCGGTGGGGAGCCTGCTTCCTCCTCTCTCTCTACCTGCCTCTCTGCCTACTTGTGATCTCTCTCTGTGTCAAATAAATAAATAAAATCTTTTAAAATCTCCTGACTATGATGACATCATGACCTGAGCCAAAACCATGAGTCAGATGTTCCACCAGCTGAGCCATCCAGGGTTACCCTCCCCTCCCCCGGCGCATCTGTCTTCACCTGGTATCCTCTCTGTGTCTCTCTGTGGCCCTTCCCTTCTAAGGACACCAGTCATACTGGACTAGGGCTTACCCTTATCAAGTCTGATCTCATCTTTACCTGATTACGTTTGCAGAGACCCTATTTCCAAATAACATCACATTCACAGGAAATGGAGGAGGGAGGGGTGACTAACCTATCTTTTAGTGGGGGGGGGCACACAATATCCTCCACAATTGAAAAGAAGCACGTGAGGGGCACTTGGTTGGCTCAGTTGGTTGGGCGACTGCCTTCTGCTCAGGTCATGACCTTGGAGCCTGGGACCGAGTCCCACATCAGGCTACCTGCTTGGTGGGGAGTCTGCTTCTCCCTCTGACCCTCCCCTCTCTCATACTCTCTCTCTCTTTCTCTCTCTTTCAAATAAGTAAATAAAATCTTTAAAAAAAAAGAAAAAGAAAATAACCACGTGAAAAGATGTTCAATATCATTAGCCATTAGGGAAATGCAAATTAAAACCACACGACTAAGGAAACCAAATAAATTAGTATGATTAGACACGGAAGTACATAACACATTATACAAAGAGTTCCAGTAAAGATTGTTTAATTAGAGTTTGTTGCTTAGAAATCCAGTTATCAAAAGCTTATATGTAGAGGATGTCAGAATAATAAAAAAATGGTGGAGAGGGTACATATTCATTTACAGGTAGAAATGCCTAGGAAGGCATGAAAAGAAAGAAAAAAAATAGGACTAAAATAAAGAATACTGACAATACCAAAATTGTCTCTGAAAAACAGTTTCACAGTCTCTTATAAAGATAAAGATACATTTACCATATGACTCCCCCTAGGTGTTTATCCTAGAGAAATAAAAACATATGTCCATATAAAAACCTATACACAAATGTTCACAGCAGCTTTGTTTGTAATAACTCATACTGGAGACAACCCATTCCAAATCGTGGGATACTACTTGGTAATAAAAATATGTGGTAATAAAAAGGAGTGAACCTTTGATACACGCAGCAACCTGGGCGGGTGAAATGGTGAGTGAAAAAGGCAGCCTCCAAGGTCACATCCAGTGTGATTTTAATTAGGTAATGTTCTTAAGGTGGTAACACAGGACGGGTTGTTGGAGCAGGGTGGGAAGCAGGGTGTGACTCTGAAGGGCTCAGGAGCGAGTTCCTCTGCGTGATGGGTTTGCATCCTGCTTGTGCTGGTAGATACACCAATCCATGCGTGTGATAACATTTAAAGAGCCAGACACCAAAAAAAAAAAAAGAAAGAAAGAAAGAAAGAAAGAAAGAAAGAAAGAAAGAAAGAAAAGCGAGTACTTGCGAAAACTGATGAAATCTGAACGAGGTCCATGGCTTTGTTATACCAATGTCAATCTCCTGGTTCTCAGTGTTCCCTGCTTATGTAAGATGCTACCATTGGGGGAAGCTGGGAAAAGGGGACACAAAAACTTTCCATACTTTTCCTTCTTTTTTTTAAAGAGGCATGAGCGTGGGGGAGGGGCAGAGGGAGAGGGAGAGAGCATCCTAAGCAGGCTCCACGCTCAGCACAGAACCCTATGCGGGGCTCAGTCTCATGATCCTGAGATCATGACCGGAGCTGAAATCAAGAGTTGGATGCTTAACTGACTGAGCCACCCAAGCACCCCTCCATATTTTTTAGGCAACATTTGTGTGAGTTGAAAATTCTTCCAAAGTAAAAAATGAAAACATTCTCTCCAATGTGGAGTGTGGAAGCCCAAGGCTGCACTGAAGGGAACGGGCCCGAAGCCTACCCACAGGCTTCTTTGTACCCACCTACTGAGGGTGGGAGGCTGAAAACACAGTTGGTCTGGGGGATTCATTCATTCTTTCATTCGTTCGTTCATTTGTTCTGAACACGTTCTCTGTGTCAGGCTCTGTCCGGAAACAGCGCTAGACCAGACAGCCAGGCTCCCTGGCTTAGGATTCCATGTGGGGCCTGGGGCAGACATCCAGGTTGAAATGTCCACACCCTCACTAGCTGCATGGCTGGCAGTGGGTTATGGAACCCCCCAGGGACCATCCAAACTCTGGTTTAGTTGTTGTACTTCTCATCTGTAAAACGAGGCTACTAACCATATCCACGTCGTGGCTGGTCGTGAGGAACACGGGAGTTGATTCAATTACAGGCTCTTTAGTGACATGTTTAGGGGGCTTGCTATGGAGACGTGGGGGTCACAGCTCCCTTTCTGGGGAGGCTAACAACAAGTACACAAGGGGAAACACAGACATCCACACACACCCACACAAGCAGGGTGACCTGATGAGACCCGGAGGTCAGGGAGATGCTCAGCAGCCTCAGGGAGCATGGGAGGTGGCCCCAAGGAGAGGACTCAGACCAGAGGGACGAAGGAAGGAAGAGATTCTGAGATACTCATAGAGACTCAGAAACCCAGAGATTCCAAAGCACCCAGAGACTGAGAGATGTTCAGAGATCCAGAGTGACCAAGAGATCCAGAGATGCATATAGAGACCCAGAGACCAAGAGAGATACAGAGATCCAGAAACACCTGGAGAGATCCAGAGACACCGTGACACCAAGAGACCCCAAAACACCCAGATACCCAGAAACGCAGAGAGATTGAGAGACACAGAGACCAAGAGATTAAGGGAGTCAGAAACCAACAGAGACGGAGGGACACAGAACAGGAGGAGCAGCCCCCAGGAATGAAAATTCACACTGGCAGCCAGGGTCAAAGCCTGAGACTGGGAGCAAAGCGGAGATGGCTGGTGAGTGTCCAACAGTGACGAGCGGCCGGAAGCAGCCTACAATTCAGGTCTGCGGACCTGGGCTCCACGCCTGGCCCAGCCACATTTCCTGCCTCCTTCATTCAAATGTCGGCAGGTTGAGGCCCCGAGCCTCAGTTTCCCATCGGAAAAATGTCAATGAGAACCACTTACATCGTCATCAGTGGGGGGACTTTGAGCGTAAATGATTCAACTTCTTTCTGGCCTACATTTCTATTGAATACAGATTTTATTATTTTTTAAAGATTTAATTTATTCGAGAGAGAGTAAGTAAGAGCAAGAGAGATCAGAGACGGAGAGTCAGAGGGAGAAGCATGCTCCCCACAGAGCAGGGAGCTGGATGTGGGGACTCGATCCCGGGACCCTGAGATCATGACCTGAGCTGAAGGCAGGCACTCAACCAACTGAGCCACCCAGGCGCCCCTAAATATGTATTTTAAAAGTCACCTGTTACCACCTCACGCTCATTAGGGTGGCTACCATCAACAAAACAGAAAATAGCAAGTGTTGGCAACAACACAAAGTTAGAACCCTTGTCGGCTGCTTGCAGGACTGCAAAATGGTGCTGTTGCTGTGGAAAATAGTGTGATGCTTCCTCAAAAAATTAAACATAGAATTACCCCCTGACCCAGCAATTCCACTTCTCAATGTATACCTCAAAGAATTAAAAGCAAGGTCTCGAGATATTTTCATGACCACCTTATTCGCCAGAGTCAGGATGGGGAAACAGCCTAAGTGCCCATCAATGGATGAATGGATAAGCAAGCTGTGGTCTATCCATGGAATGGAATATTATTCAGCCTTAAAAAGGAAGGAAATCCTGACATATGCCAGGGCGCAGACAAAACTTGAAGATATGCTAAGCCAAATAAGCCCGTCACAAAAAGACAACTCCTGGGCGATTCCACTTGTAGGAGGTCCCTAGAGTGGCGGAATTCACAGACACAGAAAGCAGCATGGTGATTGCACCGGACTGGGGGAGGGGAATGGGGGGATGATTGTTTAATAGGTATAGACTCCCAGTTTTGCAAGCTGAAGAGTTTCAGAGATGCCCGGCAGTGATGCAGGACAATATGAATGCACCGAAATCTACTCAACTTAAAAAAGGCTAAGGTACTCAATTGTGCGTCATGTGTATTTGATCACAATAACAGAAAGTGGGGGATAAAAGTGTCACCTGTCAAATGTGGAAAGTAATGCAGGTGCTGACTGTCCCATAGGATTGTAGAGAGTAAATGACCCACTGAGGGCGGAAAGGCTTAAGGTGTGCACGGGGCTGGGGGTGGGGTGGAGGGGGAGGGGCTTGCTGGTCTTTGGCAAAGGTCTCTTCCACCTTGGAGCCACTAGCTAGGCTCCCCCAGCCGCTAAGGGATGTTCTTGGAAGGGGGATGTGGACTCTGGGAATTCTCATCCCAAGACGCTCTCCTCTCTGGCTCCTAGGTTTTGAGGTTCCTGGATGTGAAACAAACAGACCCAGCCAGCGACCCTGCCCCACCAAGGCACAATCAGTGAATCGTGCCCAGGCCTCGTTTCCGGCCCGCACTTGGCTCCACCTTTATAAAGCGGAGGGGAGGGCACCGTGTCGCCATTCCGGCCCTGTCTTTATCCCTCTTGCAGGTGATGAAGCCTTGGAGAAGCTCTTACCTTGGGGGGCCGCCGCTGGAAGTCGAATGTGGGGACCAAGTTCACACCAGGCAGAGGTGGGTGGTGATGGCCCAAAGCTCCACCCCCTCCCCAGGAAGGGGCGTGATTGGTGGACGGCTGCAGGGGGCGGGGCAGCGCTAGGGGTATATAAATGCGGTCCCTCCCGGCCGCAAGTCATGCTGTAGGTAATCCGCTAGCTCAGGTAAGGCTTCCTGGAGGAGGAGGGAGGCCTGCTTGTGGGAACCTAGGTGGAGGTGGAGGCCCTCAGGTTGGCCTCAGGGTGATGGGCGGCAACTTCTGAGCCCCGGTGTTGGCGTCTCTCCCTGTAGCGTGAAAATTTTGAGGTCACCTCCACTGACTCTAAATGTAGGTATCGGTCTAGTAACACTCCCCTCTGGGGTTCAGTTTCCTCTCCATGAAGAAGGGGGTTGGTGGTCCTTCCAAGTATGCCGCTTTGGTGTTGGGGTGAGGGCGGAGTTGGGGGGCCAGAAGGGCAATTAAACTCTTCGATTTGGGGGTCAGGGAGGCCCCACATTTAAGTGGCTGTGAGACTTCCACCCTTCAGCTTCCGTGTTTGCAAAATGGGTATTGACCTCGACCAACCTACAGGGATGAAGTGAGATAATGCCCTTAAAGGATTTAGCACAGCTCCAGGCACTTAGGAAGCCCTCCCTGGGGCCTGTTGCTGCTCGCCTTCCTCCCTGGCCTGGCCTGGGGTGGCAGGATGATGGGGTGGGGGGAGCTGCGGCCTGCAGAACCCTGGTGCATTTCTGGCCTCCTCGCCCCACACAGAGGCTGGTTCCTGTCTGCTCCCAGCACCGCCCCGCCCCCACCCCAAGTCTCCACGCCCATCTCCCCACCTTTGGGAGGTCCTCTGTCAAGCCAGCCTCATCAACTCCCCTTGATTTGTGGGGAGCAAGGGGGTAGCTGCTAAATCCAGAGGCCACTTTCTCTACAGGCCGTCCTGCCCACCCCACCCGCCCCCACCCCCTGTGAGATGAGCGACACTCAAGACTTGGCCACTTTGCCCGAGGTTGCCACCCAGGTGAAGCTGGGGGGCTGGAGCCGTCAAGGTGGGGGGAGTGGGTCTGTCCATCAGCGCCGGCACCAGGAGCTCCAGGCCTTTCTCAACCTGCTGGGTGAGCTCACTTGGGGGCCTCATGGAAGGGGCTGTGGGTCCCCCGCTGAAACCATCGTGAGAGATCGGGTCTCACCTGCCCAAGCTCACCTCTGAAATCTCTGTCCCTTCCCTTCTCAGGGGACCCCAGTGTGGCAAGGGGAAGGGAGGGGTCCTGGCAGAATGTGGGTTCAGCGGAGGCTCGGGCTTCGCAACTCTGATGCCACTCTTGTCTTGAGGGGGCCGGTGGTAACCCCAGTCCACCATCTCTCTTCTCTACCGCAGAGCACAGTTTCCTCCAAGAATTCCTTTCCAAAGATCCCTGCTTCCAGATTTCAGATAAGGTGAGGTGACACCGCGGGAGGAGAGCCCTGCACCCCTTCGCCCCCGCCCCCCGTGCTTCGATGTAACCTCTTCCCCGTTCTGGGTCTACAGTATCTTCTGGCCATGGTCCTGGTCTACTTCCGGCGAGCCAACCTGAAGCTCAACGAGTACACCCACAGCAACCTGTTCCTGGCCCTGTGAGTGGCCAGGGCCGGCAGCGGAGACGCTGGCTGGGGGGCGTGGGATGGGGCGGGCCACATGCTTATGGCCTCTGCTCTCTGCCCGCCAGGTTTCTCGCCAACGACATGGAGGAGGATGTAGAAGACCCCAAATGTGTGATTTTTCTGTGGGCCCTGGGAAAAGATTGGCATCTCCGGGTAGCAGACTTCCTGCATCAAAGGGATAAGCTGTGGGCCCGGATGGGCTTCCGGGCCATGGTGAGCCGCGAGTGCTGTGAGGAGGTGAGGCCCCACCGTCATCCTGGGATGGGGGGCAGAAGGCTGGACCTCCCACCCCCCACTTACTACACACTCTACTCACGCCAGGTCATGGCCAAGGAGCCGTCCCACTGGGCCTGGACTCGAGAGCGGCGCCCCCAGCACGGTGGGGCTCAGAGGGGTCCAAAGGCCCGGATCCTCCTCCCCGGGCCCCCCAGCCCCTCGCCACCTCACTGTTCCCTCCATGGCCGGCCCCCTTCCCGTAGCGAGTGCCACCACCAGCCCCACCCCGTGCCTGTCTTATCCAAGTGCCCTTCCCCAAACCCTGAGTGGCATTGCCCTCCCCTCCAAGCTTGTCTCTCAGTGGCTGAAGACCCCTTGCTGGGGGGCTTCGTCATCATCCCGCCCCCCCAACTGCAGCTGGAGCCAGGCACCTACACCCTCCACAGTGAGTTGGGGGCAGCAGCCGGGGCTGGGCTTGGGAGCCTAGGAGGCCGGTGTGGGGCCTGACAGAATGGGCAGGAGGGTCACGGGACCTGGGGTCCAGCAGCCCTGGGCACCTGTCCCAGCCCTGCCACCTCCCAGCTGTGTGCACGTGCTAAGTTTGCTCTCTGAGCCTCTTTATCCTTTCTTCCCAGTCCTCTCGAAGCCTCCACCATGCCCTGGGCGCTGACACAGGGTGAAGAGTAGCCCACTTGCTCGCCTGCTGACCCAAGCCCCACTGGCTGTGGGCCTCCCACCCCAGCCTTCTGTCTTACTGGCGTCAGGCTGGCCGAGCTGCCCAGGCCCCCTGTCGCCTCCTCCTAAATGTACCCACTCTGACCCTGGCCCCTCCTAATAAACTCGTGTCTGTACGACACCAACTGTGCTTAGGCCCTGGCCTGGCTCCTTGACCCAGGGCGGGAATGGGGAGGGGATGGGAGGAGAGGGCGGTCTGCCAAGTTTAGGTACCAGTGATGGACACTCATGAGTATAGGCTCTGTGATAACAATTCCCTTTTCCAATCATGACCAGTCATCCTGAGCCTCAGTTTCCCTTCTGTAACATCACCTCTGCATGGTGAAATCTACAGTGTCAGTGAGGTTGAATGAGAAGAGGGTTTTTTTTTTACGATTTTATTTATTTGACAGAGAGAGATCGCAAGTAGGCAGAGAGGCAGGGAGAGAGAGGGGAGGAAGCAGGCTCCCCGAGGAGCAGAGAGCCCGATGTGGAACTCGATCCCAGGACCCTGAGATCATGACCTGAGCCGAAGGCAGATGCTTTAACCCACTGAGCCACCCAGGCGCCCAAGAAGAGGTTTTTTTGTTTGTTTGTTTTAAAGATTTTATTTATTTGTCAGAGAGAGAGAGCACAAGTAGGCAGAGCGGCGGGCAGAGGGAGAGGGAGAAGCAGGCTTCTGGCTGAACAGGGAGCCCAGCGTGGGGTTCAATCCCAGGATCCTGGGATCATGACCTGAGCTGAAGGCAGACACTTAACCGACTGAGCCACCCAGGCATCTCTGTTGTGAGGTTTAAGTGCATTCATCCTAGAAGTGTTTAGAACTGTCTCAAGAATGGACCTCAGATGCAAGCCCTGGGTGACACCAGTAGAGGGAATGGCTGCCTGGGGAAAGTCTGGAGGGAAGGGTGTGTTTGGGGACCATCTGGAGCTGAAGCTGGTGAAGTCCACCAGGATCAGACAAGGGGATCTGCACACCATCCCCCCCCCACTCCAAGTGGCTCCCAGGAAGCATGGAAGTGAGAAAGCTGGGAGATTGTGGACATTAGAAGCCAGGACAAGGCAGGCGCCTGGGTGGCTCAGTGGGTTAAAGCCTCTGCCTTCAGCTCAGGTCATGATCTCAGGGTCCTGGGATTGAGGCCCGCATCAGGCTCCCTGCTCTTCGGGGAGCCTGCTCCTCCTCCCTCTCTGCCTGCCTCTCTGCCTACTTGTGATCTCTCTCTCTGTGTCAAATAAATAAATAAAATCTTTAAGAAAAAAAACCCACTGGAATAAAAACAATTAAAAAAAATAGAAGCCAGGACAAGGCTACAAAGTACTTTTCATTTGTTTTTCAAAGAGGTAATATATTCACTTGTATGTTTTAAATTTTGAACCAAGAGTCACCTCCTACCCCCCATTCCTCTACCTGGAAGCAATAAAACTAATAGCTTATGTCCTTCCAGAAGAATATGAGCAGACCTAACCAAATGTGGTATGATTAAAAAAAAAATGTGTGGATTTGGTTTTGTCCCTGGTTCCTGGCCCGGAGTTACTAAAATCCTTAACAGTGTTCTGAGTTTCAGGAGTGAATTTTGTTATTCACAGTGAACCCCTTTGAGCCACACCCGAGTTCATCCTAATGAAGTGACTCCGTGTGGGACCCCTACTTACCCCGGAAAAACCAATCAAGAGCAGGAATTTTCAGTTTCCCCACCTCCTCCAGGGAGGTGTGGAGGTCTGGAAATTGGAGCAGTTCTGGATTGGTGGACGGAGAGGTGCTGGGAGGGTGGGCTGCCTAGAGAGGGCACGGATGTTCCGCACCCTTCCCCAGCCATCTCTTCCTAGGCACATCTTTTATTTGGCTACTTCAGAGTTGTGTCTTTTAAAATAAAACTCCTAAGTAAAGTACTTTCCTGAGTTCTGTGAGTCTTCTACTGAATGATCAGACCTGAGGGGGGGTTGTGGGCACCCCAAGTTTGAAGATGGTTCTTTATCCATACATTCCTTTTGATGGCTGTATAGTATTCCTCTTCACAGCCATAACAAAATGTAGCTTGTTTCTTATCCATGGACATTTAAATTGTTTCCAGAGTTCTGCTATTCCAAACAGTCCTACAGAGAGTCACTAAGAGTTTGTAAGGACATCATTATTCAAAAGTGAAAAGATATTTGTAGTAGGAATTCCTAGAATTGCCCCAAAGCCACGTCAAAATAGTGATTTTTACAATTGTTGCCAAATGTCTCTCTCTAGAGGCCATGCCCACACTGAGCCCCACCTCCAGCAGTACACATAAAGGCTGTTTTCCAGAACATTCACCAATCAGTGACATACCAGATTTTTTGTCTTCGCCAAACTGCTAACTGGAAAATGATCTCTTGGTGAGGTTCTCATTTGCATTTCTTCTTTTGAGTGAGTTCAGGTTCATACAATTAAGTGCCATTTGTTTTCTGTGAATAACCCTATTGCTTGCCCGTTTCTCCCATTTTTTGTTTGATTGACAGACAAGTGTTTGCAGGAAAAATAGCCCTTCAAGACGTCAGTTGTAAGTATTTTCTTCAGTTTCTTGTTGACTTTGCTGGGCAGGTTTTTTAGTGTAGTAAAATAAGGTTTTTTTGGTGGCGTCTGGGTTTTGTGTCATAGTTAAAAAGACCTTTCCACACTGCGATGACTAAAGAATGTTCTTCCTTAGCACTTGGCTACATTTTTATTTTCATTTTTTACATTCAAATTTTGCATTCATCTGGAATTTATCATATGCAAAATTCCTTCCCATTTTCCTATTGCCTTTTATTTAAAGTCATCTTTTCTCAACAGATTTGAAATGCTACTTTTATTAAAAACTAAATTGTGCATTTGGATCTCCCCCTAGATTTTTCTTTTTCCTTTTTCTTTTTAAATCAGCTCCACCCCCAGTGTGGAGCCCAACATGGGGCTTGAATTCACGACCCTGAGATCAAGACATGAGCTGAGATCAAGAGTCAGATGCTTAATTGCCTGAGCCACCTAGGTGGCCCCTACTTCTAGATTTTTCTAAGTTCCAATGATCTATATTTGTCAGTACCCTTCTTTAATTATTACATCTAAATATTATGGATTTATTTTGCTTTAATATCTGGTAGCGTTAGTCTCCACTGATTTCCCTTTGTTTTTAGAAGTTTCCTGGCTATTCTTCATTTAACGTTCCATATGGACCTTAAATCAACTTTTCTAGCCACCCCCGATGAGTGAAATTATTAATTGTGATATTTCTATAGATTGCTTTAAGGAGAACTGACATCTTTATGAAGTATCTCAGTATCCATAATAAAGTGTCTGTCCCCTGACCTCTTCTTTCAGGTGGCACTAATGGCTAATGACTCCCAAATCTGGTATCTTTATTCTGAGAGTTGTTCCCTCCTTGGGCCTCTCTGCTTGGAGGAGGTGTTCCCAAAGGTCTTGTACTGTGCCCCTAGCTTGATGAGTCCCCCTGACTCCTTAATCCACAGGTGGTCAAGCCAGATCAAGGGTTTAGAGTTGTCTTTGATTCCCTACTGTGTTCCAAGAGCCATATCTAACCCTACTAAGTCCTATTCATGGTGCTGGGTTTTTTTTTTTAAGACTGATTTTTTAAGAAACACTTTCATTTTTTTAAGTAGCCTCTCTACTCCACCTAGGGTTTGAACTTAAAACCCTGACCTCAAGAGTCACTTGCACTACTGACTGAGCCAGCCAGGCGCTCCAGAACCTATTGGTGTTTTTAACAGGTTTATTGAAGTCTAGTTGACATACGATAAACCACACACATTTAAATTATACATTTCTTTTGACAGGTATACACCCCTGAAACCATTACCATAATCGAGATAATGAACATGTCCATCCCCCCAAATTTTCCTCCAGCCCTTTCATAATCCTTCCCTCCCACCTGGTCCCACCTGCAAGCATCCCCTCCTCATCCCCAGGTAAACGCTGGTCTGCTTTCTATCACCAACTTGGCATCCTTTTCCTAGACTTTTCATGCAAGTGGAATTATAGAATATATACTCTCGTCTGGCTTCTTACACTTGTTATAATTATTCTGAGATTCATCTATTGTTCCTTTTTACGGCTGGGTAGTGTTCTGTTGTATATGTATACCACCCTTTGTTTATCCATTCACAATGCAGGGATGAAGATTGGATTGGTTCTAGTTTGGGCTGCCACGACTGAAACTGCTATGAATAGCTTTCAGCTCTCTGCTCTGAGGAGGGCCTGGTGCAACTTCCTTGCTAGTCCCGAATCTGGCTTCAACCGGCACCAGCCACCTCCACCCTGCTGCCTAGGTTTGACCCCAAGGAAATCAGAATCATATACCTGAGATGCACCGGCTGGGAGGTCTGGGTCACATCGGCCCTGGCCCCCAAGATTGGCCCTTGGGGTCTGTCCCCCAGGAGACTGGAGATGACATTGCCAAAAGCAACTGGTGACTACAAGGGACTGAGGATACGGACAGGACCAAATGGGGGTGGTAGCTTTGCGTGTGTGTAAAATAAATTTTATTGAATTTAGTGAGATACATATAATAACTCAATCAGGCTATGGTATTCCTTTGTTCATTGGTTGGGGTGGTACCTTTTGTCTCTGCCCTGATCATCAAAACCCTCAAGGAACCACCAAGAGACAGAGGAGAAAAGAATTAAACCCAGTGGAAACACACCTCTTTTGGACACTATCTGTCCATCGACATTGCCGGACAGATACCCCACCGATCTTTAACTAGCATGCTCAGGAACGATTACAGAGATCATGGGCCTTGCCCAGGCTGTGTGGGCTGTGGGGTTGATGGCTGCCAACGTCATGACCATGGATGATGTCAGCAGTGGTGCGGTGGAATGCCCAGCTACAAAGCAGAAGATTTCAAAATCTTTTGATGACCAAAGGAAAAAAAAAGAGAGAGAGAGAGAGAGAAATATATGATTAATCACACACAAGTCTTTGTGTGGACGTATGCTTTTATCTCTCTAGGGTAAATGCCTAGGAGTGGAATAATGGGTCCTGTATGGTAGGTTTATGTTTAACTGTTTCCTTTTTTTTAAGATAGACCATTTTAAAAAAAGATTTTATTTATTCATTTGAAAGAGAGACAGTGAAGAAGAGAAAGCTCATGAGCAGGGGGCGGGGGAGAAGCAGGCTCCCTCTGAGCAGGGAGCCCGATGCAGGGCTCGATCCCAGGTCCCTGGGATCATGGCCGGAGCCAAAGGCAGTAGCTTTACCGACTGAGCCACCCAAGCACTCCAAGATGGACTGTTTTATTAGAGCAGTTTTAGGTTGACAGAAAAATGACTGAGAAAATATAGAGAATTCGCATATACCCCCTCCTCCTCACGTTGTCTCTCCAATGATTAGTATTCGCAGGAGTGTGGTATATTTGTTGCAGTTGAGAGCCAGTATGGATACATTATTTTTATTATCCAGAGTCCATAGTTTACCTTAGGATTTACTCTTAATGTTGTACATTCTATGGCTTTTGACAAATGCGTAATGTCATGTATCTACCATTGTAATATACAGAAGTTTCACTGCCCTAAAAATGTCCTACTCATCCCTCCCCTCCTCCCCCAAACCCCTGGCAACCACTGATCTTTTATTTACTCTCTCTTGTTTTGCTTTTTTACAGAATGTTATATAGTTGGAATCATATACAGCTTTTTTCTGGCTTCTTCTACTGAACAATAGGCATTTGAGATTCCACCACCTTTCTGTAGCTTGATAGGTCAGTTTTATTTATTGCTAAATATATATTTAAGAAACATATTTTGAAGAAACTGTCAAACTGTTTTCCAGGGTAGTGATGTCTTTCTAAATTCCCACCAGCAGCATTTGAGAGTTTCAGCTCCACCACACCCTTGCCAACATGGTCGGTCTTTTACATTTTAATTATTTGAGTAAATGTGTAGTGGTGGTCCTTTGGGTTGTTTTAATTTGCATTTTCCCAGTGGCTAAAGAATGTGTTGAGCATTTTTTTTCAAGTCTTATTTGCCATTTATATATCTTCTTGGGTGAGGTGTCTGTTCAAATCTTTCACCCATTTTTTTTTAAAGATTTTATTTATTTATTTCACAGAGGGAGAGAGATCACAAGGAGGCAGAGAGGCAGGCAGAGAGAGAGAGGGGGAAGCAGGCTCCCTGCTGAGCAGAGAGCCCGATGCGGGCCTCGATCCCAGGACCCTGAGATCATGACCTGAGCCGAAGGCAGAGGCTTTAACCCACTGAGCCACCCAGGCGCCCTCTTTCACCCATTTTTACTGGATTAGCTCTTAAGTTGTAAAAGTTCTTCATATATTCTAAATACACATCCCCCATCAGATTTAATTTTTGCAGCAATTTCCTCCTAGTCTGTGGCTTGTCTTTTCATTTCCATAACGGTACCTTTCAAAGAACAAAAGTGTCTTATTCTGATGAAGTTCAGTTTAATTTTTTCTTTTATTGTTTATGTTTTTTTGTGTGTGCTGTGTTTAGGAAGTCTTTGCCAAACCCAAGATCATTAAGATTTGTCCTGTGCTTTCTTCTGGAACTTTTATAGCTTTAGGGTTTATATTTAGGTGTCTAATCCAGTCTGAGTTAGGTGTTGATATGATGTATCGTAAATAGTTATCAAATCCACCTACTTCTCGCTCCCACCTACCACTTCCCTTGTTTAAGCCACCATTCTCCCTGGTCTTTTATCTGCACCCCCTGTTTCCTCTCTTGCCCCCTGCAACCCACTCTCTTGCAGCCTCCTTTTTCATCCGTACAAATCTGACAGCGTTCTACCCCTGGTAGGATAAAATGGAAACTCCCATGGTTCACCTATTCCTGCTGGAACTCTGTCTCTGCTCAAGTAACGTTATGCACATTGCAGTTCCTCCACTGTGCCAATGCAGTTCCCCGACCTGGCATCTCCCCTATCCTCTCATACCTCCCTGTGTCTGATTGCCCACTCTAACCCCTGGACTAGATAGGCTTGGCACCATTTCTTCCCAATTAATTATGGGTGTCATAATTAAATCAATGAGCACCTCCTTCAGAGGGGGTGAGGCCATGGGTCTTCATCTTAGGCTCATACAGAAGGTGGTCAGTGCCTATTTGGTGAACAATCAAAAGCACTCAGTAGGAGTGATAGGTTTGTGCAGGTGATTCTGGGGACTGTGGGACACATACATTGAGCCACGGACCTTTCCAGAGCCTCTTTCTTCTTCCAGGCCCTTATTCCTGCTGTTCCCCTCATGGACATGTGTTCTCCCAGCCTTCGGACCTTCGCACAAGCTGTGTTCCACCGCGAAACCCTCTCCAGCAATTCATTGCCTAGTTATCTTCTACTCGTCCGTCAGGATTCAATTTCCCAACCACCAAAACCAGGGGACCAGGAGAGCCCACTCCCCCAGCGGGGGCTGGTGCATCTTAGTCGTGGGTCTCTGCTGTGCAGAGGCTTTGGGAGGAGGGTTTAGCCAAGATTGGACACAGGAATGCTGAATGGAGAAGAGCAAAGAGCACTGGTTTCTGCCCCAGGTGTGGGGAGCTCTGCAAGTCGCATCCTTGGACTCAGTTTTCCTCATCTGTAAAGTGAGATTGTGAATGAGGTCAGGTTAAATCAGGGGCTCTCACCCTTCTTGGGGTCGTGGGTCCTAAAATCCCAGAAAAGCTATGCACTGTCTCCCCGGCAAAATGCTCGTGGATACGTCCTGCGGAGCCCGCCCCCCCCCCCC